>JACYFF010031957.1:38278175-38308356 GCA_017589665.1 Selenicereus undatus
TATTATTATTATTATTATTATTATTATTATTATTATTATTATTATTACTACTACTACTACTACTACTACTACTACTTAGGACTGGCAAAAATTTAAGCTCAAATCGATTCGCGTCTGGACGAATCGGACACTCGGATGAAAACTTTTTGTACCTGAATCCCGGCCAGAATTTGAATCGGATACTTTGGCTAGATCTGGACCGGCTCTCCAAATTATCAAATTTGTAAATTATTTTTGAACATTCTAATTGAAATTTTGTATGACTAAACCTAAACCCTATTTTTCAATGTCCTAACTTGGTTGTTCGAAGTTGTTTTTACGAAATGTTGTAGAAAATTTGAATTGACATTACACATAGCCTAGTTATTTGATGTCCGAAGTCGACTATCCGAAGTTTTCGAACCCAAAATGATTCAAAAACTCGGACAACCTGAATCTGATCGTTTGAATCCGGAATCGGTTTGGACCTGACAGGTACGGACCCGGACCCAATTATATCAGTTTCTGGATTGGTTCCAAAACTCAGGATCCAATTATAAGTGGGTCTTGAAGTTTCGGATCCAAACTCGAACCCAATATCCAATACTCGGTCAAAATTTAAAATTTTTTGATGAAAACAATAAAAAGCAAACCCTTCTTCCTCAAGCGATCCATCTTTTGTAATGAGTCCCAACTCTCAACTATCCCAATTTAACCGTTTGTGTTTTTTGCTTTCAATTTATTTCCGACTTATGTTTTAGGTATCTCAATTGCCATTGATTTCTTCCTTCAAACTTTAATGTTTCAACTCATTAGCCATGTTGCTTATTACGTATTTGTTTTTATATTATTTTGACAATTTTGCTCTCCTTTTCTCTCCATTTTAAATGAATTAAAATAATTTTTAGATTTCTTGTTCATTTTGTAATCTTGATTTTTGGGTTTCTGATTAACACTATCTCCAATTCTATAAGTTTATATTAAATTACATGAATCTTCTTTGCTGCTTATTTTGTATGTGATTTATCCTTATAATTTAGTTTATAGGAATTTGGCTTGATATATGAGTTTTCAACTTCCGTCAATCTCTCTCTCTCCCTATTTTCTTAGGGGAAAATGAGAAAAAAATAAAAAATATTACTTCAGAACTGGGCACCCGAAATTGGACCCGATCCCGACAGGTTCGGAATTGGGTCTAAATTCTAGGACTTGGTTCCAACAGGGTTCGACACCGGTTCCAAATTTTAGGACCTTGTTCCAACCAGGTACGATTTCAGTTCCACAAAATCCAACCGGGTACTTAGTCCCGCTCACCCTAATCAAAATCTATCTTATTTCAAAAATAAGCTCAAAGTATATAGTTGTCTCTTTTGTTGGTTTTATTTTCTGGTTAGTTCGGTTGTATTTTACTTGATAATTCTTTTATTATCACGATGGAATAATATAAACAAATTACAAACATCATGTAAGTTGTCTTTTACGATTTATATTTCACATATAGGTACAACAACTTCTCTCAATGTGAAACCTTCTTTCGTGGGGTTTGGAGAAATCTAAATATGAGCACCCTTACTATTGCTAATATTTCTGCCCACATAAAGACCAATTCCAAGAGACACACAAAAATATTAAAATCCATTTGATAGGGAAAAGAACCTAAACTACTAAAAACAAAAACAATAAATTAAACTACCTATATATGAAAAAAAAAACAACATATGAGTGGTAAATCAGATTTTTAAAACATAGGCAAAAATTATAGAATCATCAATTTAATAATTTGATTTGATTATCTAAATTTATCGAATGCTTAAATTAGATGTAACTCAGATAAACTGACAAGATTCAACCTTTTCCATTTATTCTAATTTAAATAAATAAGGGTTATACAATAGTAGTTGTTGACCCAATTAATGTGTAAGGTTTTGATGATAACAATCCAAATGTACTAGTCAATATGTTGTGCTTGAGTTGTGTGTTGAGACAGGATCTGAAAAATACTTTGAACGGTTCAAATGAGCGTGGAGTATCAAAGTTGATACATATGCAAGGAGTCCAGCTGATAACAAGAGTATTAGGTTTTGTATGTGCTTTATTCTTTTAGATTCTTGTTAATATGCCAATTAGGTCATTGACTTAGCGTTTGCTTTGAATGGTTTTGAGGTATCTCAGAACACTGCCTCAAAACAGTTTGGAGAAGTCAGGGCTGCAGTGTTTTGAGGCCAAAAATAAAAAACGAGTTTCAAGGTTTTTAAAATGATTTTTGACTGTCGAATTTCATGAAATAATTGGGATTAATTTTCCTAATGTCAGTTGAGTCTAAAACGGTTTCTTCCTTTGCAAATAATGTTGAGAGATTTAATCCTACTTTTTAGGGAAGAATATTTACCAAGTAACTAATCCTACTTTTTAGGGAGAGACTAAGATAGTGGATAAATGTGGGGGATTGACTGTTGGAGTTGATCATTAAAAGAGGTGGTTTTCACTTCTTCCTATTCTTGCGCCACAAGCGCTAAGTGGGACAATTGTTCTTCTTTCCCACTCACACACATTCCTCTATTTAAGTTGCCTTTTTCCCTTAGTGTTTTTCAAGGTTTTTCATGGTTTTTCAAGGGCTAAAAATTGTCTTTATGAGTCAGAATATTCTATAAGAAAAACCTTCAAAGAGAGTACTAAATCAAGTCTTCAATATTGGCATAATAGGGATTGTATTGTACCTTACATTCAGCTTACTTAGAAGCATTCAAGTAAGGTGTTGTTCTCTTTTTCATCTGTGAGATAAGAAAGTGTCTAAGTCGTCTCAGGGTAGACTAAGTTACGTGTGTGATTGTTACCTTTGTAACATGTTCGGCCCGTCTAGTGAAAGTGTTGCTGAAATCCCAATATAGTAGGTCGTGGTTTTTACTCCTCAATTGGGCCAAAGGTGGCTTTCCACGTAAAAACACTATGTCACCTTTATTATTTCCATGATTATTTTTGTTTCTACTTCACTCCAAACACGCATCCCAAACAATTTTCATGAGTGTTCTTGAACAATCGAAAAAGTTGGTGCGATTAAATCTAACAAGTGGTATCAGAGCAGAGTTCTCATGTTTAGATTAACACCTTGAGAGATCCTAAACAGATGAATGCACCACAAGGAATTCTGAAGGGTCAATCTATGACTCGACCACCATACTTCAATGGACAACACTACAACTGGTGGAAGAATCATACGGAGAACTACATTTAGGCTGATGACTACGAGATGTGGATGATCATTGAGAATGGCCCTTACATTCCAGTGAAGGCCACGAAAGGTGGCAAGACTGTCCCTAAGAAGACACATGAGTTCTACTCGGATGATTTCAAAAACATGGAGAAAAATGCAAGGGCCAAGAAGTTGTTGTACTTTGGCCTTGGACCAGACAAGTACACCAGTATCTCAGAGTGTGAGTCTGCAAAGGAGATGTGGTATGCCCTTCGCGTGGCTCATGAAGGAACCAACCAGGTCAAACAGTCCAAGATCAAGCTATTAATGAGAAAATACGAGCTGTTCGAAATGAGCGACAAAGAGACGGTGATGGATATGTACACTCATTTTACCTATATCACCAATGAGCTAAAATCGTTGGGGAAATCCTTTACCATCGAAGAATTGGTAAGAAAGATCCTACGATTTTTGCCTCAATCGTGGGAAACGAAAGTTACAGCCATCCAAGAAGCAAAGAAGATGAACAAGATCTCTTTGGATGAGCTCATTGGGAATCTTCAGATATACGAATTGAGTAGAAGCTCCCCAGTGAAGGAAGAAACAAAGAAGACCAAGGCCTTGCTCTAAAGGCTATAGAAAGTGATAGTTCGGACTTGGATGATGAAGAAATGGCCATGATAACTCGGAAGTTCAAGAAATTCTTCAAGAAGGCTGGAGGGAACTTCAAGAAGGGAAGTACCAGCAAGCCAAGGGGTAGTGATCGTGATCAATTCCCAGGTTGCTTCAGATGTGGAAAACATGATCACATCGTGAAGAATTGCCCTATGCGGAAGGAAGAATAGGGGTCAGAGTAGTTCTAAAACCGTGGCAGGGTAGGAGGCCGCAACAAAGCAGCTCCGCAAGGCATTTCACTAAGGTTATGATGGCGGCTTGGGGTGAAACTTCGGCGAAAGAAGAGGGCTCTCAAGAAGATGAAGCAGTAGTGGCTCTTATGGCCAGAAGTGAGTCCAAATCGTACTATGAAACGGTTGAAAGTTTGTCCCAACTCAAGGATAAGGTACGTGGTCTTAGCAAAGTCAAAATTGAGGAATTGTTGCTTGCTTTAGTGGATGAATGTGATGTAATAAATGCTGAAAATTGCATGCTTAAAGATGTTTGTTCCGAATTCAAAAAGGATGTTAGATTGCTTGAAAGGAACAAACAAGAACTTGAACATGTGAATGAAATCCTCAAATGTGAAAAACTTAAGGCAGATGAAAAGCCCCTCGCCTTATGTAAAGACCTTGACACGCTTAACGACCTTATGACCACGAGAGAGAAAGTGTTCAACACTGATATCACAAGGCTGGAAAGTGAGTCGTTAAACCTGAAACTTAGGCTAGAATCCTTGGTGAGCGAAAACAACCAGTTGCTTGAAAGGGCCCATAAGGACGAATCTCAGAACAGGCTCTAGAACAGTTCTTCATAAGCGCTTAATTGGCTAAACACATACCATAGCCGAAACAAACAAGGACTAGAATTTGTGAATACGCGTGTCGTTAAACCAGTTAACAAAAAATAAGTTGGACTTCAAGAAAATATAATTTGTTTTCACTAGGGAAAGACAGGTCATTATCGGTATACTTGTCCTTTAAGAAAAAAGGTCGTGGAGAGAAACTCACTGTATGTTAAACAAATTTGAATTAGAAAAGGTGAGTTAACCTCTATGTCAAAGAAAATAGGACCCAAGTGGATCTGGGTTCCCAAGACTAACACTTAGCTGTTTTGTAGGCTAAAGTGAAAGGATGCAACCAACTACGGTACTTGGATAGTGGTTGCTTAAGGCACATGATGGGAGACAGATCAAACTTTCTCTCACTTGCAGCCTTTGATGGAGGGAGAGTGGCATTTGGAAATGGCAAGTCTGGGATAATTTTCGGTGTAGGTAAGATAGGTAAATCACTCTCTCACTCTATTGATAATGTGTACTTGGTTGATGGTTTACAATATAATTTGCTAAGTGTGTCTCAATGGTGTGATAGAGGGAATCACGTTGAGTTCTCTTCGGATCAATGCTTGATTACCAATATCAATTCTAGTCATGTTGTGTTGAGGGGGAAGCGACACAACAATGTGCATAAAGCGTGTGTTCTTTCACTTTCCCAAAATCATTTGACTTGTTTAACTGCTCTTGATGACGATGTTATGCTTTGGCACAAGAGGCTAGGTCATGCAAGCCTCTCTCTTTTGAATAAACTCGTTTCTAAGGACCTAGTAGTCGGACTACCTTCCATGAAGTACAATCATGACAAGGTGTGCGATGCTTGTGCTAGAGGAAAGCAAGTTAAGACTTCTTTCAAGTCAAAGAACTCTGTTAGCACTTCCCGACCTCTTGAACTACTACATGTTGATTTGTGTGGTCCTATGAGGATCCCAAGTAAAGGTGGGAAGAGGTATGTGTTTGTTATCGTGGATGATTACGTACTCTCGTTTCACTTGGACTCTATTTTTAGCATCGAAAGATGAGTCATTTGAAAAGTTTCTTGTGCTTCTTAAGAAAATTGAAAAGAAAGTAGAACACTCATTGGTAAGTTTTAGGTCTGACCATGGCAAAGAGTTTGAGAACTCGAGCTTCATTGATTATTGTAATGAACATAGTGTTCATTGATTATTGAAATGACTTTTGGGCAGAGGCGTTGAATACATCGTGTTATATTATTAACAGATGCATGATCAGACCTATACTCAAAAAGACTCCCTATGAACTTTTTAAAGGAAGAAAACCCAATATTGTGCATTTAAGGGTGTTTGGTTGCAAATGCTATGTGCACAATAATAGGAAGGAATCCATGGGGAAGTTCGACCCTAGAAGTGATGAAGCCATATTATTAGGGTATTCCTCATATAGTAAGGCCTACAAAGTATTTAACAAACGGACCTTGTGTGTTGAGGAAAATGTGCATGTATTGTTTGATAAGACTAACTTCTTGATTGAGCATGATACACAGGATGAAGAGTTCGAACTTGGTCTTGTGAGAAAAGACCTCTCGCTCACTCAAAGCTCCATGGTAGATAACGATAAGACTCCTGAAGGTAAACCAAGTCTTGGATCTGATAATGTGGAATGTGGGTAGGGAGTAAACTAGTCAGGGCGAAGCATTGCCAAACCTAATTTGGAACAAAACCGGGGCCACTCAACCTGATTCTTTCCGAACTCATTTGGGAACAGGCTCTAGGACAGATCCAGAACCTATTTCACCAAGTATCCAGGAGAGATTGGAAAACGTGTCTATGGATCCATTTACTCCATGACCCTAGAAACACCAGAGTTCGTACCCCCTTGACCAGATTTTGTCTGACATTATCACAAGGGTGCAAACCAGATCTAAAGTCAGAAACTTTTGTGCTTTCTATGCCTTTTTATCTAACATTGGGCCAAAGAATGTTCATGAAACTCTTGTAGATTCTGACTGTGTTACTGTTATGCAAGAGAAGCTTCATCAGTTCGAAAGGGACAAGGTTTGGCACCTTGAACCACAGCCTAAGGACATATCGATAATTGGTACCAAGTGGGTGTTCAAGAACAAATTGGATGAGTTCAGAACAATCACCCGGAATAAGGCTAGGCTGGTGGTTCAGGCTTACAACCAAGAAGAGGGGATCGATTATGAGGGAACATTTGCACCTATTGTAGGGATCGAGGCTATCCGCATTATGGTGGCTTTCGCAGCCCACATGGAGATCAAGCTGTACCAAATGGACATCAAGAGTGCATTCCTCAACGGATACCTTAAGGAAGAGGTGTATGCAAGCCAACCCCCGGGTTTTGAAAATCATGATTTGCCTAACCAAGTGTTTAAACTTGACAAAGTGCTTTATGGTTTAAAACAAGCTCCTAGAGCTTGGTATGAACGTTTGCCAAACTTTTAATCAATAATGGTTTTCAAAGGCGCAAGGTTGATAATACCTTGTTTCTCAAATCAAAGGGGGGACATTTGTTGATTGTTCAAATATATACCGATCACATTATATTTGCTGCAACCAACAGTGATTTATGTGATGAATTTTCAAAATTGATGAGAACTGAGTTTGAGATAAGCATGATGGGCGAGCTTAACTTTTTCTTTGGCTTACAAATCAAGCAAACCTCAAACGGAGCTATGATACATCAACAAAACTATGTCAAGGAATTAATTTAGCGGTTTGGAATGGAATCGGCTGAGCCCATAGACACACCCATCTCTCCTTCAACCAGGTTGGTTGTGGATGATGGGAGTCCATAGGGGCATGATAGGGTCACTTCTATACCTAACTGCCAGTAGACCTGGCATAGTTTTCAGTATTGGCATGTGTGCCCGTTTTTAGTCAAATCCTAAAGAAACACATTTGAAAGCTGTAAAACGGATTTTGAGATATTGAAACACACCCCTAACTTAGCCTCATGGTATCCTCGAGGGTGCAATTTTGACCTCATTGGGTATGCGGATGCTGATTATGTTGGATTCTTGGTTGATAGAAAAAGCACTATAGGTATGAATTATTTTCTCGGACCCTGTTTGGTCTCTTGGGCAACCAAGAACCAGGACTCTGTGGCCATGTCCACAGCAGAAGCCGAGTATGTAGCAGCTACATCTTGTTATGCTCAACAGTTGTGGATACGGCATTAACTCAAGGATTTTTTTGTTGACACAGGATGCATTTCCATATTTTGTGATAACACAAGTGCAATTAGTATTGCCAAAAACCCATGTCAACATAAAAGGACTAAGCATATTGATATACATCATCATTTTTTGAGAGACAATGTTGAAAAGGGTTTAATTTCAATGAATTTTTGTGCCATCGATAAACAAATTGCTGACATCTTTACCAAGGCACTGAGTAGAGAACAGTTTGAGAGGAATAGACTTGAATTGGGTGTGATTAAAAGGCCTTTAGAAAATGATTGATTAGTTTAGGGCTTTTAGGCCAAATAAATTGATCCAACGGATGCATTCAATTCTTGTGCTATTATTGACATATGTGTGGAATATAACATGCTGACACTTATTGAGGTCTAATGATATTGCCCTTACTATCCTTTGTCACCGAACATTTAGCAGTAAGAACAAGCTCTAGGAACAAACCTGACCACTGTGTGTATCATGTGCTGATCAAGTCGCGTTGTTGAAAGTATGTTGGAAATCAAATTTTTGTCTTTCATTGCACCTAACCTATAATTTGTAGCCTACCTAGTGTGTAATGATGTGTTGCATGGAAAAATTCTCTCTTCAAAAAAGGGTCGAAATAAAACTCTCCAAAACCCCCTCATTTTTCGATCAATTCATTTCAACATTAAATTCTCCATTCTCTCTCCTATAAACCCATCCATCCATCTCTATCTCTCTCTCTCTCCCCGTAAAAGAAATTGACCTCCTTCTTCTTCCTTAAACCCACCAAAACCCTAACTTCATTCCTCCTCTATTTTACAAAATCGCACGAACTTGTGGCGGCAAAGCATCATTTGGGCACAAGACTTCGCACCCACGTTCACTAGGTGATCAATTATCAAGAAAAAAGGGAGCAAGTTGGATGAGTACCGCAATAGCATCACCGTTGTCTCCACTTCCGAAAAAGGAAACCATGGGTATGGATATCACTCCCTCACCTTCTTTTTCTATTACTCCTTCCATTTTCGAGTTTTTGAGGAGTCTAGACTTACAGTCAATGGGCTTGAATCTTGATATGGTACCCTCTGTAAACCCAATTATGGGTTGGGAGATGGTGGTATATGACTCGGTTGAAGCTGAGTCAAGAATAGTGGGAAATAAGTCTGAGTCAACTGGGGAGTCTGTTGGTATGGTTGTTGAGAATGTTGTTGAGGAATCTTTTCTTAACAATGATCCGATTGTTGTTGACGATATTGATAAGGATGAACCAATCTTGCAGTTCAAAAATATTGTCCAGACCGTCCCCAAAACAATGAATAAACTGGCTATCAAACGCCAAAGAAAGACTACAACCTCACCCAACATACCCATCATTGCACCCTTACCACGACCTCAAACTCACAGTTTAGGTCTTTCTATTGTTTTGCCCCTTCTAAAAGATAAAGTTGAAAGCATTGTCAAGAAGAAAAAACCAGCTCTTAAATCCACCAAACACCCACCAAACCAACTCCATCAAAGAAACCTGCCCAAAAACGGGAAACCCCAGAACAGGTGTCAGAACTGGTTAAAGAATCTGATGAACCAAAGAAAAAAAAGTTAGGAAAAACATGACAATTGCTGAGAGGTACTAGCATTTCCTTCAGAAATCTGTGGTTTGAGGCAAGGTGCTTAGAGTGTCTTAGTTTCAGGAATAGGGGCTTGGAGTGTTTTTAGAGAAGTTGGAGGCAGAGGGCTGGTTGGACTTGTTCACGAACACTGAAAGAGATTGCTCTATACCAAATTTGGTTGAACTCTATGCGAACTGTGTTGTCACCAGTGCAGTGGTGACAAGCACAGCTAATGGTCATGAGCTATGATTTGATGCTAGTGATTCAGGTGAGTTGCTTAGGGTGTCATCAGAAGGTTTTGATGTGCATATACGTGAAGACAAAAGCGTACTTAGTGATAAGCATTTGTTGGAATTGACCCGGAGACTAGCCCAAAAGCTCAATCTGACTAAATCTCAGTCCGTGAGAAAGAGGGAACTGATTCCATTGCATCGATTGTTGTATTGGTTTGTGACTAAGAATATCATTCATCGAGATCAGGGACTTAACCTTGCTGACCCTATGGACCTGGGTTGCACTTATTTGTTGGATCGGGGTGAGAAAATTAAATTGCCCACAATCATGATTAGCCATATTGGGAGAATCGCTAACACATCTAAGGATCATGATATGAGGTATGGGTTCTTGCTGACTTTAGTATTTGAAAAACTTAGGATTCCCTTACAGAAGAGAGTAGGCTTTCAGGTTAGTGATGAAATTGGACATAGTACCTTGATTGGGTGTGGTTTCAATGTGATAAAAGGCAGTAGTGCAAGTTCAGAACAGGGGCCCCAAACACCCCTTAGCCCAGTTCCTAGTGAGGCTTCCACTCAAGTGCTCCTACGTTCGATACACTGCTGCAAGACCAGCTTAATTTGAAGGGGAAGATAGCTGAAGTGAAGCAGGCATTTACAAAGGAAAAGGCTTTTAATGCGAAACGCCACGAGGATCTGCTAAGTGTCCTCTCTGCCCTTACGGCCAAATTTACTTCCATCTTCCTCTACCTAATATGTCTTTATTCCCTGTTTCCAACGTTGCTGTTCATTCTGATTTTGAAACACTTGGTTGTGCATATGACTTGTGGTTGGTTGTGACTGTTCCTGGATGGTTTATGCATTTATGCTATGCCTTTGCTTGTTGAAGGTGTTACTTGTTTGTGCATGACTTCCACGGCCAATATCATTACTGTACCATACACTTGAGTGTATCACTGTTATTTCCCGCATTACTGCTTTGGTGGTGATTGCATCCACACTGGTTTCCAACTTCCGGCCTACTCACCCTTTTCGATGATGTCAAAAGGGGGAAGATGAGCATGACCTCGTTTCGATTGGTTTGCCTAGTTTTAAGTTAACCTCATAACTCTTACTCTCTTTCTTTTGTGGATTGCATAAACTATTTTGGCACGAATGTATTTGGCACTTTTGTATTTTGCCCTACCATTGATGACAACTAACGGTCATTTGGTTTGTCATCATCGAAAAGGGGAAAATTGTTAACCTAATTAATGTGTAAGGTTTTGATGATAACAATCCAAATGTACTAGTCAATATGTTGTGCTTGAGTTGGATGCTGAGACATGATCCGAAAAATACTTAGAGCGGTTCGAATGAGCATGGAGCATCAAAGTCGATACATGTAAAAGAAGTACAGCTCATAACAAGAGTCTTAGGTTTTGTATGTGTTTTATTCTTTTAGATTCTTGTTAATATGCCAATTAGAAGGTCCTTTGCTTTGAACGGTTTTGAGGTATCTAAGAACACTACCTAAAAACAATTCGCAGAAGTCAGAGCTGTAGTGTTTTGAGGCCAAAAATAAAAAACGAGCTTCAAGGTTTTTAAAATGATTTTTGACTGTCGAATTTCATGAAATAATTGGGATTAATTTTCCCGATGTCAGTTGAGTCTAAAATGGTTTCTTCCTTTGCAAATAATGTTGAGAGATTTAATCTTGCTTTTTAGGGAAGAATGTTTACCAAGTAATTAATCCTACTTTTTAGGGAGTGGTTAAGATAGTGGAGAAATGTGGGGGATTGACTGTTGGAGTTGATCAGTTCAAAGAAGCGCTTTTCACTTCTTCCTATTCTTGCGCCATAAGCACTAAGTGGGAGAATTGTTCTTCTTTCCCACTCACACACATTCCTTTATTTAAGTTGCCTTTTTCCCTTAGTGTTTTTCAAGGTTTTTCATGGTTTTTCAATTGTCTTTGTGAATCAGAATTTTCTGTGAGAAAAATCTTCAAAGAGATCGCTAAATCGAGTCTTCAATATTGGCAAAATAGGGATTGTATTGTACCTTATATTCAGCTTGCTTAGAAGCATTCAAGTAAGGTGTTGTTCTCTTTTTCATCAGTGAGATAAGAGAGTGTCCAAGTCTTGGGAGACGTTGGACGTGGTGTTTGTAACTGGGTCTCAGGGTAGACTAAGTGATGTGTGTGATTGTTACCTTTGTAATGTGTTCGACCCGTATAGTGAAAGTGTTGCTGAAATCCTACTGTGGTAGGTCATGATTTTTACTCCTCAATTGGGTCAGAGGTGGCTTTCCACGTAAAAACACTGTGTCACCTTTATTATTTTCGTAATTATTTTTGTTTCTGCTTCACTCCAAACATGCATCCCAAACAGTTTTCACTAGTGTTCTGGAATAATCAAAAAAGTTGGTAGGCACAATTCACCCCCTCTTGTGTCCTTGTGCGATTAAATCTAACAGCAGTACTCATCATTGAATTAAAGACGAGCCTAAAATTATGTCATTATTGATTAATATGAGTACAATATCTATGAACCTGAATGAAAACCAATAACAGGGCAAATAAACATTGCAAAATGCAATTATAAACCTTTCCCATAGGTCTTGAAATCATTCATTTGAGAAAATTAAAAGTAAAATTATTGGCTAAACATTATATTAATCTAAATTACTCATTTATTTTGACAGTAACCATTACAAGTATTAGATGAAAGAAACAATATGAGGTCATGCAAAGTCAAATATCAAATAAAGTACAACTATAATTTCTACTATATGAATTAATTCTTTGTTTTTTGAGTTTTGTCTGCTCAATGGACAGTTTGGATTAAACCATTTTTCAGATGGCTTGGATTAGAATACTAATTATATTAGTACTAAAAAAGCACGAAATAACGACAGAAATTGGCGACAAAATACGATTTGTATCAGATAGCGACGGAAACAGCGACAGATAATTAACATTTGAAATATGTCCTGGTCAGCGATGAATCTAGCGACGAAATAAGAGTTCCGTTGCTGAAACCTTGGAAATGGCGATGGAATTTCTGTCTCCATCTTATTTTTCATTTTATTTTTCAGTTTTTTTACACATGGCGACGAAGTTTCCGTTGCCAGGTCTTTTACAAAAAACAGATATGGGTTTTGAAATCACTTACATGTTCGAAGAGAGAGAGAGAGGTCGAGAGCAGTGAAAACATCCCTAGCACTGAGACCTTCTATCCCTTGCCTTACCGCAACCGCCGCTGGCGCCCCCAATCGCCAATCGCCGCAGCCTACTGCCGCCTAACACCTCCTTTAGGTTGGTTGTTTCTGCCATAACCTGTAGTTGTAATTTATAGAGTTTTTTGTATTTCACTGTTAAAATATCATAATTAGTTAATGTTTTGGTTAGATTGTGAAGTTTTGTGAAGTTATTACTTCAATTTGCTTCAACATGTTGCTCAATGTAATTTAGGGTTTAGGTTTAGTAATTTTAGTGAAAATGTAATATGTTGGTGGAACTAAATGCTAAAATTTGAATGTATTATTAGTTTTGCGAATTGTGTAAGAATAGAAATTTATTTGTTGAAGTTTGGAAGTGAAAGTATAAAATTATTGGGGTTTATATATCGAATGTGAAATTAGGTGGAGTTAAGACGAATAATTTATGTAAATAGGCCTGATTTAAAGGAAATAATTGTTAATGTTGGATTATCTATTTTAATGAAATTGTTGGTAGAGAGTTGATGCTATAATGTGGGTTGTATCCTAATGTGAAATTAGCGGAACATGAATATGTAAAAAGTTTCATGTATGTGCATTAGTGTATATGTTTACATATTCAATTATATAGTTTATATAAAGCATTCTTCTAATGATATATATAGAAAAATGGATGTATTTATATGTGTTTTAGTGGATTAGTTAATGTTGTGTTTGAATATTACAATATGTGTATTATATAGTCGAAAATTTTATATAATTAGACTTATATAAATTGAAATTAATACTAATCCAAAAAGTTTCATGAATATTGTTGTTTGAGCAAAAAATGAATGTCCCTTGACTTCGTTGGTTGATGTATAATAGATTATTGTTTGATCGTAATGGCTATACGCAAGAATTTCTAAAGGAGTAAATGAATCTGATTCATTTGCACGTAAACAACTAGAGTTCCAAAAGTAGGGGAAAGTATAGATGTCCATGTGTGAAGTGTAAAAATAGAGTGTACTTAAAACCCGAATGAGGTAAAGATGCACCTTACATAAGAGAATTTTATGAAAGGAGATTTGTATTGGATAAGCCATGGAGAAGTACAACCTGAACAGTATGATTTTGGATATTCTACTACTGAAATGGCCGAAGATGGCGGTTCAAGTCATAGTAATCATGACTACAATGAACCCTACATATGGAGTACATGGTTTGTGATGCCATATTGGTAAATCAAAATGTGAAGGATGAAGCGCCAAGCACTTGCAAAGAACCATTCTATAATATGGTTCAAGCTGCTCAACAACGCTTATATAATGACTGTTCTACACACAATAAGCTCCTTGTTGCTATTCGACTATTGAGTATCAAGTCTAATTATAAAATGCCACAAAACTGTTTCAATGAAATTGTTCAGTCAATGAAAGAAATGTTCCCACCTAACCACCCTGTGCCGAACAACTATGGCCAGACGAAGAAGGTTGTTAAAGATCTCGGTAACGATGTGATACACATTGATTGTTGCCGTAAAGGTTCCATGTTGTTATTTAAAGAGGACTAAATCATCAATGCATGCAAGTTTTACGGGCATTCGAGATGGAAGATGCAAAGGTCGCAACAAAGGAATCAAAGTTCATTATCGTATGTAAGGATGTATTACTTGCCATTGAAACCTCGAGTTCAGAGGTTGTACGCACCAAGAAGCACTGCAGAGCACATGTGATGACATTATGAACACCGACATGAGTACGATGTTTTATGTCATCCATCAGATGGGGCAGCATGGAAACATTTCGATAACAAGTACCTTGATTTTGCTGCAGAGCCTCGAAATGTTATGCTTGGGTTATGTGCTGATGGATATAATCCTTACACTTTGTCTTCAAGATATTATTCCATTTGACTAGGGGTGGTTACGCGTTATAACCTTCCCCTTGAAATGTGTAATCCTCGACCCTAAAAATTTCAAGAACAAAGTAGATGTATATTTGCAACCTCTTATTGATGAGTTGAAGGAGCTATGGGATGTTGGAGTTGAAATATACAACATATCTATGAAGAAGACATTTCAAATGAAGGTTGCATTTATGTGGACCATCAATGATTTCCCGACATATGGAATATTGTTTGGGTGGAGCACTAGTGGGCAATTCGCTTATCCAGTATGTATGAAACAACAAAAGGCTTTGAGACTCAAAAATGGAGATAAATTCTCGTGGTTTGATTGTCATTGGTGTTTCCTGCCAAGGAATCATGCATATACAAGAAATATAACTTCATTTAGAAAAGGCAGAACTGTTACAGGGGGTCCTCCTCGCCTTCTTTTTGGGATATCTTTATGCTGAGGTGGAACACTACCTAATGGTAATGATAGACAGTGACTTTTAAATACCAGGATTTAAGAAAAAGGAGCATAATTGGACGAAGAAGAGCATATTCTGGGAGTTGCCTTACTGGCAACATTAGCTGCTCCACCATAATTTGGATGCAATGCACATAGAAACAACCATCTTCGAAAACATCTTTAACACTATTATGGATGTTCCTGAAAAAACAAAGGTCAATGTTAAATCAAGAATGGATGTCGTAGATATATGTAATAGGGAAGAATTATATTTGCAACTAGGCCCAAGTGGTAAAACGGTTAAACCAAAAGTGAAGTTCTTCTTGCTATGGATACAAGAAGGGAGTTGTGTGAATGGGTAAAGGGACTCAACATGCCTGATGGATACTGCTCTAATTTGAGAAATATTGTGGACCCTAATGAAGCAAAGTTCAACAATATGAAAAGCATTATTGCCATGTGTTTATGGAGACTCTATTACCGATTACATTTGGTACTCTCCTAGGATGATGTGTTAGAACCTCTCATTGAAATAACTAAGTTTTTTAAGAACTTGTGCTCCAGAACACCGCGAGAAGATGTGCTTGAGGAAATGCATTGGAACATTTTCATTAATCTCTGTAAGTTGGAGATGATATTTCCTATAGGATTCTTCAATGTGATAGAGCACTTATCGGTATACTTGGCAGAAGACGCACTACTTGGTGGTCCTATACGGTACCGATGAATGTATCCATTTGAGAGGTAAAATAGATTATATTTGATGAAAAAGGATTTAAATAACTAAACTATGCAATCACTTGCAAGTCATTGGTTAGTTTTATTTTGTCAGGTACTTCAGTCGTTTAAAGAAAAATATTAAACATCAGGCATATCCTGAAGGTTCAATTATAGAAGCTTACTTAGAAGCTGAAATGACTTTTTTTGGCTCCTATTACTTCGGTCCTAATGTGCCCTCCATGCGCAATAAATGTCGAAGAAATGAGGATGGCGATGAACATTATAACCATGTCCTAACTCTATTTGTGTTTGAGCTATAAGGAACTGCTATTGGGAAGGAAAGATCAAGGTGTCTTACAAATGCTGAATATATTACTGCTCATCTTCACATGCTATTAAATTGTGATAAAGTTAAGCCTTATATTGGGTGGGTGCTACCTTTCAACAACAGAAGTTGCATTAAGTATATGCTTGAAAAGAATTATGCATTTACAATGTGTACAAAATGTCGCAGAATTTCACAAAATAAGTCCTAATTGCACATCCCAATGTTAGTGATGTTAACGTTGATACCATAATTGAAACTAGCTTTGCAAATTGGTTTAGTCAAAATATAAGCAATTGAACTTATTCACTTAAAATTATGTGGACACAATACCGTGCAGTGTATTAATTAAAACCACATCCTTTGTCAACTTCAGTGCATTACATTCAACAATTCGACAGTCACAAACATTTATACTTAACACAATTGGCCGTGAAGCATAATGGATATGTGTCAATGTGGATTACATATAGAGTTAATCGATTTAAATTTTACACAGAAGCCCACAGTGTTGGGAAGAAAATATACAATTGTGGTGTTAGTGTGTGTGGGACTGAAGAAGGTGATATCGAAAATACATCATCAAAATCCAGTATGTAGGTGAACCAATTAAAAGATGTGTGCTATTTGATTATGAGTGGTTTGATCTCACATTGAATCGTGAGACACGATTTCATAAACTAAGCAAACTTGTTGAGGTTCACTGTACAAGGAGGTACAAAAAGTACGATATATTCATCTTTCCAAACATTGCATCACAAGTGTACTTCATGCCAGATCCAGATCAGTTAAGGGATAGGGTCAATTAGCTTGTTGTCATACCAACCAAACCAAGAGCCAGAATGGATACACAATACACTTTACCCATTACTTACCAACGAACAGGCACGACGACGCTCGTTGAACGTGTGAATAATGTTATCCTTACATCATTGGTGGATGAAAGTGCACCACCGAAAGAAGTTAATGATGATATGGGGTTTTCATTTATTCAGATAAATGATGACGTAGATGAAGCAGAAGATGATGAGGGCGATGAAGAGGTTGAGTGGGAGGATGAGAATGAAACAGATGAAAAAAAGGGAGATTCACATTTATATGATGATGACGATGACAATGACAATGAGAATGATGAAAAGGTTGGGGGTGGGATGCAGGTAATTAAATACTTATGAATTGTTATATATTTCAGTATTTACCATCATTGCAATGCAAATGTGTATGAATGTACCATTATTATGTTTGTCAATTTTGAAACTTGATGTTCTAACTATTGTGATGTGTGATTAAATTGTTGATCTATACAATCGTTATTTATACTTGTATTTTTTGTTAACTATTTCAGTTATAGATTTCATCCACCGACGAGGTAAGTCCTTTACTCGAGGTCAAGGAAGAGGGAGGAAGAGCTCCAGCGCCCAGGCCAGTGCAATAGACATTGATTCACCTTCTTTCCCAACACCTCACATGACAGGTGCTGTAGGAACAATCCCCACTCAATTAGGGCAGTTCCAACGGGCCTTTTACTCACGATACCCCATATGTCCCTCACCAAACATTCATTTTCCAATAATATGCATATAATGTTGCAACCAACACCCCTGTTCCCAACTAAATCAACCCTACTCCCCCACTTGTCAACCCTAACTCTAACCAGTCCAGCAAAACATTGGAACTGGAGATTGCGAAGCATAGTTTAGTCATGGGAGCAGTAAACCAAAGACATATATTGTGCTAGATGGTAACAGGTAATTGGTAAAATTATTATGTGTTTGCGATTGAAAGTATTTTACATAATGTCAGGTTAATCGTATGTTTTCTGTTGAAACAGGTTTCTCCTAAACAAAGGTGTTGTTGGAAGGATTTCTGAAGTCTTCCAACGCAAATATGATGCCCCATGTCCTTCTTGGGTAAAGTGCTATGACAACTTAGAGATTTGTTCTTCGAAGAGTTCAAGGTAACTACAGTTATTACATATTAACACTTTGTATATACCTGATTCATTATTATGATATTATTTGACGTATTTGTTGTTTTCTTATATGCACAAGTGATTTACTTAGAATCCTATCCATGAGGATCGCATAAAGAAAATTTTTGAAAACAAAGGCAATGCACATTTGAGGACTTACTTGGCAACGCAAGGAAGTACACCAGGCAGCCTGCATGGCTTAGTGATGAGCAATGGAGAGAATTCCAACAACATTGGGCAAACGAATCGTACAAGAAATTATGTAAAAAAAGCCCAAAAAAAGGGGTTTGGTAACGTAGCTAGTCTTGGGCTATCTCTTCACAGTTATGGCTCAATCCTTATGCATGAGCATAGGAGGTGTCTAGTAACTAATTGTACATCTTACAACTTCTTCTAGTTATTTGGTTAATGTGGTTTTCTTAATTTATTTAACACGTAGAGGGAGCAACTTGGGACAGACCCAACAATTGTTGAGTTATTCGCCCGCACTCACAAACTTCATGGCAAAGAGGATGAACCTTAGGTTGATAAGAAATCACAACAAACATAAGTGATGGTCAAACTTAATTAATGGTTTATACACTTTTATTAATTATGATATATTTGAATTTTTGCAAATGATATCTTAGGAATCCTTTGAGAAAGAATTTCAAAACATCATCAACTCTCAAGGGAGCTAAGATGTCAGTTCCCAAGATCTATCTGAATCTATTCCAAATCTAAGGGAGTACTGGGTGAAGGCCTATACGAACAAAAGGGATCGTATTTATGGCATTGGAGATGAGGCTGTCAATATTAAGAAGTCTTCCTACTTCAGTCCCTCTCAATAAGCCAGTATAGTAAATTTAAACACTATTTGCATTTCACTCATTAGTAAAAAAGCTATGCATAATGTCACCTTAGGCTGAGTTAAGTCGCTGTTACTAATGTTGAATTCATATGTATACATGATTTTCTACAAGTATAGGTCAGGTGTCATCCCAACAGGAGTTGAACGATTTAAGGGGCATGGTGACTAACTTGGGAAGTGAGCTTACTATGCAAGCTAAAATGTATCGGATGCTTGAGGAGAGATAAGCAATTAGAGGAGTCCAATCAAAGGATAAGTCAGCAAATGATGAGTATGATGAGTGTGAATCAGCAAATGGCAACCTTTTTTCAAATACAACAAGCTTTCGGTTCGAGCTCTGAACCTCTGTTCACTAACCCTACAACATGATGAAGAGAACGAGGATGAGGATGACGACGAAGAGTATGACGACACTCACCTCGGTGATTAACCCCTTATGACTTGCTTACTTCTTCCTTCTCTATTCCTTGCTTATATATACATATATGTGCATTTCCATCTCTGTTTTACTCTCTTGACCATGGTTTGTTAAGTACACTTATTTTTCAAGCATATATTGTATGAATTTTTGATGAGACACTTGAAAGTATTGGGTTTGTATGTGATGGTTGGCTTTACTACTGGTTGACATTTGTTGAAAGCGTTTCCGGTGAAGCATTGGCATCAAGGGGGTTGTCCTTGATGTATTTTCTTATAGGAAATGAATTGTATTTGTAAATTGAGGCAATTACGTAAACAAAAATTTTTATTTAAGAAAAAGGCAAAACTAGTGAGGGATAGGGGACATAATGGTTGTGGTGGGCGAAATTTTTTTTAAAAAAAACCTAACTAGGCGACGGAATGAATATTTCGTCGCCCAGTTGCGCGTCTTTCGTTCCCTCCTTCCCAATGTATTCGTAGCCCGTTCCATCGCCAAGTGGTGACGGAATTACAGAATTCCATAAATGAGGAGACAGCGATGACCAAATATACGACAATCATATTCCGCCGCCAATTTCATCGCTGCGTTCAAATTTCCGTTGCTAAAATGCAATTTTCCGTCGCTGGTACCGTCGTTGAATGACCTTTTTTTTTGTAGTGATGAATTAAATACAAAGAAACTACTTGAGGCCTCTTTCACTCAATGATTGCATAAATGTATCATGTGCATTTAGATGTCAAAAAATCATTATATTTGTGAATCCTTAAATTTGTTTTGGGGGGTCTGTAAGGTAATACAAGACAGATAAGAACAAAAAGAACACAATGTCAATGAATATATGCTACAAGTAACCCGACATCCTCTAGCAACACTTGAGAGAATTTGACTGTATTATGGCAAATAAGATGACATCACATTCTATCATCAATTTGACAAGCAATCCTCTTCTTCGTGGTCAACTGCTCAGCCTCTAAATTCAGCATGTATGACTTCCTCTATCTACATTGAGCCCCATTGGATGCATTGGACCATACTTGAAGGTCCCCTATATGAATCCAGTGCTTAAACCTCTTGTCATGCTTACAATTAAAACTGGGAATGTCTAACCCGACATGGTAATACAACACAAACTCAACCCGAAGTCATTGAAAGAAACCCGAATCCAACCCGAACCCAACCAATTTCGACTCGAACTCGACACGATTAGACAGTGTAGTATGAAAACATATTATATTTCAATTTAAGGCAAATCTAGGCTATTTTTAACACCAACATGAAATTGACCCGTTTATTAAATGGGTCGACCCAACCCATTTCTCAGCTCTACTTACAATCTTCCCTATAGCGATTAGAAGAGTTACAATAATTTAAATTAAAGTCACGTCTCCTGTAGGCCGTGACTAGCTCCATCTTCTGTGTCCCAAGGCTCTCCTTTCATTTAAAATTGAAATGAATAATTGTTTGCCAAAGGCTTAGATCGAGCTCAGTAATGAAAGATGTGTTGTAAAACCCAGGAAAATTAAATTGGTGAATTGTGTGACGTGGACTAACCTTCGTAATCTAAGTCGATCTAAATCTCTTTCACCACGGGTTGTGTTTCTTTTTTTAAAAACAATTTTTAGATGACAAAATTTATTTATTTTTCATCTGGGCTATTTTTGTTCTTTTTTCTCAATTTAGTTACTTGTGTATTTTGCTTCATAACTCAAATATTTATTTCTCTCATCCATTTTTTTCTCTTCTATCTACATTATTTTGAAATTCAACTTTTTTCCTCCCAATTCACCCAAATCAAACCCTAGAAAATATTTTACTTTCTTCCCTCCTTATTTGCTTTCCTTTTCTCTTTTTTTGTCTTTTCTTTTTCACTACCCGGCCCCCTAAACCCTAAATCCCCCCCTCTCTATGCCATCTCCTTCTTCCCCCTCTCTCTCTCTTCCTCTCGTTGTCTTCCCTCTCTCTTCCTCTCATTCTCTTTCTCTCTCTCTTCCTCTCGTCGCTTTCTCTCCCTCCTTCTCAACCACCACCGCCGACCACACCACCACTAGTCCACTTGGTGGTAAGTGGGGTGCACCATGCAGTGACAAATCCAGGAATTAATTCACGCGGGATCGAGACTCAAACACACACGTGATTTGAAATTTTAAATTTAACAATAGTCATAAAAACAAAATTACAAAGCTATTATGATCAAGGCAATTATCCTTGGCAAATCTTCATATTTTGAAACTGATATATGATATCATCGTTCGGTATTGTTTCAAAAAGATCATCTCTCAAATAAGTAATAAGAGTATCATTTAAAAACTCATCCGATGGTCTGTTGTGCAAATTGGTGTTGATAATCTTCATCATGCTCATTTGGATGATAATGTGAAATTTGTTTTCTTTTAGGTGTATTTGGCTGAAGAGCAATTGAATCTACTCGACTTCTCCTACAAGACGAAGGATTAGTGTTTGCGTCAAAATTTGGGGTTTGTGTTTGAGTGTAGCGTTCCCTAGTTTCTTGATTCAAAGGAGAATTTTTAGATGCAAAAGCTGAATGAAACGATTCAGCAGTCAACTTTTTGGAATACCTATGCATTTTCAACTGGACAAAAAAAATTTAATTAGGCAAGTGAGGGATATTCAATAATTGTAACTAATCAGAAGAGAATTCAAGCAGTGAACAACATATACAATTACAATTGACAAATGATTTGTAGTCATTTTCATCAAATGATTTCAACAATTAAAACTAATCTAACTATCTAAATAATCAAAAGGCAAACAATCGAAAATTTGACAAAGAAAAGCAAAAATTAAAACTATCTAGAGTTTTAGGATTTGTACCTTCAAAGTTCAACTCGGTGGTGGACGTGCAGGGGCACTGCCTAGAGGGTTTATGGTGGCTGTCGGAGAACGCCACCGGTGGTGGACAACTAGGACTGGGTACGGTGGTTGCTAGTTCTGAGTTTCTATGACTATGTGTGTGGGCAATGGCGCGAAAAGAATAAGGGGAAGGACCGAAGGAGAAAGTTGCAACCGCATATTGTAATGCGAAACTTGGGCAAAAAAAAAGAGACAGAGCTTTTAAGTGCAAGGTTCGAACTCAGGACGTGTGAAGGGATTGCCCAACCAAAGTTTCACTCCCAGCCAACCATCAGAGCAATCCTCTTTTACTACAACATGTACATCACAAATTAGATATATAACGTATTTGTGTATTTTTGAACTTAACTAAGTGATTTTTTTTAAGCGGGGTCAGTTGACCCCACATGACCCCATCATAGCTCCACCCCTGGCACCATGCACCCCATGCACAATATATATATATATATATATATATATATATATATATATATATATATATACACACACACACACACACTCTGGATTCTTTTGTATTTTTCTTCTAAATTCATGATTTTGATGTGAGATTTTAAGTATAAGACGTTTGATTTGAATTTATATGATTTTTCAGATTTAAGACCTCAAAGGTGTGACGTTTCAATTGTTTCTTCTACAAAATCGCATCAAGGTGCAGAGCAGTAAATTCAAAATAGTAACCGAGCTCGTAACTTTGTACGGTAACCAGGTAACAATCATGGCCTAGCCCTTCCCCGAGTTGTTTGAAATCATGCGTGCTTTGAACATGGTAAGAATTGTCCTATAACTGATTGAATGAAAAAAAATTAGCATGAGTTAATTGAATGTGGCTGCGTAGCAGAATCTGCATGATGTAATATGTTAAGGAATTGCGACTTAGTATTGTTGTGTTGGAAATTCAAGATTAATTGTTGTGGTCATGACCTTGGGGAAATAGGTTGAGACTGAATGAACCTTTCATGTTAAATCGATCTTTAATAAAGAGAAGGGTAGCAGTAACTGTAAAGGCTGAGTTGGGTGAGATTTAATCTGACTGCGTTGATTGAAGGCCATTAGCCTTCCCCTGGAAACTAGTGCATGCATGTGAGCGGCCATGTACCCTGCTGGGAGGTGGGCCAGGTTAGCAGTAACCATCCCCGGTGATGGTAGGTCAGGAAAGGGGTTAAGCGGTAATCGCCATCATAAGTCGTAGACCAGGATCGAGTTAAGTGGCTGCATTGAACCCAAGCACAGGCCATGAGACCTAATGGGGTCGCTCACCCTAAATCTGATTGTCGTCATTTGGATTATAGATTACAAATGTACATCGCTATGATATGGTAACCATGGAAGATAACGTTAATCAGAAGTGTGTCCTGGAAGTATTGTTGTTTCCCTTGAGAAATGTGTCCTGGAAGTCTTGCTTTTTCCCCTACCCCTTAAAATGTTTTCAAAATAAATTTGTGTGCGTAGTTGGCTGTTAGAAGTGATTGTTTACTGAGTTTATCTCACTTTTATAAAATATTTTATTTTCAGGTGAGTTACTTGTGCATGGGACTGGGGGACTAAAAGTAGAGCGGGGCCCTAACGGCTGAGTTTAAGAAGATACAAGCTTAATAGTTTTCTTCTAACAAAGACATGGTTAATAGTTGTTTTAAGTTAGTTGGGACATCAAAGTTTGAACCCTTTGTTAAAGTTAAAGGGTTATTAAGGAATGTTGTAGTAATTGTTCTCGATATCCAGCCTGGTATTTCCAAAAAGGAAATACGGCGGTAACACCTCAATTTAGGTTCCGCTGGCACGTAGGATAAGGATTAGTAATGAAGAAATGAAATTAGAAGCCCGGGGTGTTACAAAATTGTATCATAGCTCAGGTTGACTGACTTGAAGGCTCACTTAAAAGACTGTAAGAATTAAATACTAAAACTGGTAGACCTAAGAACTGCTTGGAGAGTGAGTGTAGTACGTGGTAGGGGCTATATGTATGTGCATATAGTATTAAATGAGTGCATGTTATGGTTTGGATACAAATCTTATGTGTAATTCCTTTGTGTAGGAATTGAGGGTACTCAGCACTGTGGTTGCATAAGAGGTCCTCGTTTGCATAAGCAATTAGCTAAGAAACCAGGTCAGGGAGTGTGGGACCATATTCGACATGTGAGGTGGGTGTTAGCCAGATATCTAGAGGATGTACTCTATAGCTGTTTGAGGATTGAGGACAACCGGGTGATCTTTCTCCTGATGACTTTGAAGGGAGACCCTGAGTGGAGCTACCAAGTTGACAAGCTGCACCACTGAGCTCGTGATCATCGCCCATGGAGAAAGTGTCGTTGGTGTGACTGGGAGCCTATGGGGATGAGTGTAGTCGACCTAATAAACCACTTGAGACTGGAGGGACCCTACGACCTAGAGCGTATACCCACAGCTAGTGAGGAGAATGCCCCACCCCCGGGAGATGAGCTCATAGATGAGGAGGGTTGCTCTAAGGAAGATGGAGATAACTCTACTGAGGCGGGTCCAATAGAGGAGGAGGACACTGAGGAAGACCTTAGTGAGAGGGAACCCATGAAGGAGGAGGATCCCAAGGAAGAGCCGATGAAAGAGGAGGACCCTAAGGAACACTCGAGTGAGGGGGAGCCAATGGAGGAAGAGGATCTTGAGGAGGATTTTGAGGTGAGTGACGGACAGCTGATAGGAAGTGAAGACCTTAAAGGGAGACTCTAGGGAGTGCGAGACGAAGCATATCGAGAAAGAGAATCTCGAGGGGGATTAGGAAGACGGAAGGAAGGAGTTCATTGTGCAGGATGACCAAACCAGAGGAGTTAAAAGCTTCGGTGAAGAGATAGATTCTGTGGAGAAGAGGGGCGAGTCTGAGACCGAGATGACCCGCTGGAAGCTGGGCAGATGTGGTCAGATGTGTAGGGGTACCTATCCACTGGATGCCCCTAATCAGTAGAAGCTCATCGCATTTAGAAAGCTTGTTTTTCTTTCTCTTTTTCTCTAAGGTAGTATTGTTAGTTACCTTTCTGATTGTGTTGTTAAGCCAATGTGGGCTAACAAAATTTCAACTGTGATGTAATGAAAAATACTAGTATGAACCACATGTGATTTTGAAATTCTATGCAATGAAATGTCTGAGTTATTTGAATACCAGCGTTCTTTATCGGTGACGTATGTGGATCACGTTAATGTGATGCCTGTTTGGTGTGCAATGCATAAGCATGTGATTTAGTGGTTGGACCACGTAAGTGTGACAATGCGATGTGATTAAAAACCTGTCAAATGTTACATGATGCGCTAGCATGTACTGTGTTATTGAACTCTAGTAGTACGTAGGAAATGAACTATTATGAGATGAACTAAACCCAACTCACTTCCCCAAACAGGATGGTGGGAAACAACAACGAATTGCAAACTGGACCCTACCCTGCTACGAGAGTCCCTATGAATCAGGAAGTTAACATATCAAGCCTCAGGGAACGGCTAGAAGCCCTACGCCCTAGGAATGGGAACGGGTCTCGGAGCCAGATGGGCGAGACCAACCCACCCGCTGGGGTCGAACTCACCAACTTGCTACTACTGGAACTACTGTAGAAGCAAGGGGAATAGTTGTGGCTTTATAACGAACAACTGCAAAAGCTAATGGAGGTCCAGGAGAAGAGGGTCAAGGAATATAATTATTACATGTTCAAGTGATTCGCGAGCCACCTCCCACCTGTCTACGATGGCACACCCAGCCCCAAGACTTTCGAGGATTGGATTAGGGGCATGGAAAAACTATTCGACACACTCCAATGCCCTGAGGAGTGGAAAGTGGGTTTCGCTGTATTTTACCTTAAGGATAAGGTTGACCTTTGGTAGGCCACAGTGAGGGAGAGACAATACGAGCCTAGGTTTGGTTGGAACAAGTTCAAGAAAATGATTAGGATCATTTTTACCCCATCTCCCTCCAGAAAGTCAAGGAAGACGAATTCATACAACTACAGCAAGGCAGCATGAACGTACTTAAGTATGCCTCGAAATTTATGGAGCTCTCACGATTTGCCCCAGCCTTCATAGCTGACGAAAGGCTGAAGATGAACTAGTTCGAGGTCGAGCTGAACCCCACCATTAAGGAGAGGATGTCGGTACATTAGTACACCTCCTACGTTGGCCTATATGACACTGCGATCAACGCAAAAAGGGCGATGAAGGAGCGGAGTAACTATTTCAATGAGCAGCGGGGAACTAAGATGAAGGGGGATAACCAAGGCAACTTTCAACCGCAGGAGCAATACCATCGACCTGCTAGGAATCTGTACTCAAGCAATAATACTCGCGAAGGCCAGCACCCCAATGCATGACCTAAGATAACTTGCAACGCCTATGGGAAGTTGGGGCACTAAGTTAGGGAAAGTTGACTTACCAAGAGGTGTTTCTGTTGTGGAAGCCCTTAACACTAGCTTCAGGACTTCCCGCTCCCTCCACCTCCTACCGGTCAAGGATAAGGACAGGGCCAAGGATAAGGACAAGGATAATGACCTCAGCAACCATATCAGAACAGGGGTGGGTAGGTGGTCAACCCCAACGAGCAAAACCAGGCAACTCAGCAAGTTCAGGCCCGACCTCCCAACCAACCGTCCCGAAACCATGGGGGCAGAGTTTATGTGATGCGCAAGGAGGAAGCAGAGGATGCTTCCAATGTTGTGATGAGTACCTTCTCTATCCTAACTCAGCTGGTAGATGTTTTTTTTAATTCGGGTGTCATGCACTCCTTTATTTCTGTTAAACTGGTTAAGTCATTGGGACTAGTTCCCACCTGTAAATCTTCATTGTCGTCTATAATTCTCCCTAATGGAAAGACTGTCACATGTGAGGAGCTATACAAGGATTGCCCTCTTAGAATTTATAAGTATGAGTTCTTAGCAGACTTATATGGGTTTGAACTAACTAACTTTGGGGTTATCTTGGGAATGGATTGGTTAGCTAAGCATCAGGCTCAAATAGACTGTCCAAGACTAAAAATCACCCTAAAGGGACCCAATGGGGAGAAAGTAGTGCATAAGGGCCAGAGACAAAGAATGGGAGTGAAATTAATTTCTGTGATGAAAACCCGTAAGTTGTTAGGTAGAGGATGCGAGAGATTCCTGTGTAACATAGTGAAAACAAAGGGTGCAGGGTCCTCCCTTAAGGACATCCCAATAGTGAGGGAGTTCCCAGATTTGTTTCTAGAGGAGATCCCCGGTATGCCACCCCTTACAGAAGTGGAGTTTTGTATCTACCTGACCCCTGGAGCCATACCTATCTCTAGGGCATCTTATCGAATGGCGCCGGCAGAACTTAAGAAATTAAGGACACAACTGGAAGAACTCTTGGAGAAGGGGCATGTTCGGCCTAGTACATCCCCGTGGGGAGCCTCGGTGTTGTTCTCAATAAGAAGGATGGGACCCTAAGGTTGTGTATAGACTACCAAGAGCTGAATAAAATAACGGTTAAGAACCGTTACCCACTGCGCAGAATAGATGACCTCTTCGACCAGTTGAGAGGTGTGGGCACTTTTTTCTAAAATAAACCTTCAATCGGGTACCACCAACTCTGAGTCAAGGATGAATATATACCCAAGACTTCCTTCTGCACCCGGTATGGACACTACGAGTTTGTGGTGATGCCCTTTGGGGTCATCAATGCTCCGACAACATTCATGGATCTTATGAACAGGGTCTTCAAACCCTACTTGGACCAATTTGTGATGGTATTCACAAACGATATCCCAATCTACTCGAGGACCCCAAAAAAGCATGCCCACCATCTACGGATAGCCCTAGAAGTATTAAGGAAGAATGAGTTGGGCGCTAAATTTTCGAAGTGTGAATTTTCATTGAGTAATGTGGCATTTTTGGGACACAGTAGTGTCCAACGAGGGAGCGTCTATGGACCCCTAAAAAATAAAGGTTGTGACGAATTGGCCTAGACCTAAGAACCTGATGGAAGTGAGGAGTTTCTTGGGTTTGGCGGGATACTATCGCAGATTTGTCCAAAATTTCTCAAAGATTGCCACCCCGGTCACCAACTTGACCAGGAAGGTCACTAGATATGAATGGATGGAACAGTGTGAGGAAGCATTCCAGGAGCTTAGGAAGAGACTGACGAGTGCACCGATACTGGCCTTACCTACCACCGACAAGGATTTTATGGTGTATAGTGATGTCTCAAGGAGTAGATTGGGATGTGTACTAATGCAAAGGCGTCGTGTTATAGCTTACGCCTCGCGACAATTGAGGACTCATCAACGGAACTACTCGAGTCACGACCTGGTGTTAGCAGCTGTCGTGTTTACGCTTAAGATCTGAAGGCATTACCTGTACGGGGTGCGTTGTGAGGTTTTCACTGATCACTGGAGTTCGAAATACCTCTTTTCACAAAAGGATCTGAATCTCAGACAGATAAGGTGGTTGGAATTCCTGAAGGACTACGACGTCCATTTCCAATATCATTATGGAAAGGCTAATGTAGTGGCGGCTGCATTGAGCCACTGATCGTACCTAGCACTAAGCTACTTGCTAGCACTTCTGAACGAGTTGTGTGAGGCGTTTCGGAGGTTGGAACTTAATGTAATTACCTCGTGGGCAAAGCTACGTTTTGTGCCCTGGAAGCGCAACTGACCCTCATAGAGGAAATTTGAGTAGCCCACGCTATGGATCCTCAACTTGAACGGATCAGGGAGGAAATATTGGTGGGGAAGGCACCAGGGTTCTTAATCCACGAATATGGTACCATACGTTTCCATAACCGGGTGTGTGTCCCAACAGTAGAAGCACTTAAGAAGAAAATCCTACATGAGGGTCACTGTACTCCACACTCAATGCACCATAGGGGGAATAAGCTATATAAATAACTATATAAGGACCTAAAGTGAACATTTCGGTGGAGTAACATGAAATAAGAAGTGGAGGAGTATGTGAAAAATGTGCCTAACCTGTCAGCGAGTGAAAATCGAACACCAACGACCAATAGGACTTCTATAACCCTTAGATGTCCCTGAGTGGAAATGGGACTCGGTGTCCATGGATTTTGTAGTGGGCTTACCGTTGACTCAACGAAAGAACAATGCGATTTGGGTCATAGTGGATAAACTCATGAAGACAGCACATTTTATAGCCATGAGGAATACTCAGACCCTGGATCAATTAGCTCGAGCATACCTGGAGGACATAATACGGTTGCACGGGGTACCCAGTTCTATAGTGTCGGATAGGGACACCAGATTCCAGTTGGGATTCTGGCAGAAACTACAAGAAGCATTTGGGATGCTATTACACTTTAGTACTGCCTTTCACCCTGTTACGGACGGGCAGACGGAATGCCCTATTCAGACGCTGGAGGATAGAGGCGGGTAATAGGTCAAGGCGGGTCAGGTTCGTTTTTGTCTCGAACTTAAACGGGTTTAGAATTTCTCAACCGGAACCTAACCCATTTATTAAACGGATTGAAAAACCTTGACCTGTACCCATTTAGTTTTTAAATGTGTTGACCCATTTAACCCATTTAAGATAAACAGGCCGAGTTCAATGGCCTAATTACCTATTTATGCATTTAACATTTTCAACTAATACATAATTACATAGTATTAAAAATTAAATTCACATATTACATTAAACAATAACTCTTTAAAACTTCCCTAATTCATCATAATTTGCAATTTTTAAATTTTTGTATTATTAATTATATATTAAAAAGGTAAACGGATAAATGTCAAATGAAAAATTCAATTGACTTATTTAACCCATTTAACTAAATGGGTTAAATAGGTACTTTTTCGTATCCAGAATCTCGTCCTGAACCTAACTCATTTAATTAAACGGGTTGAACGTGTCAACCCATTTAATTAAACGGG
>JACYFF010031957.1:38308366-38320673 GCA_017589665.1 Selenicereus undatus
CATTTAATTAAACGGGTTGAACGTGTCAACCCATTTAATTAAACGGGTTGAAACTTTATAGACAAACCCACTTAACTTCGTGTCCATTTCGGGTCGGTAATCATGTCGAGTCAGCTTTTCCCAACTCCACTGGAGGATATGCTAAGGGCTTGCACCCTGGACTTTAAGAACGCGTATGACGAACAGCTGGCACTGATCGAGTTTTCCTACAACTACAGTTACCACGCGAGTATGGCATGGCCCATACGAGGCATTGTATGGTAGGAGATACAGACCTCCGCTCTGTTGGCAGGAGATCGATGAAGCCTTGACTATTGGACCAGAGTTAATCCAAGCTACCACGAATAAAATAAGAATGGTCCAGGAATGAATGAGAGCCACCCAGAGCCGCTAGAAAATCTATGCCGATTGGTGGCATAGGCCCCTCGAATTCCAAGTAAGAGATCAGGTATTTCTTTGAGTTTCTCCAACCAAGGGGATCGCGAGATTTGGGATGATGAGAAAGCTTAGCCTAATGTACATTGAGCCGTACCCGGTTATACGGAGAGTTGGGGAAGTAGCATATCGGCTGAAGCTACTGCCCGAACTTCCGAAAGTACATAATGTGCTCCATATGTCGCAGTTACGGAAGTAGATTCCAGATCCCTCACACATAATTGAGCATGATCCTATACAGCTCCGGGAAGACCTGTCATACGAGGACCAACCTGTGCAGATTCTAGATCGACGGGAAAGGCACCTCTGTAGGAAGATGATGCCCCTAGTGAAAGTTCTTTGGGCCAATCATGAGATGTTTGAAGCCACTTGGGAGCCGGAATAGGAGATGCGAGACAAATACCCTCACTTGTTCCTATGATAAGGTGCGTGCAAGTTTCGAGGATGAAACTTTTTAAGTGGGATAGTATGTAAAACCCTAAAAATTCATTTTTGTAATGGTAGTGTATCGCAGTCCAGTGAAGTTTCAAGGACGAAACTTTCTTAAGTAGGGTAGTATGTAAAACCTCGGAAAGTTAAATTGGGGGATTATGTGACATGGAATAACCTTCGTAATCCAAGTCGATCTAAATCTCATTCGCCACGGGTTGTGTTTCTTTTTTTAAAAAAAATTTTACACGACAAAATTTATTTATTTTTTATCCGGGCTATTTTTGTTCTTTTTCCTCGATTTAATTATTTGCGTATTTTGCTTCATAACTCAACTATTTATTTCTCCCATCTATTTTTTCATCCTATCTACATGATTTTGAAATTCAACTTTTTCCCTTCCAAATTCACCCAAATCAAACCCTAGAAAATATTTGACTTTCTTCCCTCTTTATTTTCTCTCCTTTTCACTTTTTTTCTTTTCTTTTTACCCCCACAACCCGGCCCCCAAAATCCTAAATCCCCTCTCTCCACGCCATCTCTTTCTGCCCTCTCTCTCTTCCTCTCGTTCTCTTCCCTCTCTCTTCCTTTCATCTTTTTCTCTCTCTCCCTCTCAACCACCACCGCTGGTCCCCTTGGTGATAAGTGGGGTGCACCATGCACCCCATGCAATACACACACACACACACACACACTTTGGGTTCTTTTGTATTTTTCTTCTAAATTCACATTTTTGATGTGAGATTTTAAGTATAAGGGGTTTGATTAGAATTTATATGATTTTTCAGATTTAAGACCTCAAAGGTGTGACGTTTCAATCGTTTCTTCTCCGAAATCGCATCAAGGTGCGGAGTAGTAAATTCAAAATAGTAACCGAGCCCGGAACTTTGTACGGCATCCAGGTAACAGTCATGCCGTAAGCCTTCCCCGAGTTGTCTGAAATCATGCGTGCTTTGAACATGGTAAGAATTGTCCTATGACTGATTGAATGAAAAAAAATAGCATGAGTTAATTGAATGTGGCTGCGTAGCAGAATCTGCATGATGTAATATGTTAAGGAATTGCGACTTGGTAATGTTGTGTTGGAAATTCAGGATTAATTACTGCGGTGATGACCTTGGGGAAATAGGTTGAGACTGAATGAACCTTTCATGCTAAATCGATATTTTAATAAAGAGAAGGGTAACAATAACTATAAAGGCTGAGCTGGGTGAAATTTAATCTGACCGTGTTGATTGAAGGTCATTAGCCTTCTGCAGAAAACTAGTGCATGCATGTGAGCGGCCACGTGCCCTACTTGGACGTGGGCCAGGTTAGCGGTAACTATCCCTGGTGATGGTAGGTCAGGAAAGGGGTTAAGCGGTAACCGCCATCGTAAGCGGTAGACCAAGATCGAGTTAAGCGGCTGCGCTGAACCCAAGCACATGCCATGAGACCCAAAGGGTTACTCATCCTAAATCTGATTGTCGGGATTTAGATTATAGATTACAAATGTACATCAGTGAGATCTGGTAACCATGGAAGATTATGTTAATCAGAAATGTGTCCTAGAAGTCTTGCTATTTCCCCTACCCCTTAAAATGTTTTCAAAATGAATTTGTGTGCGTTGTTGACTGTTATTGGTGATTTTTTACTAAGTTTACCTCACTTTTATAAAATGTTGATTTTTTACTAAGTTTACCTCACTTTTATAAAATGTTTTATTTTCAGGTGAGTTAGTTGTGCAGTGGACTAGGGGACTGAAAGTAGAGCGAGACCCTGACACCTGAGTTGAAGAAGATGAAGCTTAATAGTTTTCTTAGAGCATACACATGGTTAACAATTGTTTTAAATTAGTTGGGACATCAAAGTTTGAACCCTTTGTTAAAGTTGAAGTGTTATTAAGGAATGTTGTATTAATTGTTCTCAATATCCAGCCTGGTATTTCCAAAAAGAAAATATGGCGGTAACACCCCAATTCAGGTTCCGCTGCCACGTAGGATAAGGATTAGTAATGAAGAAATGAAATTAGAAACCCGAGGTGTTACATGGGTTCAGTATGAAATTCTAACCAATGAAGTTCTGTTCTAAAATATTTCCTACGAGCTCAAGCGACTAAGGATAAACTGAGGATTATAAATATAAATTTTTAGGGTTTTATATTATACCCCCCTTAAAGAAGTTTCATACTTGAAACTCCACAAACAACTCAATAATAAAAAGAAAAAAAAAACGTCTATAGTTCCAGGGTTTTACAGAAGTAAACTAAGAGAATTGGAGATAATTTTAATAAGAAACCCACAAATCAAGGTTATAAAATGAACGAGAAACCTATAAATTATTTTAATTCAGAGACAGAAAGAGAGAAAAATTGTCAAAATAATATAAAATCAAATTTGTAATAAACAACAAGGCTCATGAGGAAAAGAGCCAAAGTTTGAAGGAAGAAATCCATGATGGTTGAGATACGTATAGAATAACCAGGAATAAATTGAATTTGCAAGCAAAAAAGACAAATGGTTAGCTGGTGTTGGGTCTTGATACAAAAGATACATCACTTGATGAATAAAGGTTTACATTGTATTTTTTCTTCATCAAATTTCTTTAAATCTTGACCGGTACTGGGTATTGATCCATGTCTGGTTCTAACATTTTAGGACCTGTTTTGGAATTGACATATTTGTGTCCAGGTCTGTAGCCATCGGGTCCAAATCGGCTTTGGTGTGGAACCGAATAGCCGATTTTTTTCTCACCCATAGCAAAACCCACACGGTGAGTTAAAGGTAGTAAACCAATAAATGGCATGAAAAGGATACTAAGCTTGCAGTGCAGAACAAATTATTGTATTGCTTGTGTGAAAATTAGGGAATGAATGGCTCCCCAAACCTAGGAGCTTGGCATTGTATATTTAGTAAAAAACAATACAAGTAAATTATATTTACATCCTTATGTATATCCTCCATTACAGCCCCTCAATCTGATCGAGAGAGCGAACAGACATATTGTTTCTATGTAACAAAAATTGCCGATAAGATAACCCTTTGGTGAAGATGTTAGCAGATTGTAATAGAGTTGGAATGTAATGAATGATCAAATCTCCATTGGCAACCCGCTCACGAACAAAGTGATAGTCCACAGTGATATGCTGATTACGATCATGTTGCACAGGATTGGTAGACATGTAGGGAGCACTGAGAGTGTCACAGTATAGGCGCACTGGTGTAGAGAGAGAAACACCTAGGCCGCAGAGAAGCTTGCAAATCCAAATAGTCTCAGCAACAGTATAACCAACAGCTCTATACTCAGCCTCAGTAGAAGACTTGGACACAGTGGGTGGCTTCTTGGAGCACCAGGCAATGAGGTTGGGACCAAGGAAGATAGCATACCCTATACTAGAACAAAAAGAGTCCCTACAGCCAGCCCAATCAGCATCGGAGTAGGCGACCACCAAAGTGGGAGAAGTAATAGGACAAAACCACAAACCATGCTCCTATATACCCTGCAAATAGCGAAAATATGCTTGACAACATATAGGTGAGTGGTATGGGGAGCATGCATAAACTGGGAAACAACATGTACTGTATATTCAATATCAGGTCGAGTCATAGTTAAGTACTATAGTGCTCCTACCACACTCTTGTGTTGAGAGGGGTCTGCAAGTAACTCACTATCTGAGAGGGATAAGGTGGTTCATGTAACAGGAGTTCTAACCGGTTTATAAGTGTGAAGTTGAAATTTAGAAAGAAGATTAAGGACATATTTCTACTGAGTCAAGAAAAGTCCCGAAGGAGAACGAACCACTTAAATACCCAAAAAGTAATGTAGACCACAAAGGTCTTTCATTGCAAACTGCTTAGAAAGAAGGGTAATAAATCGATGAAGCATAGCTTCAGAATTTCTTGTCACTACAATATCATCAACATAGAGGAAGAGAACCAAAATATGAGAGTCAATGCGAGCAATAAACATAGAAGGATCAGCATGACTACACACAAATCCATGAGACAATAAAAAGCTGCTAAAGTGATGAAACCAAGCATGAGGTGCTTGTTTCAGACCATATATGACCTTTTTCAGTTTACAGACATGCCTTGAAAAATCTGAGTGAACAAACCCAGGAGGTTGTAGAGTGCCATGCAAGAAAGCATTCTTGACATCTAACTGGTAGATAGGCCAACAAAAAGTAACAGCTAAAGACGACAATAAATGAACAGTGATGGGTTTGACAATAGGACTGGACGTCTCATGGGAGTCAATACCTGCTTGTTGATGAAAGCCTTGTGCCACTAACCTTGCTTTGTACCTCCCAATGCTGCCATGAGAACGATGCTTTATTTTGTAAACCCATTTACATCCAACAATATTCTGGCCAAGCGAAGATGGAACCAACTCCCAAGTGTCATTGGTAATAAGGGCTTGATACCCCTCTATCATGGAGTCAACCCACTTAGGATATATAGAAGCCTTCGAGAAGGAGGCAGGTTTAACATCAGTGATAGAGGAGGGAAGAGACAAATAGTCTTGGGCTTGATAATCCCAGACTTGGACCTAGTTTGCATAGGATGCTGGTTGGATAGGACCATTTGAGGTTGGCTAACAAGTTGGACACTGGAGGCAGGGGGAGAGGACACTAACACGCAAGATGGGAGACGCTGAAGGTGACTCAGGCATAGGGGATGGCACAGGCATGGACGTCCCACTAGAGGAGTGGTCTGGGGAAATGGGGACAGACTCATGGGAGAGCGACACAGGCACACCCAAGGATGATGCAACAAAGGTAACAAGAAGAGAGGGGGACGCAACCGGGGAGGGAGAAGACTCAATCGGGGAATGGGAATACTCAACAAAAGTAGCTGGGTATGGGGTAGATGCAATCGGTGCAACAACCTCAGCCGAAGAGGTAGGAGTGAGAGCTAAGATCTCATCCGAGCTAAAAGGAACAGAGTGAGTGCGCTATGGAGATTTAGTTAGTAGTTGTGAAAAAGGGTAGTGATTTTCAAGAAAACGAACATGAGGACTTACGTAAACTTTTCCTAAAATGGGGTCAAGGCAGTGATAGCCTTTATATTGAGCAGCATATCCCAAAAACACGCATTGAATCGACCGTGGTTAAAGTTTATTTATAGTTGATGCCACAAAATTCGGAAAGCATAAGCAACTAAAGTGTTTTAGAAGAGAATAATCAGGTATATACTGAAATAAAACTTCAAACGGTGATTTATTTTGCAAAACAAGAGAGGGAAGTCTATTAATAGTGTAGGTGGTTGCTGTACCAGCTTCTACCTAAAAGTAAGCAGGCATGGAAGCATCGATTAGTAACAGGAGTAAAAGTGTAAGCAGTAACAAATTATGAAATTACCGAATCACACACAACAGTACCCGTCGGCACACTCCGAGAGGTAGTGGACTAAGATGTTGCAGGCGTAGAGGCAGCTTTGTTGTTCCGGTTGTTTTTACTACAACCCCCTTTATTGTGATTATTACGATTCCCTTTATTATTCTGACTTCCTTTAGTACTACCAGTCCCCTGAGTATCACCACTAGTAGCCACAAAAGCTAGATGGACAAACAGGTGGCTATCTTGCTTATACTTTACTCATTGCTTGTAAAAGAACAATTGAGAGCGCAAATCATCAAAAGTTTTAAGTCCAGGCAACATAGAAAAGGTGGTAACAAAGGAGTCGTAATCCTCATAATGACCAGCAGTAGTCAATTGAATCAACTCAAGGTCTGAAAGAGGTGACTGAATAGCGGCGAGGGAATCAATAATGGTTTTAATAGATCGCAAATAAGAATCAACAGTTTGATCCGAACCCAAACTAATGTTGGTCAACATACGTTTCAAATCAACAGCACGTGCTAGACTAGCCATATTGAAGCGAGACCCGAGACGTTACTAGAGTTGAAAGGAGTGAGACAAGTCACGTACCACTAAGAGTTTCCTTAGAGATAGTGGCAAACAACCAGGCACGAACAAGTTGATCGACACTAAGCCAGTAAGCATACCCAGGATTTGGCTATGACATGCCATGAGACGAAGACATATGAGATGGCGGAGGAGGAATAGACACATCGATCATACCCTCCAACTGATGCATGATCGTGAACCCGGTGAACTAAGTACGCTAGCAGAGAAAGTAGTTAACTGAAGCAAGCACCGTGGTCACATAATTTGTGACATTAACTGTCCATATAGCGGGTGGCAAGGGTGGAAGACCACCAAGTTGCAGCTGTGTCATGCCACCCGAAACGCCCCACAACAGATCAATAAATGGAGATGTCAACCCAAAGGAGGAAAATGGTGGAAGAGGTGCTGTCAATGGTGTAGAAGCTGTAGCAGAACCAAATCCCTAGAAGGTGGGGGGAACTGTGGGAAATGGAGTGGGCACCCATGTAAAATATGGCAGAGGCTGAGACAACTCCATAGGAATGGGCAACGGTGGCACAGAGAAGTGTTGCTGCTAGATGATTTTCGGCAGTGAGACCGGTGAGGAGATAGGAGGACGCGGCAGGCATAGGTGCCACCGGCGAGGCTGGGTTCGAACCCTGAGACGATGTAGAAGAAGCCATGAATCAAGAGACCAAGTCAAACAACAATCTGGCACGTCGAATGACTGAGGAAGAAGACCACGGCTGCAGGAACGACAACAGGAAGAGAAAGGCGACTGAGGAGAGAGAGACGGCGGAACCCTAGCGTGAGAGAGAAGACACGGCAGACCCATTGAGGGAGAAAGGTGGTTTGTGGAGCAAGTAACAAACCCTATAAGGCGGAAAGGAGAAAAGGAAAAAAAAGGTTTAATCACTCTTTTGGCTCTGATACCATGTGAGAATTAGAGAATGAATGGCTCCCCAAACTTGGGAGTCTGGCGTAGTATATATAGTAAAATACAGTACAAGTAAATTATATATATATCCCTATGTGTATCCTCCATTAGCTAGTTATTAGTTACTGCCATCTGAAAAGGGACAATGCCATGTCAACAGGGCAATTGGAAAGCAACTGTTAATCTGAATGCGTGGGGCAACTTGCCTATTGCTCAGCATGATCATCAACCAGATCACGACTCAGGTTTGTCTACGTAGTTTCCCAGGTTGTATGACATGCAGTACATATCGAAAATAATGTTAAGGTCTAATTTTGTCATTCTAATTAACCTCCACGTCTTCTATTCAGCACAAGATTATGGTCTTATTAAATTGATATATATAGTGTTTGATTGCAGAATAAGATCGGCGTAGCATTCGTCTTTACATCACCCAGGATATGAATAAGATTTATTAAATTTCGTTGCTCATGTCATTATGACTAAAAGTATCGGTACGCATATGCACTAAGCATTATTCATTAAAATATAGTCACATTTCGGTATAATCGAATACAGAATGTAACCTATTAATTATTAAATAGTTGATGAAACAGAAATAAGGGCATGTTCATCGAATCCGTTCGGTTTTGGAATTCAACCTAAAACCTAAATGTCCATATGAGCATTTGATTTTTTAACTTGAAATAATTACTTATTATCATAGCAAACAACTATACTAATTACATAAAACTAAACACTTATGATATCAAACAATACTTATACTGTACAATTACAGATTATGCTATAAACACTTAGACGTATCCATAGTGTGAAAAATTATTTAATTACTTCTAATTATAGAAAATCAAATAATCATAATTGAAGAGTAAGTCTACATAAAATTAAGAAAGCTATGTGTTCATTAAACTTGTATATTGCGCACAAGGTAACAACCTTCAGCAGGGTGTCAAATTCTACACATGACAAATGAGCCATTCACTTCTATTTTGGATTTGGTTAATATTGAGTTGGATAATGTTCATGTCAATTAGATTAGGTTTCTATTAACATTTGGGGTTGGATCATTTTTTATTCGGATTGACTCCGCATCACTTAATATTTTTGTTCAATAAGTTTGTCTTGTAAAGAAAAATAAATTTGGAAAAAATATTTAGGTCGGGTTCAATTTTGCTCGAGTCAATTTCATTTTCGCATCTATTTTGGTTTTAACTATTTTAGGTGTCGAATTAGCTATAAATTCAGATCATTCGATTTTATTTTCAATTTCCGGTTGGTTTCCGCTAGAACTATCGTATTGAAATACATACCTTCTAGAAAGTCCAAACCCATGCATCATCATATCATATGTATAATATAAAATTGAATGTGCTAAACGGGTTAATGATGTTTTGACAAGTGGAAAATTTCTATTGATTATCTTACATTTATATCAATATTATATGATTATTCTTTATTCAATTAATTTAGTCGTCATCGATTTTATTACCCATATCCACGGACTATATAAATAATTAATTCTTTATTCAATTTTTTTAAGATTTATGCATTGAAAATCAAGAAAGATTATAAATAAAAATGTAATTTTAATTAGGATAATTCATACACCTATAATAAATTGATTAGTTTGATATTCCAATTGTTATCATTCATTATCCAAATTGAAAGACATCCCCTTGTCCCCTAGGCCAAATGACATTAAACATAAAAAAAAAATTAAAATAATGTACCTCAGGCTAAGATGAAGTATAAAAAGGTAGGAGAAAAAAATTTATATTTGATGTTTTAAAAAAAATAAAAAAAGGGAGAAAAAGGTGAAAAGGTTAGTGTCAAATGGTATGCATATATAATGATTAATTGTATATTTAATTTCAAAATATGTAAATGCATTTATCATACATGATTTGATATTTTTTATATCTTTTATGTTTCTTTTTTCAATAAAAGGGTCTTTAAATGACGATGTTTATTTTACAAAAACAAAAGGATCATTGGACAATTATGTTTAATCGTGAGATTATTTACAACTATGTATATAAGGACCCCTAGTTAAATTGTAGGATTTAGGAGTTGAGACCTAAACTTGCCTCATCTTCAAAATGATCATATGTCTTTATAACAGCTAACTACAAATTGATACATTATTACATATATTAAACTACATAAAATCTTTCGATTTTGAATCCCCTATTAGATGATAAATACATTTATATACTTCAAAGTTATATGTGCAATTATCATATATGTATACCGTTTGACACTAACCTATTCACTTTTTTTCGCCTCCTTTTGTTCTTTGTTTTTAAAATAAACCATCCAATATAAGAATTATTCTTTTATCATGCTAACAATAATATCCAACTAAAATATACTTGCCAATCCAAACAATATGTCAAAAATAAAATAGTTTATATAGATATTTTTCAATATCAATTAGTTAAACATATTAGTGCATCTAATTAAAAGACATGATAAACCACAAACTCTTTAACAAAAAGTAATAAAATCATAAAATTTTAACACATGACTATGCAAAATACGGAATGTACACTAGTATAGAAATATAACTGAAGCATCTTTGTAACATACTAAGAAGGTTTTGCCTTAATAACAAGGCTATATAACTTTTCAATCAGGAGCTATTTGGATCAAAACAAAGTCAAAACCTAAGTCGTAAGGTCTCAACCTCAAGACCACAAAAATATATGTAACCCACAAAGTAAGTGCTAAGTAGCCCACACAATTATAACAATATATGTAACGAGCAAACTAAGTGCTGAGTAGTCTACGTAATTATGATAATAATAACACCCCGTGAAAATTCTGCCTTACTAAGCAGCATATACACTAACAATAAATGAGTGGATATGCAATGAAATATAGTGTTTCCTAGGAGGATTACTGATGCATGAAAGACAGCGAGGACATATGGGCTAATGGGCAAAGGGAAAAAGACAGCATTTAATTTGATCGAGTACATATGCGTGTGCGTGTGCGTGTGCGTGTGCGTGTGTGCTGGGGATTTTGGGGTTAATTTGGGCAAGGATTTGGTTGCATGCATGTTAGGTGAGTTTGTGACTGTACATCGCATCAATAACATATTAACATTGTATATGTTCACAAGCAATGTGGTGTGGAGATAGAGATAGAAAGACAAAGAGATAATGAGCCCATGCTCTACATTGAACTCTTCCTGCAAATATGCCAATGAGGGGGTCCTCTCCACATGCATTTCATGACCAACCCCTCAGGTTCACATATCCCTTCCTCCCCCTCCTCCCTAAAATAATAATAATAATAATAATAATAATAATAATAATAATTATTATTATTATTATTATTATTATTATTATTATTATTATTATTATTATTATTATTATTGTTGTTGTTGTTGTTGTTGTATAATTTGTGTGAAATCTAGTCTTTTTATATAACTATTGTTATGTTATGTTAACATAACATCAATGGTATGTAAGAACTAGTTTCACACAAGAGTTTAAGCGAATGATTAACATGTTCCTTCAGTCGAGTCCTGTGTTGGATTTAAAGTGTGGACATTTTACAAAAAAAAAATTCCTAATCTTATGTAATAATTTAACATTAAGATTGCTGAGATTTGAATATAAAAGTCTCTTGTTTACAAAGACTTTAGATATCATACTGAAGAACTATATATTTTAATAAAAATTTAAATCAATGATTAGAAGCTTTAGATGAATTTTATGGTTTAACAAAAGAAAAATGATGACTTGTCAATACATACACCCTCTAGGTCATCATTTCCACCCTTATATAGTTCAATGCACGATAGAAGTCGCAAAGATTGGCTCGTCTTATGGTTGATTAAAGACTTATTTATACTATATTTTACATACAAAGCTTATACTCCTACCTATATTTCCCCAACTTTTCCGAATTAACCACCCCCAATATAATTTTTTTATATTAACATAAGTGGTCCACAAAGCGGTAGCTAGCTTGGTTAGGTTGTTGGGACCCATGGATGCATGCATGCATAATCTTCCATTTGCCTGTCGATCATACTCTTCACGGAATATCAGATATTGATGACACATGTAAGAATCTGAAGAATTTCTCACCTCGATCGTATTGGTAGATTTAGATCTCAGAGTGACCTGTTCCCTTCTTGTTGTCAACTTAATTATTTTTTTGAAAAAAGGCGTAAAATGGAACTATCGTATAATGGCACCCCAGCACGGAAAGGAGATAAGTACACGTGGCAGATGACTGATTGACCTTCTTGAATTTACATAGTGACCCACCGAATTATAGTGTAATAATATAAGGGTCAGAATTTTTAAAAATTAACATATTAGATCATTGAACTATCGAAAATTCTACAAATAGAAGCTATGATTAACATACTATTCTTTGATAATTTTACATTATCTTTTCTCAACAATTTTTCTAGGAGTAATAATAATAATATATCAAGCAAAATAATTGTAGATTATTTTTAATTATCCAATGAAAAATTAATAATAATAATAATAATAATAATAATAATAATAATAATAAAAAAAACAACAACGACAATAATAAAAATATATATATAAAAAATCGTAAAGCATTGTAATAGGTAAGAGATGTTTGTACTATTTCACGTCTCCTTTCCTTAT
>JACYFF010031957.1:38321744-38346206 GCA_017589665.1 Selenicereus undatus
TAATAATAATAATAATAATAATAATAATAATAATAATAATAATAATAATAATACAGTAGTCAAAAAATGATTGTAGTAATAATTAAAATTATAAATAACAATAAAATATAATAATAGTATTTATTATTGTCAGTATCATTATTATTAATTTTTCATTAAATAATTGAACATAATTTGAAATTATTATTAGATACATTACTATAATTCCTAACAAAATATTAGAGAAAATAATGTGAAATTACCAAACAAGCCTATTTTAGTCATTTCTCTCCCATTTGTAACGCTTTCAATAATTTAATATCTAATATGTTAATTTTCAATAATCATGGTCCCTAATACTATTACACCATAGACCAATATTATGTAACCTTTTCCCGCATGTTTGGATCTTCAAGGCATAGGTGAAACTTTATTAAGTGATAGAACTTATTGTATTAAGATAGATTTATTGCTTTCCTATATTTGGTGGAATTAGGAGATTTGATATGCTTCCTATTTGTGATAGAAGTAGGAAACTTACAGAGCCACGCTAGGTCAACTGTGACTCTCAATGCATGTGTATAAATTGACATCAAACTTGTTTAATGAACACACACAAGCAAAGAGAGAATTCAAGGATCAATCAATGCTTTGATTCTCCAAAATTATGAAAACAAAACTGATTGTTAACATGGTATCAGAGCCATCATTAAAGCACCTACTATATCCATGTCAAAATTTATCGTAGACACGCAATCACCTTATTACTTACACCCATCTGAGGGACCCAAGATTTTGATTACTACAGTGTGCTTCGATTGAAAAAATTATGATCTCTGCGAAAGGGTTGTAAGAACGGCATTGAAGACCAAAAACAAGCTTGGGTTTATCAATGGCACACTAACTAAGCCTGACATCAAGGGAGACGACTCATCCGAGTTGCAAGCTAGTGAGACGGCAAACTCGATGATTTGCTCTTGGATCCTTAATGTGATAGACCCAAAGCTACAAACTAGTGTGGCCTACACCGATGCTGCAAAGGACATGTGGGATACGCTCATGTTGTCTTAAAATACCGTAAGTGCACGACTTAGTTGCAGCTAGGAGCCAGCAAGTACGAGTCGTATCCACAAGGAACTTGTTTCCAGTCACCGAATTTAAGTTTAACACTCAATTCAGGCAGAAGTATACTTTAATCGATTGATGCTAACTAAGATTACTATTCTGCTGAAAATTTACGAATTAACTAATCTGATAACTATAAGGGTCCTGAATTGAGGTTCACCACACTATTACGCAATATGAATCATAAATTAGATCACGCAAACCTACCCGTGAAAATATTCAAAGTGGAAAGGATTACAATTTGGAGCACATCCAAGCCTTCTCTCAAAGGTCAATAGTTTGACTGAGTTAATCCTAGTTATCTTTTTTCATGAAACTAATATTATTAGAGTCACAAGGTTAAACAATCAATTATTCCCAATTGAAAACCTAACTATTTTCATATTAGGAGGATCAATCGCTTGCTAAGTCGCACTAGGCAAAGGATTCAGCTTTCGTTGATCTTCTAAATCCTAATTAAGAACAATGAATTAAATCCTCTCAAGCAATCCAACAATTAATCGACATACTAAGCAAGACTCCAATTAACAATCACAGGCACGATTCACGAAAACCTAAAGTATGATTCGGTTTCGCATAATTGGGGCTACTCCCAATCCAAGACTAATACTTTAGCCTCTAATTATATTGATAATCACAATCAAGAACAAGAAACGTGAAAACATCACAAAAGATGAAAACTTTGATTGAGAACGCAAAAGAAAGAAGGAAGGAAACGTACTTTAAATTGATTCCGAAAGCAGTAGCACAAATTCGAATCAATTCCACTTCGATCTAATGTCTAAAGTTTTGAAGGTATGAAGGATGGAAAAACCTAGAAAATCACCTCTATTCAAGAACTACAACCAAAAATTACAAGATGAAGAATTGTAACTGCAACAAAGCATTTTAGTCGCGGATCTGCTAACATGGCACAGTGCTACCGTGGCGTATCCCTGGTTGCGTGCTCCTGCTTTTTTTGCTTGGCATGACCGGACTTCCTGGCATGGGGTCTCCATGCCTGGCCTCTGGTCCTCGACCACCTCTTCCTTAGCTTGAAATTCGCCTACTTGGCCTTCCTTTTGCGTAGTAATAGCAAGTTTTCCTCTTTCTTTCAACTGGAACTCTTGAAAAATATGAAAACACCTTACATGAACAAATTCGGGGTAAAAGAGGCCTATTCGACCCTTATGCTTTGACGCTCAACCTAAAAATCACTGAAAGAGAAGTCAAAATTGAGTTCGAAAGATGTAAAAATGAAGGCTTATCAACTCCCCCATGCTTATCTCTTGCTTGTCCTCAAGCAAGACTAAGGCATGAATTAACTGACAAGGGATCAAAACCTCTAATTACTCACCTCCTCAGCAAGATCAATGAAAATTAGCCAAATCAAGCATAGACGTAGACAACTAATGGGATAATTCAAGGTATAATTAAGCATGTAGTTTCAAAACTCATTTAAGGTCGATTGAAAACTTCATTGTTTAACTCAACATCCAAGTATCCCATATCACACCCCCATCCTCATTAGGATGCCCCCAAATAAGCGATGGACTAGAAGGTCTAGTAGTAACTCTCATACAGGGAAACAAAATAGATGCACTCCCTCTCATGCATTTGAAAATGTGCGACTCTCAATCATCCTCCCAAGTGTAGCAACCTTACCATAGGCTTGGGCATATTCTCGATCCTCCACTACTAGAATGCAAATGCAAATGACAATCGAAAGGACTTGTTATAGGTTGTAATGGGGATAAGGATAGAGGTAAGGAGGGGGGAAAAAATTTCGGAATGTAGAGTTAAAGCCAGGAGATTAGAAACATTACGCATCCCAAACATCACATCGTGCTGTCATACCATCCTAACTAACCACATTGATTTGTGAACCACCTTGAATGGGCCTAAGGAGTGAGTTGAGACAAATAGAGAGCCAACCATGCCAACATTTGATTCTCATTTCATCTTTTTCTTCTTTTTCTTTTCTTTCTTTCCCTTTTTTTTCATCGTTTTCTCCTTTTTTTCATCATTTTGTTTCTTTAATTGGTATGGGGAGACAATTTACAAGCTTAACTTCAACTCATTCCCTACATAGCATCAACCCAACAAGTATAATGGAGGAACAAACTTTTATCTCCTCAGTCAATACATCAAAAGGTAGCCAACCAAACAAGTTAGCCTACACCGCACGCTACCCAACAAAATTCATTGCAACAAAATTTCACCTAATCCTGGTATAAGGGTAGGAAATCATAAATGGCTAAGGGGTAAGTGATTAGGTTTGCAACAACAAAAATCAGGTAAAGGCACAAAGGGCTAGCGAGGGGTATAACACAACTTTCAGGAAGGTCATTTGGCTATGTGGCTACTAACCAATCGAGAAAAATGCCTCTATCATTTCATCCAATGCATAGTATATGAGCAACCTTAGAGAGAAACATACCAAGTTCTAGAAAAGATGCACATGGGACGGTCACACATGAAATAAAATAGTGAGACTATGTAGATGAAAAGTCTAATCAGGAGTCTCATGGGTAAAACTACCAAATGTACAACTAGCCTTGCAAGTGGCCCACTTGAAAGGAGCAATCAATCATGATAAGGGGGTTTCAAGGGTAGCTAGTATGCGCAAACCATACAGTGCAGTCAAAGCATTTCAAAATTGTCATGTAAGAGCATTTACCAAGAACATCTCACAAGTATGCACAACCATGTCAACCAACTAACCACTAATGTCTTGGCTCATCATCACATAAGGGTTATTCGAAATCTTTTTTTTGGGTTTTTTGTTTTTTTTTTTTTCAAAAGCAGTAAGACTAACTACAAGATCCATAAGTAGATAAATAAAGAGAATGGGGAAAGGATTACCTTGTGGTCTTATACAGCCCTACTCAACACGTCTCCACTTTGGATCAATGGTTAGGAAAGATATATACAACGCATCATCTACCTAAATGTAATGTCCTACATGCCTACCTAATGCAGGAAATGAAATTACAACCTAGGAATGCCCCTAATCTAGAATGAAACCTAAATTTCTGAATGCAAGGAGATATATATACACTGCAACCCATCAGTACTCACACCCACCCTCGCTAAACATGCATAAAGATCCCCCTTACTTAAACTGTTCATCGTCCCCAATGAAAATAATATACATAAGAAGTGAAGGGGAAGGGGGTACAACTTGCAGTCACTGGGTCCCATCAGGCCCAGGAGGCAGCAAAAAATGTGGAGGAAATGCGTGGAAGGTGGATGAATGGCTCAGATCGTAGAATGCAAACGACGACGATCCCCCTTGATCGCCTTAGAAGGTGCGAAAACGCTCATCCAACTGTCTAATGGACTCCGATTGTCCCCAGACCAATTCGTTCATCCACTTTCACTCTTCACACTCCCAGGCCTCCCTCATGGCCCATTCCTCCTCATACCAAATCCGCAATCGCTCTCGCTCCTCTTGACTGTTAACACCCCAAAAATAGGTGACTCCCTCATCAATAGAGTCCATGCGTCTAGAGAGACGATGTAGGTCATCACGCATACCAGTATAGCTCCCTCAAAAGCCCAAAACTTCCATTTGGAGGGCGGAGAAAGACTGGAGGAAGGCGGGGTTAAGCGACATGTATGCCGAAGAGGAAGAAGACCCGTCAGTCTCACGGGTGAATGGTGGGTTAAAAGGTGATGGTGGTAGAATGGGCTCCTCTTTAACATGAGTGCCCTCAAGTGTGGGCCCCTCTTGCCCCTAATCACATCATCCTCATCATCATCATCATCATCATCATAGTCTCCCTCCTCATCATACTCGACCTCCTCTTAAGCGGCTAATTGTTCCTCCCTAAGTAACACGGTGGCCCTAATAATCACTCGGTCACAATTCCAATTTCTCTTATTGGTGACTGTGGTGCGCTCAGTATTTGGAAGAGTAAAGATGATCTATTTGTGGTAAGGGTACCGAATGGTGTCACCTCTGGTATCAATGATGTGCATGTGGTAGAGAGTGCCATCATCAAGGTGACCCCCAAGGAAATGGGGCTTGAGAAGGGAGAATCTATCACCGTGGCCACAAACAATGGCAATAGTAGTAACGGTATTGCCAATGCTTAGAACATTTTGATGGGTAGTCTTGGCCATTTTCGCCAAGTGATGGAGGATGAGCGCCCTCATGTCTATGGGGGTGTCCAGTAACGCACACTAAATAATGAACAACTTCACCTTTCGATAACCATTTTGGTTGTCATTGCGACCGAAAACAATATTCGCAGGTAGGCGCTGAAGGTAACGAAGGTTGATATTGCAGATATCAGTGGCCTTATCCTGTTGGGGTTCAAAGGGCCTAGGTCTCCCAAATCGGTATGTGTAGGCTTTCCGTTTGGAGCAAGTAATGCTTATCCAAACGGGATCCAATCTCCACAATAAGGGAACATCTCTATACACCCCGTCAGCCACTGGAAATTTCAACAACTCATTAAACATTCTCAAACTCATCCGATGGTCCACATTAAACATGTAGAATGTAACTTCTACCTCTTACCCCCAAAGTTTTAATCCCAATTTACATTTAAAGAGCTCAAAAACTCAATCATAAAGCGGTCATAAGAGGTACATTGCATTCCAACGTACTCCATTCATCCCAATTTACTAATCAAAGCTAACATATCATCAAGCATACCCAAAATCCTCAAGGAATTCGCATGAAAATACTTTTGCTCACTAGTCTTCCTAGTGGCTAAAATCTCATATCGAGTCTTTTGTTCCTCACTAGCAAAATGCAAACCCCTAGTACTAGTAGGCAAAATCAATTGGTAAGCATCTTTAGTACCTTTCACATAAAAGGGTGCAGTTGAGGAGGAAGTGGCTCTGGATGACTTCTTAGGCATGGAAGATCTCCAACTCGAGCAACAATTAAGAGTAGATTGGGGCTATGGAGTGATGGTAGAAGGTGAAAATGACAAGAGGAGATGAAATTTCTCTCTCTACAACCTTCAACCTCAACAATGGAGGTTAGGGTTTTAGAGAGAGAAAGTGGGTTGTGTGGGTGGGGTGAAAATTGGGTGAAAAAAGAGGAAATTTGATAGGAAAGTGGAGGATAGTGGGTGGGTGGGAAGAATTTGCAAGGAAAATGAAGAATTTGGGGAATAATTTAAGTGGGGAGTGAGGAGAGAGAAGGGGGTCGTGGTTTTAGAGAGAGAAAGCGCAAAGGTTGGATGAGAAAGAAAGAAGAAGAAAGGAAGAAACGGGCCTTTAGCCAATTTTTAAAGTGGCATGGTCATGCCATATGGCATGGGGGCACCGCACTACTTTGTTGTTTGCGTGCCTCGATTCTCTGAAACAACACGGTGTCACCGTGCTGTTTTGCTATTTGCAGGCCTTGATTTTCTTCCCTTTTTTTCAGGGGGTGGCATGGGTGTGCCATCAAGCATGGGGTGCCCGTGCCAACTTGCTAACTCCTAATCCGGCTTCTTTCGAGTGGGCTTCCTTCTTTTCTCACTCATTTTTTCACTTTGTGCTTTTCGTCTCATTTTTTCTTTTCTTTTTTTGTTGAAAGCTGTAAAGCTCAGGTTGCCTCCCAAGAAGCGCTTGTTTAAAATCCCGAACTTAACCATAAAAAATCCTTATGAAAAAGAGACGTCGAGAAGGGCACAAGTGACCTTCCCCTCAAGTGTCTCACGAGCAATATAGTACTTCAACCGAGCACCGTTCACCTTGAATGAGCCGGCGGCATCCATACGAATCTCGATGGCCCTGTATGGATAGACCTTTAACACCTTGAAGGGGCCCGACCATCTAGAGCGAAGCTTTCCTAGGAAGAGCTTCAAACAGGAGTTGAATAGGAGGACTAAATCTCCTTCCCGAAATTCACAACAGTTAATGAACTTGTCGTGCGACCGCTTCATTCTCTCTTTGTAAATCCTAGAACTTTCACAGGTATCCAAACAGATCTCCTCAAGTTCATTCAATTGCAACAACCTCTTCTCTCCCGCAGACTTCAAATCAAAATTAAAGTGCTTAATGGCCCAATACGCTTTATGTTCCAATTCTACAGGGAGGTGACAAGCCTTACCATAGACGAGTCGAAAAGGAGTGGTGTTAATGGGGGTTTTGAAGGCAGTGCAGTAGGCCCAAATGGCACCATCCAGCTTGTCTGCTCAATCCTTCCGTCATTTGACAACTATTTTCTCTAAAAGAGACTTGACCTCACAGTTGGAAACCTCCACTTGGCCACTAGTTTGGGGTGATAGCCGGGTCCATACTTATGATGCACTCTATATTTCTTCAAGAGAGCTTCCAGTTTCTTCTCTATAAAGTGTGTCCCATTGTAGCTAATGAGCACCCCCGAAACTCCAAAATGTGGAAAAATAATCATTTTAAATAGATTCGTCACTATTCTTGAGTCCTTCCCATGAAGTCGATGCCCTAAACATCGAAGATCTCAACTTCAAGGATGAAGTTAAAGGGCATCTCATTCTTCCTTGATAAATTTTCATCTGTTGGCAGTGCTCACAGGAGCGAACATACGCGTAGACGTCCTTGAGTAGGGAGGGATAAAAGAAACCAACTTAGAGGACCTTAGCGGCAGTCTTGGAGGTGCTAGCATATCCTCGACATGGAGAGTCGTGACAATGATAAATCATGCTCTGAATCTCCTTCTCAGGGAGGCAACGCCTGTAGATCCCCTCCTTACACAGCTTGTAAAGGAAAGCTTCCTCCCAAAAATAGTGCTTGATATCATGGAAGAACTTCTTCTTTTGATAGGAGAACAAGTCATGCAGCATGACTCCGGAAGCTAGGCAGTTTGCAATGTCAGCAAACCATAGAGCGTGATCAGCGGAGATAACCATTAAATGCTCATCAAGGAAAGCATCATTTAAGGGGCTATCTAGCTTCTCCACAAAGAGTCTAGAAAGGTGGTCCGCAGCCACATTTTTGGCCCCTGCTTTATCCCTGATCTCTAAGGTGAACTCTTGCAGGAGTAGTATACACCGGATGAGGCGAGGCTTCGCGTCCTTCTTCTCAAGGAGATGCTTGAGTACACAATGGTCAGTGTACACGATGACCTTAGAGCATAAGAGATAAGGACGAAACTTCTCCATCGCATACACGACCGCAAGCAACTCCTTTTCAATTGTTGTATAATTCTATTGAGCCTCATCTAGCGTTCTACTAACATAGTAGATCACTACTGGCTTCTTGTCTCTTCGCTGTCCTAAGACTGCCCCTACTGCATTATCGATGGCGTCACACATGATCTCAAAAGGGAGATCCCAATCTGGTGGTTGCATGATGGGGGCAAAAATTAGTGCTTGCTTAATGCTGCAAAATGCTTCATGGCACTCATCAGTAAAAATAAATGGGGTATCCTTAGCGAGAAGCTGGGTGAGAGGTTTAGCGATCTTGGTGAAGTCCTTGATAAAGATGCAATAGAATCTCACATGACTAAGGAAACTCTGCACCCCTTTTACCGAAGTAGAACAGGGGCAACCGCTCGATAACATCAACCTTAGTCTTGTCCACCTTGATGCCCCTGTCAAAGATAACATGCCCCAATACCACCCTTCCCTAAACCATGAAGTGGCATTTTTCCCAATTCACCACAAGATTGACGTCCTTGCATCTGCGGAGTATCTTGGATAGATTTTCTAGACACAAGTCAAAAGTACCTTCATAGATAGAGAAGTCATCTATGAACACCTCCATAATGTTCTCAATCAGATCGGAAAATATGGCAGTCATACACCATTGGAAGGTGGCATGGGCATGACATAGCCCAAAATGCATCCTTCAGTAAGCAAAGGTACCATAGCGGCATGTGAAGGTCATTTTCTACTGGTCATCGGGATGGATAGAAATCTAAAAGAAACCTAAATATCCATCCAAATAACAAGAGCAGGAATGCTGTGCTAGCCTTTCCAGCATATGATCAATGAAGGGAAGTAGGAAATGATCTTTCCGGGTGGCTTGATTTAGTTTATGATAATCAATTAACATTCGCCACCCAGTCAGAGTCCTAGTCGAAATGAGCTCGTCGTGCTCATTCTTGATGACGATCATCCCACCCTTTTTGGGAACTATCAGAACTAGATTCACCCACTCGCTATCTGAGATAGGGTAGATGATCCCAGCATCAACTAGTTGGACAACCTCCTTTTTCACAACCTCTTGCATATTCGAATTTAAACGGCACTGAGGTTATCGAGAGGGTTGATGACCTTCATCAAGAAAGATGCGATCCATGCATAATGAAGGACTAAGTCCCTTAATATCATCAATACTATAACCAATGACACCTCTATGCTTCTGAAGCACATCCAACAATTTGTCCAATTGGGGGCCATCCAGCTTAGCACTGACAATAACAAGGAACTAATGAGCAAAGTCAAGAAACTCATACCTGAGATGGGGAGGTAGAGGCTTCAACGCTACCTTTGATGGGCACTTCTCCTACTCCTTGGAGGTGGGTTCCTACACAATAAGGACCTCCTTGGGGGACTGCCTATGTGCATAGGCATTAAACTCATTGAAGAGCCGAGCATACTCCTCATTCTCTCCTGAATGAGAGCCAGTCACATAACAGCCGAATAAAACAGCCTCTGGTGGATCCCCCACATAATGGCAAGTCTTGGCCTCCTAATGAAGTGCTTGCTTTAGCACGTCAACTCTACAACATGAGTTGTCGGGAGTGAGGGGGGCCATGAACTGTGGTAGACTGAATTCTACCTTTACATCCCCTACTTGAAGGGAGAGCTTTCCATTCTTCACATCTATCATTGCTCCCACAGTGGCTAAAAAGGGTCACCCAAGAATGATTGGGATGCGGGAGTCTTCCTCCATCTCCATAACCACAAAATCACATGGGATGAAGAGATGGCAGTGGGTTTCAGGTCCCTCACTTATAGCTTCTTACATATAGAATAGGGCATGAGGCTCACGCTAGCCCCAAGATCACATAGCGCCCTGCTGATAGTAATATCCCTAACTGAACAAAGGATGGAAAAACTTCCTGGATTTAAAAGCTTAGGAGGCAGTTTGTTCTAAATGATAGCACTGCACTCCTCAGTGAGAGCCACTATAGCATTCTCAAGTAGTTTTCCTTTGTTGAACAACAAATCCTTCAAAAATTTGGCATAGGAAGGTATGTCAGTGATAGCCTTCATGAAGGGAATGTTAATGTGAAACTTCTTCAACATCTGGAGGAACCTCCCATACTTGCGCTCCTCCTTAGCCTTTAGTAGTCTCTGGGCCTATGGAACGGGAGGCTTGTAAGGCTTCACTGGAGGTGAAACATGCTCAGCTCGAAGCTCCTGAGTCCTTTCAGTATGGACCTTCTCACTGGGAGTCTCAATGGGGACCTCCTTCTCAACATCTTTCTCATTGTCAACCTCCCTCATGTCCTCCCTCATAAGCATTGGAGGACTCTCTAACTCCATGCCACTCTATAATGTGATAGCATTTATCTGACCCTTGGGGTTGGTCTCAGGTTGACCTGGTAGATGCCTCTAAGGTCTAGATAAATGGCTCACCTGCTGTGTAATTTGGGCAATTTGGTTCTCCATCATCTTCCAGTGAGTAGTCATAGTTTCAAATTTAGAAGTTAATTGACCAACAGACTCACCAAGTGCCTCATTGGTCTTGGTTTGGGTCGTTATGAAGGCAGTGGCGGAGCCACTAAGGGGCAAGGGGGGTCAATTGACCCCCCAGCTTTTTGGAAAAAAAAAATTAAATGTGGGATATTCTAGTGTAAACAAAAAATAGATATATATTAATTAGTTCTTAAATATTTCACAAAGGAGTGCATAGCAAAATTGGTTGGTCGTCTATTGCTCCATTTGGAAGGTCATGGGTTCAACTCTTTGTGATGCCTTCTGTGTATTTTTTTTTTTTTTGAATCTTTTTAAAAGTCTATCGAACGACGATATCATGTTTTATTTTCAAAACATGAAATCTCATTGAGGATAACTTTTTTAAATGTATTAGCTATGTACTTCATTTTTAGAACTATTAAAGTTTATATTATGTGTATTATTAATCTCGCCCCCCCTTACTTTGGATCTTGGCTCCGCCCTTGTATGAAGGGCTCTATAAGACTCTCCAGATTGAATTTAGGCAGGGGTGGTTGTTGTTATGGAGGTGGGGTACAGGGAGCCTTGTATTAGAAACTAGGGATTGAGGTTGAGTAGCATTAAGTGGAATGGGGTTGTTGTTGCGAAAGGAGAAATTTGGGTGGTTTCTCCAACTGAGGTTGTAAGTGTTTGAGTAGGGGTTATTTTGTGGGCGTTGGTTATAATTTTGCATTACATTGGCATGCTCAACATCCTGAAAAGTGGATTGGCACTCAGGAGCAACATGGCCTTGAATGCTACAAATCTCGCAAAGAGCCCCAACCTCAAACACCACGCCTGAAGAGCTCCCCACTAAACTTCCTGGAGAAGAAGTCTTAAGCCTGTCAAATCGTTGTGCTAGAGCATCGACCTTGTTGGCAAATAGGTCCACGACGTCAACTGCATAAACCCCACTGGTCCTCTTTGGGGCTACTCTCTTACTGGACCAGTGATGGTTGTTGGAGGCCATTTCCTCCAATAGGGCTCTCGCGGCCTCAATCGATTTCCCTATGAGTGCGCTGCCAGCTGCGATGTCAATAGATATCTTCAAGAACTAGTCCAATCCATTGTAAAAGGTTTGGATTTGGTGCAAGTCGGGGTACTCCATGGTGGGGGCATTGGTGTTGAAGATCCTTGAACCTTCCCCATGCTTCATATAGCGACTCCTCGTTGCGTTGAGCGAATGAGGTGATTTCCACCCATAACTTAGCAGTCTTACCAGGGGGAAAGTACTTACTTAGGAAAGCTCTTGATAGGGCCTCCCATGTGATAAATGAATTAGGCTCTTCATTGAGGAGCTAGTCACTAGCTCTGTTCGTCAGTGAGAATGGGAAAAGCCTTAGCCTGATTGCATCAACGGAGATCCCGTTGAGCTTGATTGTGTCACATTTCACTAGGAAGTTGCGAAGGTGAATGTGGGGGTTCTCTGTGGGACGTCCACTGAATTGGTCCTTCTCTACGAAGGACATAAGAGCGGGCCACAGCTCGAAGCTGTTTGCTTCAATGGTTGGGTTATGATTGATGAGGTGATACCAGCGGCCTGCGGTAAGACATAGTCTTGTAGCACCCTAGGATCTCTCTCGGCCATGTCGTTTTGCACTTGTTGCCTCTTTCTCGTACTGGTTAACCTCCATGCAGTAGCTTATATCTTCGGGTCAAAAGAAATGAGTGGTCGGTCCCTCTGAGTGCGTCTGTGCATACAAAGCCAAAAACTACACCAAGGGTAAGCAAGTCCAAGCCAGGCCTCAGGAATAAAGGAGAAAAAATAAAAAATAAAAAATAAAAAGAAAATGTAAATGCCTGATCTAAAGCGTTTTGGTCGCTTCCAATGTGGGAATAAACAAGTTTCCCAGCAACGGTGTCAAAAACGTGTTATCTTAAAATACCGCAAGTGCACAGCTTAGCTGTAGATAGGAACCGGCAAGTACGGGTCGTATCCATAGGGAACTTGTTTCTAATCATCGAATTCAACTTCTAACACCAAATTCAGGCAAAAGTATACTTTAATTAATTGATGCTAATTAAGATTACTATTCCACTGGAAATTTATGGATTAACTAATCTAATAACAACAAGGGTCCTGGATTAGGGTTCACCACACTATTACGCTCTATGAATCATAAATTAGATTATGCAAACCTAGTTGTGAAGATAATCAAAGGGGAAAGGATTACAATTTAGAGCATATCCAAGCCTACTCTCAAAGGTCAATAGACTAATTGAGTTAATCCTAGTTATCTATTTTCATGAAACTAAGATTATCAGAGTCACAAGATTAAACAACAACAACAACAACAACAACAACAACAATAACAAACTCCCAATGTGGGTCCCGCTTTCGCAGGGTCTGGGGAGATCCAGCTGTAGGCAACCTTACCTCTACCGGTATTCCTACCCATAGAGAGGTTGATTCCATAAGACCCACAAAATAGTTTTGTGAAAAAGGTTTGAAGGGAAAACGATTGTAAAAACCATTTACCGAGTAAGAAGTCACAAGATTAAACAATCAATTATTTCTAATTGAAACCCTAACTGTTTTCTTGTTAGGATGATCAATCGCTTGCAAAGTTGCACTAGACAAAGGATTCAACTTTCGTTGATCTCCTAAATCATAATTAAGAACAATGAATTAAACTCTTTCAAGCAATCCAACCAGTGATCGGCATACTAACCATGACTCCAATTCACAATCATAGGCACGATTCACGAAAACCTAAAGTATGATTCGATTTCGCATAATAAGGCCTATGCCCAATCCAAGACCAATAGTTTAGCCTCTAATCATATTGATAATCACAATCAAGAACAATAAATGTGAAAACGTCACAAAAGATGAAAACTTTGATTGAGAACGCAAAGGAAAGAAGGAAGGAAACATACTTCAATTGATTCCGAAAGCAGTAGCACAAATTCGCATCAATTCCACTTCAATCTAATGTCTAAAGTTTTTAAAAGTATGAAGGTTAGAAAAAACTAGAAAATTGCCTATGTTCGAGAACTACAACCAAAAATTACAAGATGAAGAATTGTAACCGTGACAAAGCAATTTAGTTGCGGATCTACTAATGTGGCACGACCGTGCGACATTTCATGGTGCTACCATGCCACATCCCTGGTCGTGTGCTCCATCTTTTTTTACACGGCACGACCAGGCTTCCTAACATGGGGTCCCCATGCCAGGCCATTGGTCCTCAACCACCTCTTCCTTAGCTTAAAATCCACCTTCTTGGCCTTCCTTTTGTGTAGTAATAGCGGGTTTTCCTCTTTCCTTCAACTGGAACTCCTGAAGAATATGAAAACACCTTACATAAGCAAAGTCGGGGTAAAAGATACCTATTAGACCCTTATGCTTTTACGCTCAATCTAAAAATCACGGAAGAAGAGGTCAAAATTGAGTTCGAAAGAGGAGAAAATGGAGATATGAGCATGAATTATTTTGGAGATATTATGATCGATTACATGTCTTTCTTGCTCATTGTGATTATTACTTTGAAAAGTGGAAAATTTTAAATGCAGTCTATGAGGGTATGAATTGTGAGACCCGTACTCTTTTAAAGTATTGGGATTTTTGTGCTGAAGATGTTAATGAAGCATGTGATTTTCTTAATTGGTTAGCTCGGAATACTTATGAATTTGAGATTAGTTGTGCTAACTCATACATCACACTCCCTGCATCCCTGATTATGCCCTTCTTATGTGTGAAATTTGCCATTGCCCTAATCATGACCATAATTCTTATCGTTGTGATATTTCTAATGATAGTTTTGTTAAACTGTCCAGTATGATAGAGACAATGAATGAGCAACAAATTAAATTTGCTAATAAAATACGGGAGTATGACCTATCAGACCAACCTTAGGTTTAGTTCTTCTAGAGTTGATGTCAATCTGTGTGATGATGGTGCATCTTTCCCTCCTTTAGAGTCCAGACTAGGGGAAATACTCAACCCTCCCTTGACTACTTTACTCATTGTTGCTCTATCCTTACCTAGCACTTTTAGGAACAACACTGTGTTCATCATGACTTTTCTTGATACACCTTCCCCTTTAGCTCAGTCGACGGAGCTCGAGGTAGGTGAGACCTTTGGCATTAGCGCTAGTGTTGATGAGGATAATGCTTGTTCTGAGTCAGGCGACGTTTTTATTGAGGTGCATGATCTGCATGAGACTCCTATAGGACCTTCATGTGTGGATGTTGTGGTTACAGGGTCAGCTAGTCCTGATCTTGTTGATAATATATCCCCCAACCCTCTTGGAATATTTTATGCTTCTTCTTCATGTTCACCACCCTCCTCTTCCCCTGAGTGTTGTGATATGCTGCTTATTGATTCTCATGTGATACTTGAGGGAAATGAGGTTAACTGTTATGAGTCCCCAGGTACCTTAGATGGGATGATCTCTCCCTTGACCCTTATAGAATGTAACTAGAGGTCATGCCTGGAAAAATCATTTTAACTATTGTGTTTGATTATTCTACTGATTTTTCTAAGGCATTTGATAAGTTTAGGGGAGCACTTGCTATCATTCCTAGATGTATGTTTGGGTGCTCTTACTTACATTCATTTGAGTTGCATGTTCAGGAACTTGATAAGCTCTTACGAGGTTTGACGACATCCGCATCACCACCGTGAATCCAGAGCGATGATGAAGAGTGGCTGATGCTCCTCATGCCTTCACAGCACCATCTTAGAGAGGTATAATTTGGGTACATTCAGTGCCCATCCTAGTATACTCATTCTATCTCTTCTCCCTCCTTTTTATTTTCTTTCTTTTTCTTTTTGTTTAGTTGTGGATATTAGTGCTTAATTATGGATATTAGGTTGTGTTTTTGTTGGTGATCAACTTTGAGGTGAAATTTGGGATGTTGTTGAGCCAACTCATGGCTATGATAACCTTTTTTTTTTTGCTTTGTTTTCTCTTTGTGTGTTTTGTTTTGTGTGTCTTATGTTTGTGATTTTGTTTTCTTTGTTTTTGTGTGTTTTTGTGGTAGTAGTGACTCCTCGGCTCCCAATGAGGACATTGTGAGATTTAGGTGTGGGGGTGGGAAGTCATATTCCCTTTTGTGCATATTTTTGTGAAAATTTTGGGTTTTTGTATAGTTTTTCTTATTGGCGTTGGGGAAGCTCCGTGCTAGTCTAATCAGCTTAAATTTCTTGTACTTTGACGATTAGCTTGAATATAAGCATGATGTCCATGATAGATCTTCATCCTAAGTGTGTCATTCTAGTCCCTGATTCTAACCTCAATTGTTTGTTATCGATGTATAATCCAATCCTTATTCATACCATCATTATTGTCTTAAGGTCGTAGTCTTCCATGATTGGCCCTCCCACTTGTCCTGTATACGATTAATTTGGTTTTTGTTTGGATTTGACCAAAGAAAAATGAAAAAAGAAAGAGAAAAAGAAAAAAAATAAAAATCTGGAATGACAAGTATCCCTTTGAGGCATGCGCTATTGGGTGTTACCCTTTGAGTCAATACTGCTACTAGGAAAGCTTGCTTTCGGTGCTAATAAATCAATAATGTAGTTTGTGTCAGTCAAGTGGAATTGAATCGATTCTTGTAAGCTTGAGTCCTAAGATGATTGTACACTTGCATATCGAGCACTAGGATGGATTCATATTGTGCTGATGTACAATGGAGTGAAAAGTTAGTGCTTTGATGTCATCCATGGGGATACAGAACCTTGATGTGTATATTATGTCTATATGCGGGCTAATATCTTTATTGCAAGGGTGATTTGGTTGGTTAGAACTTATACAGCTTTCTCTATTGTATACATTTGTATTTTGTTTGTAAGCACAAAAAGATTTTCTATTTTTCTTTCTCTTTTTATTCTTCCTTTTCAAGATTTTATGGGTATATCTTCTGCAAACCCTCATGAGACCTCACTCGTCCACTTGGGATAACTGAGAGGTTTAAAGCACTTGTCGCATAAGGTAAATGCAACCGAGATTCCTATGGAAGTGAGTTAGGTTCTTAGGTTAGTTTTTCCTTTGCTTTGCTCGAGGACGAGCAAAAGATAGGTGTAAAGGTATTTGTTAGGCAATAATTTGTCGTATTTTACATGTCTCTTTCACCTAATTTTTAGATTGTATAATAAGTTAATCTTTCGAATTTTTACTTGTTTGTTTACTTTTGTGGGTAATAAGATTAATCGAGCAAATCTCGCAAAAAGGACCAAAGAAGGAACAAGAATAGCCATAAGAACACGATGCAAGCGACGACGCAGGCCGCGCAGCCGTGCTACCCAAGCAGGGGTTACCTCCTTGCTCGCTCACTCGCCCGATTTTCTATTTAAAGCCCCTCCGAGCGTTTTTGTTAGGGGCCTCCCCGACTCTCCTGTCATGACTTTTTGGGAGTTCTTAGTTTAGGTTTAGCCAATAAAACCCCCTTTGGGGTAATTAGATTAGAAAGATTAGAATTTGTTTTGGTTGTTTGGATTCAAACTTGTGGATTCCCAAAGTTCATTCAATCAACATAAGTTTCCTCTTCTCTTTCTCTCTCTATTTTTTTATGTTTTGTCCTTGTTTTGATTATATTTGATTTTTAGTTCTTGTTGTTAATTCATACTCATTAGTTTGTTAGATTTTGTTATTGCTTTAATTTCCTTGGTAGTTCATGTTTGCGTTCATGTTTGTGTGTCTAGCTGTAATTAGGTTTAATTGTCTTTGTGATGCTTAGTTGTTAGTTTGTGTTGATTTGGATGGTGATTAGCCTCTTCATTACTAATTAATCTTGCTTTCGCCTTTACCCACCTTGTTTATGCTTGAATTTAGAGTTTTCTTTCATGCCCTCCAAGTGTTCGATGAAATGCTTCAAAGAGTTTTCATCCTTGTTTTGGGGCATTTGACTTACGCTGAGAGGTGAGGTTGATTGTCTGGTGTGGGTAGAGAGAATAGTTAGGATTCAGACATGAAAATAGTCTCGATTTTCAGCTAGTTCAAGGGTTGTCAATCTCGTAGTTTAATTGAATTAATCCCATAAAAATCGAAGGTTAAAACAATTAGACTAGCTCATCACCCTTGAGAGAGGGCTTGGGTGGTCTTTAATGAAGCAACTGATGATCTCTAAATACTAGCATAACTTGGAAAGGTGAAGGCTCAACTTGATTAGTTGGTTCATCTTAGATTCGATCACAACCCAAGTCTGTTTTGTTTACTTGTTTTAGTAATTTAGTTCCTCTTTCCTTCATCCTCTATATTGCCTAGATTGATACGCTTGAGTTAACCTTGCTACTTGAAACACTACTCCTTATGGATGACACCTTGAGTACTCAACGATGCGCCTTGCACTTGGGGTTTATAAATATTAAAACTTCCCTAACAGCTCAAGAAACGATACGCAATTGCTAATGCTCCAAAGATACATTAACTAAAAACGAGCATAGCAAATTGTAAGCAAGGAGGTTTGTGTGTAGCAGAGTTCTGCTCCAAGATTTCTAACTTATGGATGGAACTCTAGACCCACAACAAGAACCCAAGTTGCACATGTAAAGAATGCGAATGCGGGGCAAGCAACAAGACTATTCAAAAATATCAGCAAGAGAAGGCTCATCAATTTCTCGTAGGCCTAAACGACAACTTGTATTCTTCAATAGGGAGCCCAATTTTGATGCATGATCCACTCCTCTCTCTGGATCATATCTTCAATATGGTGGTATGAGAGGAGAGCCACAAGCACTTAATGACCAACCAGGATGATCGACTCCAGTCAAAGGCTGCCTTTGCGGTGAACAGCAGGCAAATATCGTGTGCCATCTCCATGTGGAGCATGCTATTTCTTAAACTTAGTTGATGACTACAGTCGTGGAGTGTGGTTATACTTAATAAGAGAGAAAAGTGAAGCAGGACCACTCTTGGAGGCATTCATCACCATGGTCTAAACTCAGTTTAACAAACAAGTTAAAGTGGTCAGAAAAGACAATGGAACTGAGTTCAAATCTGGAGCCGTGAAGGTGTTCTATAGAGAAAAGGGGATCACACACCAAACCGGTTGTGTGGATACTCCTCAACAAAATGGAAGAGTTAAACAAAAACATCGTCATGTATTAAATGTGGCCAAGGCATTTCGACTCCAAGCTCACTTTCCTTTGGAATTTTAGGGAGAATGCGTGCTCAAAGCAGCATATTTAATCAATAGAACACCCAGCAAACTGTTAGGAGGAAAGACTCCTTGTGAGATCATCTTCCACAAGAAACCTTCTTATGATCAAATTAAGGTTTTTGGTATCCTATGCTATGCTAAAAACCAAATGAAAGGAAGTGACAAATTTGCACCACATAGCAGACGTTGCATATTGGTTGGTTATCCTTTTGGAAAGAAGGCCTGGAAGCTATACGATTTAGAAAGAAATGAATTCTTTAAGTGCTGAGACATGGTGTTTCATGAGGGAATTTTCCCTTTCAATGAAGAAAATTAGCTGCCGAAAATTTACAAAGAAATAGGTTGGGTAACAATCTAGGTCAATATCAACAAGCCGAATATGACTATTTTCTAGATATGACCCAACAGGCAGCCCAACCTTTGGAAAGCCTTGATCTTGCACCGCAGAGTAGAGAGGGGGAAAGCAACCCCGAGTCACATCCTGCAATGTAGATAGAAGATAACAGCAGTGGGCTCTCCTCTGGGCCAAACGAAATACAGTCCAACATGGGGTCTGATGAAAGGGGGAGCAGGATGCTCAACCCCAGCAATGCCACAGCTCCTGAATAGGGCATAGAGCCCAGTCTGCCCATTTCCATAGTAGACAACAAGCACAACAAAGCCAGATGCGCCAACGAGTACAGCAAGCCCAGATGCGGCCAACGCACCTGCAAAGCTCCCGCCCACTTCAATCAGGACCTCTGGTGCAATTCCTGTTCCAAAAACTCCATCTCTATAGCTTCATCTGTCTAAAAACAATCATTAGGTACACGTTATCCTTTAAAAGATTATGTCACATGTACAAATTTTTCTCCTTCTCATCGGCAGTTTTTAGCTGCCATTATTAACACTGCAGAACCCAAATTTTATCATTAAGCCATACAAGATGAAAATTGGCGCAAATCCATGGCAGAAGAAATAAAAGCCTTGGAGAAAAATGAGAATTGGCCAATTGAGAGTCTTCCACCTAAAAAGAAGCCAATTAGCTACAAATAGGTCTACCAGGTGAAGAACAGGTCAGACGGTACTGTTAAACGATACAAAGCACGCCTGGTAATCCGAGGCAATCATTAGATTGAAGGATTTAATTATAATGAAACCTTTGAACCTGTTGTAAAGATGACTAGTGTTTGTTGTTTCTTAGTAATGGCAATAATGAAGGGTTGGGAACTGCGTCAACTAGATGTTAACAATGCTTTCTTACATGGAGATCTCAAAGAAGAAGTCTACATGAAGCTAACTCTAGGTTTCAAGGGCACAGGAGTGAACAAGGTTTGCCGCCTTAATAAGTCTCTTTATGGGCTAAGACAAGCACCAAGACAATGGTTTGCCAAACTGTCTTCATAACTATGTGAATATGGGTTTGTATGCTAATATGCGACAACTCCTTGTTCACATATTGCAAGGATGACATTTTTGTGAGTGTCTTGGTATATGTTGATGACATTGTGCTTGTAGGAAATAACACTAAGGCTAGTGTAAACTTTAAAAATTATCTCAACACATGCAATATTATTAAAGACTTAGGCCCGTTGAAATTGTTTTTGGGAATTGAGGTAGCTAGAGGCCCACAAGGGTTATTCCTCAGTGAAAGGAAATATGCCCTAGAAATTATTGATGAATGTGGCCTTTTGGATTCCAAGACAGTTGATTTTCCCATGGAACAAAATCATCACCTGGCACTGGCACGAGGAAAGCTTCTAGTCGATGCCACTCAATATCGTAGGCTCATTGGACTCCTGATCTATCTGACTATCACAAGACTAGATCTCACTTATGTAGTTTACGTCCTCTCCCAATTCATCCAAGCACCTCGAGAGGAGCACATGGATGTTGCAAGACGAGTACTACGCTTTCTGAAGGGTGCAACAGAACAAGGAATTTTGCGTAGATCAGATAGAACTCTTCAGCTTATTAGTTCTTGTGACTCACACTGGGGTGCCTGCCCCATCTCATGAAAATATCTCTCAGGCTACTTCATCATGTTGGGAGGATCGCCTATATCATGGCGTAGCAAGAAACAAACCTTTGTATCCTTGTCTTCAGCTGAAGAAGAATATCAATCCCTGGCACTTATCACTAGTGAATTGGTCTGGTTAAGGTCATTCCTAGCATCTCTGCGAGTGTTCTCTCCCCCCCCCCCACCATAAAGCTCTATTGTGACAGTCAAGCGGCATTACATATTACACGCAATGCTCAGCTCCATATGCGAACTAACCATATTGAAATTGACTGTAACTTTGTTCGAGAAAAACTTGGACCAGGAATACTCACACTTGCTCATGTTGCGACCAAAGATCAACCCATTGATATATTCACTAAAGCCCTAGGCAAGCAATGAAGGGCAAGTTGGCCATTTTAGATTTACATGCTCCAACTTGAGTGGAAGTATTAAGATATAGATTTTATTGTATTAACATAGATTTATTGCTTTCCTATATTTGGTGGAATTAGGAGATTTGATATGTTTCCTATTTGTTATACAAGTAGGAAACTTACAGAGCCATGCTAGGTCAGCCATGCCTCTCAATGCATGTGTATAAATTGACATCAAACTTGTTTAATGAACACACACAAGCAGAGAGAGAATTCAAGTATTAATCAATGCTTTGATTCTCCGAAATTATCAACACAAAACTAATTGTCAACAAACTTCTTTGGAGAGGGCAACAGAGGAGGATTAAATCGACCGAAAACCTCTTCCATTTCAAATTCAATTAATTTCTACATGGAAAAATTTTATTCAAATTGAATCTGACATGGTTGGATCTTTCCTCCAGCCTCATTTGAGGTGGATTGGATTGTACTCAGATTTAATCATATTCAATTAACTTTTTCTTTCCATGTTTTGCATTATACATTACGTTGTCGAGGTAGTTCTTGATATTAGGTTGATGTTCACGCCAAAATTATTTTATTTTTATGGTACTTTTACACTTGTTTTAGGCTCGTTATAATCATTATTTTTAAGTTTTCATTTGATTTTATTTTGCTTTGTAAGTTTTGAATAACGACAGCAAAAATGCAAGAAAAATGATAACAATACTGGAAATGAAGAACTGGTCCAAATTGACCTGACCCAATCCCAAAACCCGTTTGTTTAGCCCAAAAAAAGGGAAAATAAAAACAAAAAAAACTCCCTAACCACCTCACGTGCAAGGCACGTGACGTCCTAAACACCCTCCCCCTCTTTTAATCTTCCTTTCTATCTCTTCTCGGCTGGGCAAGAAGAACCCAACCCCGAAACCTCTCCCCATCTTTATCTCTTTCATCATCATCACCCCTCTCTCTCTAACACAACTCTCCTCTCTCTCTTTTCAACAAATCATCATCTTCAACCACCAATAACCAACACATCATCTTCATCGACATCATCACCTCATGTCCACAATCCACGCTACCCCTTATTTGAACGATGTAGATTGAAGCTGGGCTCAAGTATATATCAAGAAAACGGAGATTGAAGGAAGATTTTAGGTAATTTAGGGTTAGGTTAGGTTTAATTTCAGCTTTAGGTTTAGTTTTAGTTTTAATTACGTTTTCGTTTTCAGTCATTCGAAATTTAGGGTTTGTTTTCATTTCATCTATTTCAGTTTTAGATCCATTCACAGCTTTCAATGGCATGCAATTAGGCGTAGTCTTGTAATTTGGAATTGAAATTTATGATTTTTGGTTTGTAATTGTAACGCTTTGGGTTCGATTTCTGAGTAATTTCGATTTCCTCCTCCCCTGCCCTATTTCGATCTGCTATGTTTCGTTGGTAATGGGTTTCGTTCCAGCTCTTTCTTCATTGAAGAATCTGATATAGTAGTTCATTTGTTTGTTTTGGTATGGTGAAATCTCTCCCTTCCCTGGAGTCTATTCTGCTTATTCGGTTTTGTTGGGGTGCATTTGCTGGGAAGTGTTTGTTGAGTTAAGTTTGTTGATTTTGATTTTTGTTGATTATGTTCTGTGATTTTGAACCTAGTGATGATGATGAAGATGAGGTGATTATGGTTTGCTTTCGGTTTCCCTTCCCTGTAACCGAGTAATTCTGACGATTGAAGTAGCAAATGCTTTTCCCCTCCCCTATTTGCAGTTCGACTTAGTGATTGAATAACACTACTTCAGTTTATCTAAATTCTGGTAGTTTAATGATGATGATGATGATTAAGTGATTATGTTCTAATTAGGTTCTGTTGATGGTTGATGATCATGTGTTGCTCTCGGTGTAGCTAGTTTTTGTTTTTGATGCAAGTACCTTGAATGGTTTGGATTTAACTTGAATTAGTTGATGGTTATGAGTTGATGACTAATGTAAATTGGTTTAGTTGAGGTGATCGTGTTTTGGTGAATTAACTTGAATGGTTTGAATGAAAGGCAATGAAATTTAGTCTGCTTTGGTACAACTGATCTAAACTAATTGCTCGTTTGGCTCTGTTTCAATTTTGGTTTTGTTAGTTGTAGTAAGTTTAGAATAGGGTATGTGAGTCCAGAGCTTGAACCGTTTTGATTTTGTTTGAATACCTTATTTATTTTGTTTCCCGTTAATTTGCAGTTTGGTTTTGTTTCACTTCTAACCGTTTAATTTTGTTTAGAATAGTAAATTTAGTGTAAAAAGTTACTTTAGCCCATTTCACTATTAGGAAAACTTAATTCTGCTTAAGTTAGTTTAGTCAATTGTGACCTCAATCTTATCACCATCCCCGAGAAGACGACCCTCAAGTACTACAGCGAAAGTTGTATGCTTGCGGCTTTTAGTTTACAACTCAAATTTATATCGCAACAGTCGATGAGGGATGTGTTCTAAACAATATATTTCAAAATTCGGGACGTACAAAACACATGTAAAAACAATGTTTTATGAATTGGATAGGCGAGATGATTGTCAATCACATACGCGTACAACAATTGTAGCCAAGCAAAGAGCTACAAAAAGGGAATGACAAGAAAGGGAGAAGGAAAGACAAAGATAGGGGATAAGCAACACAAGGGGGGGTGAGAGTTAGATGGACGGAAATCTAACTTTGATTTTTAATTGATAGTGGTGGGGCACCTGAAATTTTGCTCAACAGAGATGGAAGGCAGGCAATTAGGTGAAGAGGTAGAGACTCCATAGGGAGGGCGTGAAGGAAGGCGATAGGCGAGTGCGACTAGTGCATCAAGGCAGGGCTTAACTTTGATACTTTTTAAATTTTAAAAAATAAAATTTGGATGTTAATTATTTAAAACTAGGATTTTTGGAAGCCAATAATCTCAATTTTTGGGCTATTGGAAGAGAATAATGCGACTAACATCTAATAATTTGACCTTTGAGGTTAACATGCCTCTACCAAATTAACGACTCTTTGACTTGTCAATTTAATGATATGTTAACTTATTTAGGGGGTGTTTGGTGAGCAAAAAAGGGTTGGGAACTTGAATCCTCAGGGTTCAAGTTTCATTCCTTAATGTTTGGTGATAAATTTGGGAAAAGGAACTTGATACCTGGGGGAATCAAGTTCCTCCATAAATATCTGGAACTTGAACCCTCCTATTATTGGGGGGTTTTAAGTTCTCATCCCCAGGGTTCAACATTATTGTTGTTGATGCTACTACTACTACTACTACAACTATTATTATTATTATTATTATTATTATTATTATTATTATTATTATTATT
>JACYFF010031957.1:38371206-38383431 GCA_017589665.1 Selenicereus undatus
TATATATATATGTATATATGTTCATGGTTATATACGTACATAGGTACATACTTACGTACATACATATATATATATATATATATATATATTTGTATTTATATGTACATATATACTTATATATACATGTATATATATATTTATATTAATGTATATATATATATATATATATATATATATATATATATGTATGTATGTATGTATGTATGTATATATTTGTACGTGTACATTTGTATGTATATGTATATATGTGTGTGTGTGTATATATATATGTATAATTGTTTATATGTATATATACAAATATATTTGTGGATGTGTGTGTGTGTACGCGTGTGTCGCACTGGCACATACACAGGCTTTCTGTTTTTTTAGCACAAGTAGAGGCATGTTTGGCTGGGGCATCTATAAAATTCTAACATATGCATTCTAACCTTTGCATTATTTTCTTGTTGATTCACTTCAAGCAACTTCAACTAAAAACTTCATCCCACTTGAGCCAATTTCAATGCTCTTCCGCTAAAGAAAATACTCACTTCAACCAACTTCAAACCTCTATTTTCCAGGGAAAAGAATACGCCCTAAGTCGCCACTAATTTATTTGAATTGGTAGGACGTGTGGAGAATTTGGAGGAAGAGCATGCATGACCCCATTTGGGTAATATGTGTTGTCAAAAGAGCCATATTTTATTAGAAGTGTCAACATAGCTAATAACTCATGCCATACTCATGATAACATATATTTTAAGAATAATGAAACGTCCATATCTAAATAAAAAAACTTTTACATATGGCAAATATATACAAATAAAGTCATAAAATTGTTACTTTATGTTTCATAAGCATATGTATGTACTCTTGAAAACATAATATATTTTGCCCCTAGTTAGTTTCACATGTTTGGTGACTAAAATTAATTATGTGAGTCGAGCTTATGGACCGCCAATATACAAGAATTTTTGGTTAATTAAATGTCATCATTAATATTTGATTTTGACAATGCTTGATGTTTTATTCGAACAAGAATAACGCCTTATCAATTGCTTTTAGACAATCATCCATTTGAGATAAATATAAGATATTGGCTCTCTTCCATCATTGCACATAATCAAGAATCTTGTAGTAGTTGCACAAGTATTGCAACTCATGAACAATAATAAATTGACCCAGAAATACGATATTGATAAACAAATTCAAACCAACATGTAGGATATAGAGGACTCACCTCGATGTTGAAGTTTAACTCGAAATAGTCTGCTGACTGCTACCACGATCAAGGTGGCTAATAGAGCCACCAGAAACCCAAATTCCAAAGATGGCTAGATTAGTATGAGGAAGAGGACAGAGAGTTGATTTGATTTAGGGAATGTTTGTTCTGTGTTGTGTGTGTCATCCTTTGATCTGCACCCCTTTTTATGGTAACATAAAGCTCAAACTGAATGATGGAATTGAATTGGCTGGTTAATACCCAATTAATCACCTTGTAACTACTAAATCAATAGGGTGATTATGGCGAAATTATTATGAGATTATGGTTGCAGTTACCTTTGATCAATAGCTCCCACTCGGTCACATAAACCACGAATTTCATTTCTCTTTGCTAACAAATCTCCTTAATCTTCATACCATAAATGAAGCGTGCGACCAAGAAACAAACTAGCAGTGTTATATCAAATCACTATCTAACTGACATAACACTTTCACAAAATATCAATACCCCGAATCATTTAAACTTCGCCAACAGCATACACTATCCCTTTGTATCTATCAATATATCAATTAATTATATATTAAATATAATCACCCAAGCTTGATATGATGATGGGAAAATGATTCTTCCTTATGCAATTAAAAATAATCCAACTTAACATAACTGCTATCCTAATGTATTCTACTAGATCGTACTTAGCCCGTAGAACACATATTAAGGTAGCAACATTAAGTTTCGACTTCATATCATAACTCTAAGTAAAAGAGTATTCCTAATGGGGTCACATAGTGACAAGAAAGGGAAATCGCTTGTCACTCATCAAATAGGTCACTATTTAGCACATACAGTATGAAAGTGTGTTACGGCATAGCTCTTACTAAGATGGGCATGTCACTCTTCTACGCCATGTGAATCATAAGTCTGCCTTTCACCTAAAAACCAATTTGAGTCACTAGATCAACATACCTAATGTTAACCTTGGTACTAAGGATTCGACTACAAGGCTTCGATATGAAATCATTGTTTTTCATATTCGACTTTCAGAAGTCTCATCTTAGACTTACTAAGGCGACTACCAAATTCTATAACTTATTATTCATACAACACAAGTATAATGATAATTTAATATTACACACACCTAGTGTTAATATTGAAAAGTCGCATCTTGCCCACTTCTCAAGTAATAAGGCCATGTGACTAGGCCAATCAGAAGTCTGGTGATATTTCAATGTGCCTTATAAAGCAATTGCATATTTATGAACATTTGAAAAGAAACACCAATCTTTGTTTCATAAATACTTAATATAAGAAAAGCATGTGCATGGTATACACTCATATACACCCTAAAATTAAATCCTATGCAAACCTAAACTTATCACATGAGCTTAGTTACGGGATCTGTAATCATCTGCAGTATTGTTGCATATCATTTCTACAAGATCATCAACTGTAGCAGTGAGATTGAGATCCTAGAGAAAACTCCTCAGCCATATTGCCTCTTGAGTAGCAAGGTAGCAAGCAACATACTTTGCTTCCATGGTTAAAAGTGCTATGCAGTCTTGTTTCTTACTGCACTAAGATCTGACTCCCCTGCCTAGGGTAAATACATATCCTAAGGTGGACCTGGACTTATCCAGATCACCACCTCAATTAGCAATCAAGTATCTTCTCAACCTAAGGTCCCCGCCTTGTAGCAAAGGACCATGTCAGTTATGCTATATAGGTAGCAAAAGATTCTCTTAATGGCCTGCAAATGAGCAAGTCCTGGGTTACTTTAGTAACGACTTACCAAACCAACCTCAAAGCAAATGTCTAACCATGTATAGAACAAGGGATACATTAAGCATTCTACTACACTTGCATAGGGGACATTGCTCATTATCTCATTTTCTTTGTCTGTTTTAGGGCATTGGTCAACTCTTAAGATTAGTCCATTTTCAACTAGAGTATCCACGGGCTTAAAATAATGCATTCAAAAATGTTCCAAGATTTTATTAATGTATGCTTCTTAGCTTAAATCAAGAAGCTTCTTGGAACAGTTTCGAGTTATTTCTATTCCTAGGACATGTCGAGCCTTATCCATGTCCTTCATCTCAAAGAAAAAAGGATAACCATTACTTAGTGATTCTGATCATCTCCATATTATTTTTAGCTAACAATATGTCGTCAACATACAAAGTAAGGAACATAATCCTCTCTACAGTTTTATTGACACACGTGTAGTGGTCTTCAGAAGCCATGTTTAACCCAAAAGAAATAATGCTTCATGGAATCTGAAATACCATGCTCTAGAAGACTACTTGAGACCATAAATAAGATGACGAAATTTGTCCTCTTGACTTTTTGATACAAAACCAATAGGTTGATCCATGTAGATCTCTTTCTCAAGGTTACCATTAAGAGGAGCAGTCTATATGTCCATTTGAAACAGTTCTAAGTCCAATTGCGCAACTCGGGCTAGAAGTAGGTGAATAAAGGCAATCCGTACCACATGAGAAAAAGTATCTTCGTAGTCTATCCCCTCAATCTGGTAAACCCCTTTACCACTATACAGGCCTTAAACTTGTGGATTGATCCATCAGCTTGACATTTTATCTTAAAAACCCATTTGTTTCCAATCAATTTACATTGGTGAGGATGATCAACTAGTTCCCAAACCTTATTTCTTGCCATAGAATCTATTTTGTCCCTCAAGACATCCATTCACTCTTTGTGGTTTTAGTGACTCAATAGCCTCTTTAAAAGAGGTAGGCTCTTATATTTTCAAAGGAGTGCACAGGAATATTCCTCTTCGATTAGAAAATATCGTCAAGGAATTCTTCCACGCTCACTTCTCCTAAGTCATGGTCCTCCATTGGTTTGACTCACTGAGGAATTCCTCCCCTTATTTATAGGCATAGAATCCCCAATGGGTGGAGAATCACTCCCACTATCCCTAGGAGAAGTAGGATCCTAAATAAGTGGACTAACCTCATTTTTAGGAATTGGAGATTGAGTCATACTATGCTCGGTGACATGGTGAGCGTGTAAATTCTCCCCTTCATCAAGAGATAGTGGGTCATCTTGTTGTAACTTGTACAACCTTAGGCCCTTTTTGATTTCACGAACACTTAGAGACTCATCCTTAAGGAACTCAACATTGCAGGAATCTATTTCCGTCATACCACCATTAGGGTATTTTCCAAACATAACATATCGCTTAGAATGTTCAGGATACCTTATGAATACCATTTGGTGGCCCTTAGACCAAGTTTCCCAAGTGGATGATGTTGTGTACATAACCTGCCGAACACTATAAGCGTAGATGTTTCAAAGAGGGCTTTCTACCATGCCATAACTCATATAGAGTGGCAGATACGCTCTTACTTGGCACACTGTTAAGAATATAAGCTACCGTGAGCAACGCATCTCTCCAAAAACTAATTGGAAGGTTGACATGTGCCATCATGGACCTAACCATGTATAGCAGTGTTCGATTCCTTTACTCTGCAACACAATTTTGTTGAGGAGTGCCAGGAATTGTAAGTTGTCTTCGCATACCTTTTTCTCATAAAACACTTTGAACATGTGTAAGAGGTATTTACGACCATGATCAGTTCGAAGAGTCTTAACTCTCCATTCTAACTGGGTCTCTGCTTCGACTACAAACCATTTGAACACATCAAATACCTTGTAGAGATGCGAGAATAGGTACGTCTATCCATATCTCGAATAATCATCTATGAAAGTGAGGAAATAGAAAGCCCCATGATGTGATTTAACATTCATGAGTCCACAAATATAAGAGTAAATGAGCTCTGAAGAGTTTGATGCCCTTGAAACCTTACCAAAAGGCTTCGCAGACACGTTGCTAGCTAGACATGACTCACATCTAGGTAACTCAACCTTAGTGAGTTGGTCTAGGAGATCTTCTTTAGCTAGTCTATCTATCTTGGCCAACATGGCGAAATCTAGCATGCCATTTAATTAATTCAAAATTAGAATCAAAATGTGAAACAAAGACAAAAGATGAATTATTATAATAATCATTCAAATCAAGCAATACAAAATCTTGTTTCAAAGTATCGTGGCCAAAGACATTGCCACCATACAAAATTTCCAAACCATCAGAACTAGAATTAAAAGAAAATTCAAACTTATTAAAGAAACTAAAGACAAAAGGCAAAATCGCACCCTAGGTGCATAGGGAGCATTGGGAAGAAGCAACGTGTTTCCTCTTCAAACTCTTAGCTTGTATGTCCCAATACCTAGAACATCTTCCTCACTATCATTACTTAGCATGACAATCTGTGAACCCAACGGGTAGCGGTGAAAGTCCATGAAGCCAACTCGATCTCGAACTATATGTTTGCTTGCTCCCATTACTACAATCCAATTAGGAAAAGAATTAGCAAATAATGCACATGAACAAATATACAATTCAGGAGAATAAGCTAAGAAAGGTACCTTGGGAGGCCCTGGACAATCCCGAGCATAATGACTTTTCTTTCCATAATTATAGCACTTCACACGCCCTATGATTTTCTCCCTATCGCCTTTAGCCTTTTGCTTCTTGGTAATACCAGCCTTTTGTTTTCCTTTTTAAGGGGGGCGAGAACCTTTCTTAAATTTCCTACCTCAACTATTCTTACTACCTTTGGGCCTACTTCCCTTAACAACAAGAGCCACATTAGGAGTAGCTAGAAATTTTAGGCGTTTTCCCTCTATTTCGAGATAACTTTGGATTTCTACAAAGGCCTTTAAGTGATTGGTAGGGGTCAAGACAATCTTCACATTACCCCAATGTTCAAGTTTGTCGAGTATAGCTTGAATCATATTTAGGACATGCTCCCAGTTAGAGATTTCCATACATGCGGCCTTAAGATCACAAATCATAACACTCATGGTTTGTAAATGCTCAACGATGGTATGATTGGAGTCCATTTTGTACTATATTCATTTTAAGAGTAAGGTACGAAGTCTTGCCTTGGATGTCTGGCCAAAATGAATCTTCAGTTTATCCCACGTGTCCGTAGCAGTGGGACATGCATTAAACTCTCCAATCAGATCGTCATACATGCAATACAACATACTAAAGCATGCCCTACTATCCGTCTTGGACCATGTAACACCCCAAATGTATATAAATCACTATTTGCATTTCTTTCATTAGTTTCCCCAATTAGAAATGATAATCCAAATGATTAGGTATTATTGTCGTCCAACAAGGACAAGGCTTTACTTGTACATGATAAACTTAGCCATAACAATCAATGTTTACCATCAAAGGCATTCACATCATCATAACCCAACAGACCATTTAGATAAATATAGAAATTATTCTATCATCAAATCCATTCAAACATCTCAAGGATTACACCAAAATATAGAATTCTGATAAAATATACACTTTCCACACCAAAATATATCACAATATGGTGTTATAAACATCTCAAAAATAATACCCCACCATTCCATATAGACTTCTTGGCTCACTTATCATCTTCAGCCGTACTGCCCGCCTGAGGGCGATTCACTGAACACTTTCCTAAAACAAAACATGAAAACATTTTGAACTGTGAGCCGAAGCTCAGTACATGCATTTCTGTATTGTTAAATGTTTATAAAAAATTTGGTTGGGCCCATATTACAATTCATTTTTAATTAAAAACAGGGAATGAGATAAATATGAAACTGCATTGTCAATAATTATCTGACAGTGAACTCCTAGTAACTGTTACGATCTGAAGAGATGTGTACACCTGCCAAGTCGATCGGGACCTGGTCTGAAGCCGCGTGTATAACTAAACGGTTGTGCCCTATAACTGATAACTGATGGGGTCACTAATTATGTGATAAATCACTGATTAAACTTATTCATTGATGTACTTACCAAAACATTATAATTTTGATAAATACGTGCTGATTTCTAAAGATACAGACAATGAACGTACCGAAAATTTTTAAATGTAAGCTCATTGAATAATATTATGCACAAAAGTGGAAGGAATGATAGATTAGGCCCTAATTCTGTATAAAATTATCGTTGTAGGAATATACAGTCAGCAAAAATATTTCTTGCATAGCTAATAATTTAGTAAAAGAAAAGTAAAAGGATAACAAGGGCTTAGAAAGAATGACTCAAAACTTAGTCATTTGACCTCTGATCGAGACTCAAAACCCCAACATAGAAAGCTTACAAAGTCCCAAAAATCTTTCATTTAGAACACCAAGCTTGATTCTCACAATAGAATTCCCAAAATGAGGCCAGAACACAAACATATCAGTTTTGGTCCATTCTGCACAGTTTTGATAAAACAACCATAATTTTTTCCACAGACCTTGGACTAAGGCGATTCAAAAGGCATTTGAAAGCTAACACACTGAAATATCATTCACCAAAAATCATAATTTTCCTATGGGCTGATCATCACTAGTTTAATTGTGAACTTTGTCCTATTTTCCTGAAATTTTCAGCCCTCACTGTTTTGGCTTTTCCCTTATTTCTTTACACAAATTCTCAACTTATACCATTCCTTAAAAGCGTGTAAATAAGCTTTGTTCCATCCCAACAATATACAAAATCACCACACTCAAATTCACTTCATAATCATATCCACTAAAGATCATTTCTTAATCAAATACACACATAAAGCAAGCTTAATGCTAGTTTCATCCAAACCATACATTACTTACCAAAACCCTAGTTTATGGACAACTTAGACTCACTTCAACTCATTTGAAATCGCCAAAAACATCATCAAAAACACCCATAAGTTAGAAGATGACCAAATCAAAGATAAAACAATCAAAATCCAACACTTTAACATCAAGCTTGCATGATTAAGAATTAACCCTAACCCTAGCATGATCCAATCTCAACTCCACCATGATCAACCTCAAAATAACTCTTATTTATCATAAACATCAAAACAAGAATCAAAACCAAAATAAAAAGCAAAACCAACAAAATCAAGTTTCAAGATTACTCACTTTGATTGAAAATAAGTAGAGATGGAGATGAGGTTTAGTGGCTTTGATGATGGAGGACGGTAGCTAGAGGTATTAGGATGTTGGGGGAGTCAGAAACCACCAAAGCTGGCCAAAAAACTACCAAGAAAGCACCCTAAAGTTGTTGGACCTGCTGTTGCCATGGGGAGAGAAAGAAGAGAAAGAAAATAGAGTTTGTGGGATTGAGTTGTGATTTTTTTTACTAATCCACAACTTCGGTGGGTTTTTAACTAGTAAGGTCATTTTTTTAAGCTAACTATGGTTAAGTTTAATCATGGTTATTAGTTAGATTAATAGGCAAACTTGTTGGGCTTCAAATCGACCAAAATAAGTTGGGTTCCGGAATAAAACGCTTCGTAACGATAACGTTTTTACGAAACTCAAAATTAATTTTTGTAATGTTGCGGAAAACAAAATAAACTACTTAGGTTGAATTTTTTAGGGCCTACTATCAATTATTTCAAAGTTTTCGTTAATCAATTAAATAAACAAATAAAATATGAATTGCCAAATGAGGGCCCAAATAAAGTTTTCCCACCAGGGTGAATAAATGCGATAAATAAACATGAAAAAAAAAATAATGAACATGAGGTGATTAAATAAATAAATAAAATTAAATAATTTAAGGTTGGGCTCTTACAGACCAGTCTTGGTATGCCAACAAGTTTTCTTGATACTGAAAGTAGTAGTATCAATAGGTTTGCTATCTTTGTCTTTGTTTGATGGCAGAATTTTAGCGACCGTCAAGTGTTCTAACAAATGTTTCTCAGTTAGAAAATACCGAATCTTCTGATACCACATGTCATAATTAGTGCCACCTACCATCTAATTAGTGGACAATTCACCAATCATTGCATTGTTCGTTGCCATATCTACAAGTATACTTTAAAAGATGGGCGTAGGTCACATTATCTTAAGGAATTAAATTATTAAAATTCCATCATTCATGTCATATGATCAAAAATTTTGCTAAACTCATAATCATCTCATATGAATATGAACTAGCAATTTAAATAATTTAATTTTAGCATTTACAGAAAAACACATTCATATGGACCTTAACGATTGTTAAACAAATTCATGTTAATATCAAAATATTTATTAAATTTATGTAAAAAAAATTTACATAATTATATATAAAACAAATTTATATATGAAACAAATTCATGTGATGACAACCCCTCTTTTATTTATAGGTCACTTAACATAAAATTCTATAACTTTAGGTTGTTTTGCATGAATTTATACAACAAATTAGCATGTAATATTCGACATTAAACATATTAATGTTATTCTAATAAGTTCATGCATTCGTAATCAAAACTAACTCGAAATTTTAATTCAACTAAAAAACTAATTACATGCTCCATATCATATGAACTGGAATACAATCAAAATCATAATTCAATTCAAGAATTATTTACATGTGTCATAAATTTGTAGAAGAAACTCAAATGACTATAATTCGCTCAAAGTTATAATTCAACTAAAGAATTATTAACATGCCACATGAATTAGTATAAAGCACTAAATAATTTTAAAACGGAATCAAAATTATCATTAAACAACAGAACAAGAAAACAAATAAAAAAAATTGATAACCACCCCCATCCGCATTTTTAACCCCTCGGATTTGTTTGGACCCTCAAGACTCGACACTCTCTCTCTTCATTCTCCTCTCATCTCAGAACCCTTGAGACCCATCTTTACTCTCTTTCTTTGAAATCACCTTTCTCCACCAAGAGGTTCTTAGCAGGGCTTCACTCCTCCTTGCCCGTTTTCACTGCCGCCCTTCTTGGCCCTTTCTGATTTTGGTGTTACCTTCAACACCGAGTACCGCGATGGTTTCTAAGAAAAAATTGCCGCTGCATCAACCCAGGTGATGACACCGCCAACCCTTTCATCCCCTAAACAAGCCCATGGCTCATCTATCATCCAATCTGACCAAAATACCACACCAGTGAGTAGATAGACCTCCGACGAGTGAACTGGAGCCATCCACTTGCAGAACACGTCATTCGGGTGGCAGCACATGACATATACATGCAGCTACGTCAATATTTTCTACGTGGTTTTGTGTCGGGAATGAGTATATCGGGGGGTGTTATGAGTTTTAGGAGGATAAAACAATCGGAGTTGTCTTTGTCAGTGGCGCGTGACATACACACGCCACCCCTCATTAGATTTGAAGGGTTTTAGGTATTTCTCTTAGCCCTTTGTTCTTTTTTTTTTTTGGTGTTTGGGTCCATAGGGTGGTTTGAAACAAGGGGAGTCCAGATCAAAGTTGGGGAGGTTAAATGTGAGTCTCTATTCAGATCTAAGTCACAAAGATTAGAGTCCACGATTTCTGATGCCTTAGTGTTAAGGGGAGGGGATGGGGTGGTCTTGTCTTAAAAACAAAAATGCTATAATGATTTCGGTTTGGTAGCATATAAAACCTTAACAGTTTAACGTAATGCCATGTTCTCTAATAATACATAATAACATTATCAGTGTAGTATGATAACATGAGGCATATAAATTTTAGCAGTTTAACATACATCTCGGTTTTGCGTAATTTCATGTCACACAGAATAGCAATACTAAATCTAATGGATACATATTGTACTATCACACATATTAGTTTCATAATGATACAATCAAAACTGAGATTTAACATAAATATATTTAGGGCTAGCATCAAGCAGATACCACTATAGGATATAGTGGACTCACCTCGGTGCGCAAGTTTAACCCAGAACATCTGCTGACTGTTACCTACTATCAAGATGGCTACTAGAGTCACCAGTGAGGTCCACACCCCAAACCCAAATCTCAAAGACTGCTATACTAGTATGAGCGAGGTGGCTGGTAGTAGATTTGATCTAGGAAATGTTTGTTCTATGTTGTGTGTTATCCCTTAATCTGCACCCCATTTTATGGTTGTGCAAAGAAAACAAAATCATGGAATTGAATTGACTTATTAATACCCAATTAATCACCTTGTAACTGCCAAATCAGTGGGGTGATTATAGTGCCATTATTGTGAGATTATGGTGATAGTTACCTTTGGTTAGCAATTGGTTCAAGAGATTTGACACTTATTTTCTTCAAATAATATCTCATATTCGAGTGTTGTAAATAGAGAAAATTGGTGAAGGAACTAATCTATCATTTTATAAGCTAACAATATTTAGACTCTAGTAAATAAAGGCTCAAACCCAAAAAAAAAATTAATGAACAAACTGAACATTTAGTAGAAAAGGAAAGAAGGGCCAATATAAAACTACATAATGGGAAAGAAATTATCATGCAATGCTTCCATTTGGTATTTAGTCACATCTGAAATTGTTATCAACTAAACAGTAATCTTGTGAACAGATTCTATATAGATGTAAGTACTTTTATTTGCTTTTTAATCTTGGTAGGTAAGTGAAATTACTAATTTCGAGACTTGCTTTTCGGTTCATGTAGCTCTCACACCCATCACAGCTAATGGATTTTGTAGTTGCAGAATTCTTATGCATTTCACTTCAAACTAAGGCTGGCCTAACAAAATGATCCAAACCTAACACAAAACTAATGAAACAAATACAAATTTAACATGATTAGAACAAGTTTTGATTTGAAGTCGGCATAAATTTACTATCCAATGTGAAAACATGCTATTTTTTATTTTTAAGTAAATCTAAAATATTTTTAAAATGTTAACAAAATTAACTCGATTATTAAATGACTCAATCTAAATAGATGTGTTTGAAGTACAGTTTTGTCATTACTTCAAGGCTCTGTTTAGCACAATTAGTTGTTTAAGTACAGACATATTTGACTAGCAGATAGTTGGTGGATTTTAGTTGATAGCCGATAGTTGTTTAACTTGTTGTTTAAATAAAATGTGTTTGGTTGAATTAGTTAATATATTAGCCAGAAAATATTGAATTACAAAAGAGGGCTCACAGATATATTATTTGCACTCATGTCTTCTTTTTCTTCTTCTTCTTCATCTTCTTCTTCTTCTTCTTCTTCTTCTTCTTCTTCTTCTTCTTCTTCTT
>JACYFF010031957.1:38383441-38416219 GCA_017589665.1 Selenicereus undatus
ATTATTATTATTATTATTATTATTATTATTATTATTATTATTATTATAAGTGCCACTAGTTGAGAAACCCATCATTAGGTTAAACAAAATGACCATATTCATTTATCCTTAAATATAAGTGGCTTAATCAATATGGCACAACAAATATTAGAGCACGTACAACACTGACCCAAATTTTTGACTCATCAATTGGGGTTTCAAACCAGCTTTTGAGCTAACCTTTTGGCTCGCAAGCCTTCCCCTTTCCAATGCAAGACTCACTAGTATGGCTTACCATGTAAAATAATACGCTTGTATCCCACAACCAAACATATTTGATCACTTTATATTTATGTTTTACTTTTAATTTGTTATTTTTATTGTTTTTGTAAAAAATAATTTGCACATAATAATTTGTAACACAATTAATTAAAAGTTCTCATATAAAAAAAATACAAGAGGTCAACTTTAAAAAAACACAGACACATGGTTGAGTAAAAATTTTTGATTAAAAAATAAAATGAATACATTTAAATAAAAACTACAACACACATACTTGACATGAAAATAGAAAAATTTACAAGAGTTCGATAAAAAAAAAGATACATCAATTATAAAATTCGACTAAAGTACAATATAATAGCTCAACGTAAAAAAAATTACAATATGAAAGATGTAGAATATCACTATCATCTTTGTCACCATCCAAAACTTTGCTTGGAGATGTGCATCTGTGTTAGGGTCACGAACTTTGGCTGAAAGTATGTCTCATAGCATGGACGTCGAACAATTGGCTTCGGGGTAGTACTATCCTCGATGTCGTAGTCAAATGCAAACTTGTAGTTATCCCCTCGTCCCCAACAATTATGTTATGAAGTATTATACATGCTCTCATCATAAGACTAATATATTCTTCCTTCACGAGTTGAGTGGGGCCATGTACCAGGGCCGGATCTAGGGCTAGCCCAAGGGTGTCCATGGACACCCCTAACCCAAAAAAAAGTCTAGTTTGCTAATTTAAAGCCTTTAAAACTACCAAGGGTGGACACTCCTAAAAATAACCCAAAAGAAAAACCTTGGAGGCTTGGACACTCTTAACTCTATCATAAATGGACTGGCCCAAAACTTTAGCACTTAGCAGACCAACTAACATTTTCATTTATTTATTTTTAAATAATACAGTTAGTTTGGCCGCAACATGCTTTGTGCTTCTTCAATCTTCGACATTTCAGTTGGTTAGTCCTCTCCTCTCAGGCTCTCATTGACTCATTCCCTCTCCATGAGTAGCCGGCCCAGACACAAGAGTCGCACGCCGACCAAAGTCACAGGGACACACTGCTAAGCCGCCCAACCCAATCTTTGTCGACGTTGCCATGAGATTAGGGTTTCAAATTTCAATCTTGATTCGGAGATGGAGGGAAAATGGTTGACAAACAGATCAATTTCAGCACGATGTGGTTGTGTTTGGGTGTGTGGCAGCCCTGGCATGAATGCGTTGAGATACTCACCAATGACTTACTCCGTCTTGGGTGGGTTTCACGAAAAACCAATGCCTTATCGATGGGTCGGCTAAGATTCAAGCATGGATGAACCCCACCAACACCATCTTTCGGTCAGTTTCTATGCCCCTTTCTCTTTTGTGGGGTTGAATGCCATTTTTGGGCTCATTTGAGTTTAGAAATTCCCTGATTGAATTTTTGGTGGAGCATTTATTTTTAAGTTGGAATTTATTTCCATATTCTTAATTTTATGCTCAAGGGCATCACATAATGCTTACCTTGATCATTCTTTTGTTTTAATGGCTGTGAGAGTCAATGAAGTTATCAATTGGGACGTGGTTATTGCAATGGTATTCCTACGATAATAAAATTAATAAATAAATCAAAAGAAATCTGCAACTTTTATATGCTGTTAGGACTTAGGACACTTGTGATATAAAGAGATGAAGTTGAATAGTACACCTAATGGTCAAATGAAAAAATAAATATTATCATGAGGTTTCCCCTCCAAAAAAAAGAAATATAAAGGCAAATTCTATTGAACCTACCTCTTGGGCTGTGCATGGCCTAGCTCATGTATGTAAGTGTTTATTATTTTGAATGATTGTTTGGTGTGTTCTATAGACAAAGATGTGTTTTACTTAATTTCTAATGATTTTGTTATGAGTCGATTCTGAAAACAAAGAAACATACAGGACAAATGTAATAGTAAAACATTGTAATATTTCAGACATTATTTAAACTTTATTTTATAGTACACATGATGATGAATGTTCGTAAGTGAACACCCTAATTCGAATGTCTAGATCCGCCATTACCATGTACTATGGCAAATGGAGCTTGCAACACACGAAAGGCCCACCCCACATCCGTCCTAACCAACTCTTGATGTTTAGCAAAGAGTTTTGCCTTCAGATGTTACAGAAATGGGATAGTTTTAATGAGTGTCACCCACTTCCAATAAATTTCGTTCGAAAGAAAATATTAGATCTTGTACTCATTATCATTAATGACGTATTCACATTTAGGAACCCCATCTTCATACAACTCTTGGAAACTGAGGAGCGATCAAGGACATTTATATCATTGGGACTTCCTGGAGAACAGAAGAATGTATGTCATATTCAAAGGTTGTATTATGCAACGGCTTCAAGGATCATAGTTGGCACCTTATAAAGTTGTTTTTGAAATGATGTATTCCAACTTGCTTGATATTTCTTCCACTTCTAATGCATGCAATCGACACTTCCTAACATACCACGAAAATCACGGGCTTTGGTATTAACATTGGCTTGATTTGGTTTTCTCAAGTACTCTTCCCCAAATACCTCTATGATGCATAAGGTGAACTTCTTCATGCATTCTAGCACGGTACTTGAACCAATCTTCAAAGTGCTTAAGCACATTATCAACCGCTATACCATGTGCAAGCATTTGCATGACTATGATACACTTGGTTAATGGTGTCAACCCACACTTTCCAATCACTTCATACCGCAGCTGAGAGTATTCGAGATGATTACCGAGTGGCTCCATAATGCAGAGAAAGAAGTGCTTTTGTATTCTAAATCTACGATGAAAATTATGTTCATTCCAAATTGAATCTTCTGCAAAGTGGTCTTAGCATAAGCGATCATGGGCTTGATCTCTATCCCTCCTAATACATCTTTTCTTTACATGCTAAATGTGTCAGCTCTTTTGCTGCTTACCTAAATTGTAGAAGCAATGTCATAGGTTGTGCATCTTGTTGATTATCAAATAATTCTTCCACAAGGGGCAAAATAATCTCATCATTTGAATCATCGTTTACGAAAATCAAACCACCTGATGAAGATGAGGATGATGTGAAGGAGGATGAGCCAGAGGATTCTTCCACAAGGGGCATCCTAACAACATTGAAATTGTTTTTTATAAATGACCTGTGTAATATAATAATGATTATACACTAATGTAGTGAAGAGTACTCATTTAATTAAGCAAAGGGCATAATACTTTTCATTTCATAAGGAAACACCATTACAACATTTAATGTTTAAGACAATACATACAAAATAAAAGTTACATAGTAAGATCTTACAACCTCTTATGAACTAAGTACTTCTTGGCATCATTTGATCAGGGGGAGGGTAGACATATTACTCAATTGATGAATGCCCTAATGTCTTGCGTCTGATTTCTGCTTTTGCGGACTCATAATAAGCTATATCTTTCGACGTTGTCCTTGAGTTGTCCATCATTATTATTTTGTTGTCATACATTATCTCCTTCTATTGTTACTTCCTTAAGTTCAACTTGGCCTTCATCTCCTTATATTGTTTCTCCTTATTCCTTATGCAAACGACATCTGTCACTACTGTCGCCATCTTGCTAGCTAGGGTAACTAAATCTTTGAGGATTTGTGTCTTCTCAGTATTGTTTGTGCTAAACTCTTTGAAATAGCTAGTGCAAAACTCAACAATAGTATTGCTGGCCTTTTCTTTGCCCTTTCTCTTCACAGCTTTCCTCTCCTCATGCCGATCACTTGCACCCACGCCTTCACCCCTTGCCTCTTCGCTCTCAGGGGTTAGGCCTTTTTGAAGATCCTAACTTAGGTGGATCACAAATCTTCTTCCATTTTGGGTTGGTCCTTAAGCATATCATATCAATGCTCCAAATCAAATTTCTTTCCTGTACGATAAAAGTATAACTTATGGCCTTGCTATAGAAATCTAGCCTTGTTACTCTGGCTTTTGTTCATACGTGTCACTTCACACATAATATGCCTTCATTTATTGATGAGTAGGAAGTACCAAAGTCATCGGCTATTGATTGTCTTCCAAGTATGTGTCGAGGCTCCTTGTGGGTGGTGCTCATTAAAACTCACGGCCACCATGTACCAGAAGCTAGACTTGTTTTGATCAACCAACGACGTTCGTGCTTATATTAATCCAAACACTTAATAACCCCTGATCTTCTTCATTGTCCACTTTTTGGCCCTAATGACTACGCCCCTTGCTATTTCCTTCTATACCCTATCATTCTTTTTAGGGTCAATATCTATCTCGGAGTGGACAATCGATCTGATTAATGTGGATAAGGGTGTAGAGTTGCCCCCTCCCCTGAAAAGTAATTTGGATTTTGAGATGGTGGAGGGTAGTATGACAGGTAATACGGGTACTTAGTATTAGGTCCATTTGGGGAGCCATTAGGTGGTGGGTCATAATAAGGTGGAGGATAGTTTCAAGTGGTGGTGGGTAATATGTAAGGTACAAATGACAGGGGTTGTTTGATGTGGATATGGGGGGAAAGATATGCAGGGGGAAAGATGTGTGGAGTCTAGTTGGAGGACTCATGCTAGTATTATTCCCTCTAATTTGCAGTGAATCGTCTCCCTCACGTGAGCTCATAAAAGGTGGCGGTGTTATGGTCCATATTTCAGCCACAATTACCAGCTACATATTTAATTAATCATATTAATATATTAATTAATCATATTAGTTATACATAATGAGATTAAGAATTTTACTAACATATTAACATGCCTAGAGTTACAAAATCATGCCACAAGCTAATCTAATAATGTCAAATATTAAGGCATACCAACATATTCACATTATTAAACATGACATGTTGCCATCTTAATAGTAACATATAAACAGATAATCATATTCAAATTAAATCTGTGCATACTTACTCATAATCATATGAACATATGATCATGTCATATTTAATAACATATTTTCATAATGTTAAATTCTAATTTATAAAGTCATATATTTTACTAAATATTATTTTGTTCTAACCATGATTGCAAAATTTTTAAAGTATTTCAAATAATTTATTAACATTACAACACTTGATTAACCTTATCAATTTTACAGAAATGCAAAATTTAATTAACATATTAACTTTGATAACATGTCAAAATTTATATATTTTAACTAATCATGTCACATAATCATGTTACTAACATTACCTTCATATAATCATGTCATATTATTTTAGTTACTAACATATAAAACAACAAATAAAATAATTTGTCAGTATTTAAAAAAAAATTATACTCAAAATTTGCATCACTTCTTCCTTGATTGTAAGCACCTCCAACTTTTCTGCAAAAAAATGTACAAAATTTAGAAATTTAAATACTAAATATAAATTACAAAAATAAGTATTGAATTAAATATAAATTAGAAATACTTACTAGAGAGAGGGAAATTCACTTCTTTTTTCATGGAAAAACTCAAAAAAATGACCAACTTTCTCACAATTTTGTTAGAGAGAGAGAAATTGAGAATTTTTGTGTCACATTTGTCACAAACGAGGACCTACTTATAGATCAAAAATAAATTCACAAAAAATAACTTGAGTACGTAAGCCAAGAACTAGCTATTGCCCAACTATAGACAGAAGCCAGCCCAGCCTAGAACAATTTTTTTTTTGTTTGTTCCAACGGTCAAAAAGAAAAATAGGTAAATGCCAAAATAACGTTGCTTGACCAGTTATTGAAGAAAAAAAAGTGAGCACGCGACTCACTACTTGTAGTTGCTCGACGAGCCATGAACCGTGACCTGAATGTTGCGGAGCTTCGAGTGGCTCGCTTGCTCCTTCCTCCCCCTTTTCGCGTGCGAGCAGGGCGCTGCACCTGTTCTTAGCGAAATATACTCTTCTCTTGTTGATTGATAAATTCCACGCTTCTGATTGGTGATTCATGAGTATGAGGATATATTGAGAGCATAAGACAATATTAAGGTAGCAACGCAAGGGTAAAATTTGGAAAATAAAATTGAAAACGCTGCTAAGGATGTAAAACATTAACGATACTAAAGGTTTGCAAATGCTAAGAGAAACTCTATCGGTCAGTTGTAAGTGTTGGTTTATTGAGCAATTAAATTGAAAACAAATAAAAATTTAACTATATCAAATACTAAACACTATGGAAAACACCATTATTGAACTCAGTTTAATCTTCTAGTATTGCCGTGCGAATTGTGGAATCCACAAATGTATGTTGTAGAGACTGCGCGAGCCCAAAATTTGTTGCTATGTGCTCATGTGTAGATAGACCTGACAAAAATTGACCTGACCCGGAAATCCGATCCGAACCCGCCTGAAAATTTTAGGCTTTGAACACGATTTTTTCGACTCGAACTCAAAATAAACCAGACCCGAAAAACTTGCAAATTAGAGGGTCAAACCCGACCCGAACTCGCCCGTTTGACCCCGAATATTATATACCTAGTGTTTGATTTTTCTCTAATTTATCTCTCTTAACAAAACTGGTTAGTCATTTTTATCAAATAGTTTAAAAAGACATTGTATAACTATTAAATCGATTTACAAATTAAACAATAATAAACTTATTTTTCTTCTCTATTCTCTAAAAATAATATTGTCCATAATTTTTAAATGATAAAAAGGTTAAAAATGGATGTAAAGGTGCATGAAATAATTATCTAACATTTAAAAAAAAGTTAATTTAAAGGAAGAAAAGCATTAAAGATGGTAAGTCATGCCATTATATGCTTAGTTAAACAAATTTGTATAATTATTTTTTAAATTAATTAATTTGTAATCATTTAATTTTTTGATGTTATAAATGCAAGATAATATCTTGTACTTCTTTTATTCAATTTTATTTGGTTTCGTTCTAACTAGTCTTGAACTACGATGCTAGTGGTAGGAAAACGGATAGCTGTATTTGTATTATGGTCAACCCATTAATGAAGTTTTTCCTGATTGAACATTGGCATGTTCGTTAATAAAAATATTAAATTATTAAATAGGTTATTAGCGATCAAATTGTTGCAACCCATTAAGATGCTCTAGACAAGTTGCCCTATAAATGGTCGATCCGCTATTGACCTTCTTTCAATGTACGGGTCAATCAATCCAAAATCAAGTGGGGCTTGATTCTTTGCCCGCTCATTTAGGATGTTCATATATTATAATAAAAAGTTTGAATATTTTTAATATTCTTTTGAAAAATTACAATTAATATGTCTTTTCGTTAAATACTGATAATTTTGAGTAATAAATAACTCACAGAAAAGACGCTCTAAACCCGTTAGACTTATCCAAAATCCGTAAAATTGAAATACACCCGACTCGTATTTTACCCGAACCCGAATACATCCGACCCGTATTTAACCCACCCGTCCGAATTGACAGGTTTATGTGTAGAGATGGCAATGGGGCGGGTACGAGGTGAGTTGAGCCAGACCCTTACCCGTATCCATACCTGTATCTGTATCCATCGGGTATTAAAAAATAAAACTCACGCCCATACGTATCGAGTTTTGATGGTTTATGGGTTTTGTTCTAGTTCACATAGAGAATGAAAATTAATACCCATATGCAACCCATATTCAAGTACGATATATATTTTCATTATTATAAGATTGTAAAATTGTGATATTTTGAAAATATATTGTTTAAAAATGTGAAATCAAATACATTATTGACTGTTTTTTTTGTTAAAACAATTTGGATTGGATTTAAATCGAAAAACATGTTAAACAAAAATGATTTTTTTTATCTTATTACAAAAAAAAATACGGAGAGAATATGAATATGAGACGGATAAAGACTATACCTATATTCATACTCATTTTTTGATACCCACTTTGTATTTATTTAAAATCAGTTAGATCATCTACTTGAATTTTAAATGAGATGAATTTTACGAATTTTAAATAATACGGATTTCATTATCATTCACACGCACGTGGTCACCGACATGGAGCTGCGCTCTGCAAAGTTGACAACACCCCTGACGCTTGGCCTCTTCTTCAAGTATTACCACCTTAAGCCCTCGTCTCTCCCTTTCTCTCCTCCACCGTTTCCCAACCCTCCAAAAACATCCCAGTTGGGAAGGGAGAGACCGAGAGAGAGAGAGAGAGAGAGACATGGAGAACGGAGTGCAGAAGTGGAGGTTCAAAGGGAACGAAAGCATAACAGCAGCCTCAGGGATAACGGTAAGAGGAGTACTCAACTTATTGATGGAGAATCTGAACCCTGATGATGAGAGACAAGTTTTGGCTCTGGGCCACGGCGACCCTTCGCACTTCCCATCTTTCCGAACATCTCCTCTCGCCGTTGATGCCGTTGTCAACGCCCTCCGCTCTTTCCGATTCAATTGTTACGGCTCCACCGTCGGTATTCTTCCAGCCAGGAAGTAATTAATCATCCATATCTTTTTTTTAAATAATTGATAAAACTTGTAAAACACAAGTAATGCAGGCTAATCATCCGTATCCCCCTTAGTTCTCTCTCACTTCCCTTACATTTTTTTTGCATGGTTTCTCTTTTTTCAGTACACTGATAAACGGGCCCACTCTCTTTGAGTGCAATGCCCTGAGGAGAGGAGCAACACATTCGATAAATTCAAGCCCACGGTGGGCCTTGTTACTGTAGACCTGTCACCTGGGATGTTTGATTTGGAGTTGGTTCATATGCAAGTTGATAAGATTCGGTTTTATTTCAGTTTTGGATCGAGTCACTTTTAATTCGGGTTGACTGTGTATCCATTGAATATTGGCACAATTAGCTTCTGACGTGAAGAAACATAACTTGATTTTGGTGAAAAAGGTTCAGGTTAAATTGACTATGATTGGTTTAGGTCAATTTGGATTTTGGGTATTTTGAGTTAGCTAATTTCATTGCTGGATTGAACATGGATTCAAGTGATCCAATTTGTATTTTGTCCAGTTTTGCCAGGTCTGCTTGTTTGTCACCTCTACTTGAGAACATTATGAATTTACTAGGATCCGAATCCCCCGGTGGTAATGGCCCACAGAGATGACTTCACTTTGTTTGTCTCTCGTCTTAGTTTTGTTTGTTCATTCAGTTGTTCGACTCCCTTTTTGCGCTCTAAGTGACGTTTTTGTCCATCTTGAAATTTAACACTGGCATTTTACTAACCAAAGTGACTTTGCCACAATGGTTTCCAAAGGCCTCCTTGAGGTCTAATTTCATTAGTGATGTCCTAAGATCGAGTTCCAGGATGTGCAGATTCTCCTTGGCTGGGGATATTTGTGGGGACCAAGCAAGCTTCTTAGAGGACGTGGCTAGTGTGGGTGGATGCTTGGGTGAATTTATCTGCTCGGTTGTCTGCTGACAGCCCACTGTGTCTACCTTGCACCAGTGGTAGTACTAACACAGCTTCGCTTACTGGAAAAGTAAGATCCAAGGGTTTAAACTTCGAAGTCATATCTAAGTCAAATTCAAAACTGTAGCTTTTCCAATTTGATATTTGACCCTATATGCCTTGACTGTTGTCCCAGGAACAAGAGGAAAATCAAAAGTGTCGCCTTTGATGTTGATCCATGTATGACGAAGGTAATGTCCAAAATGCTGCACCCGAAAAAAAAAAAAAGGGAAGAAGGGGAAGACAAATTAAAGGAAAACTCGTCAAGCTAAGCTGAGGCAGTTAGCAAAACATCACCTGAAGATGGCCCACTCGTATCCATCATATATAATATGCCCGACTTTCTGACGAAAGTCTAATATGACATCACTTTTTGTTGTTGGGTACGAAACTATACTAGGCTATGATTCACATCTCGAAAGTTCTCAGATTTCGTATGGACCTAAGGCCTGGGACTGCTCCTTCCTTATCGCCCGAGTATTGCATCGCCTTGACTTGGACCGGGAACTAAAAAAGAAATTGACCTTGCTTGAGCCTGCTAATTAAAGTCAACCGAAGCCTTTGAAAAGAGCTATTGCTTGTCTTTCTAAATCATTATGAAGAGTGCCACCTCTCTCGATCTCTATCTTCTTTAGCGGACATCGAGGATGATCGACTGATTGGCGCGTGCCCAAAAAGGGAGACCGGAGACCGCGTCTTCAGCCTTTGCCAACTTTCCGTCTCAGGCAAGAGCTGCGGAACTAAAGCACCAACGGCTCCTCTTCCGACATTGGCTACTGCTATCGGGTATGAACTTAGAAAGAGAACAGTTGATGCCCTGATCTCGGGAATAAGAGAACTTTATCTTCCAGGTATTCGCTCATCCCCTCTCAGTGGCAAGAGTGAGTAGATAGCAGAAGTTCTTTCATTCCTCATTCTTGGGATATTGGTGAAGTTTGCCCATTAGGGGTCTTTCTCACCTGTGCTATCAATAAGAAGGAGCCGAGTAGGCTAAGCCAGAAACAGAGAAAGAGAATGTTAAAAGGCTACGCACCTTGGTCAGAGCGAGGATTGGGATAAGTTTTTTCCGTTATTCTTAGTCAAGTGATTTGCTCAGTAAACGAGTAGAAAAAGCCCTTCTTTCTTTTCCTTTTATCGAAGGGAATATCCAATTAGCGACCCCGCAAAGAGGAGCTAGCCACTTCCTTATATACATACTATACATACGCTATGGATTGAGGAGGGGAGAACCGGCGCTACAAGCCCATTAGATTAGTTATCAAATGTTCTTTTCCTATAAAAAGAAATATCATTACTCAAAGCAGCCATTATCTTATATACGATACCAGAGCATACTTTCTTTTGGCTTTTCAAAGAATAATCTTTTTTTTCTTGTTAACAGCTTCGAAAGAAGATATTGGAAAAGAGCCTGTGGATCCTACCTCACAATCTTTTGTTGAGAGAGAATAAAAAAATTGGCTAATGTTTCGTACCATAGAAAGATTCTTCGAACAATATATACATAGGGAACAGTAGTTGGGCTGAATATGAAAGAGTCCACCCGTTTTAGTGATCGCTCGCTCTTTTCAGTTCAGAAAGGTGCTAATCTCAATAAAGGATAAGCCCCTTCTAAAGGGTGATGCTACTTCTAACTAAGGGTTGATACGATTCAATAGGCTTGGGGCTCCCGGGTATCCGTCTACTTGTTGGCTCCTCGGCTCGAGGGGAATGAATTAGCTTAGTCCTATGCTTCCAAGTTATTGCAGATTTTCTGGTATGGATGAGCTTAACGGAAATCCGCCAGAGCCTTTCCCTTCATTTCTTGAATCAAAATTCTCTCCAATTAAGAGAATAAGAGTTTGGTCAATCGACTTGATAACATTGGTCTTTTCATTAAGAACTTGAGAGGGTCTGCTCTTGAGATTCAAAAGATCTAATTGCTAATCGTCACTAGCAACGCTTTTTGCAGCAAAGACCAAAGCGCAGCACAAAACACTTTTTTTTCAATTGGCTTTGAGTTGTTTTATTTCGCCTCTACTTAAGTCGGCTTAAGTAGTATAATGCATTCTCCTTTCCCTCTTTATTCTGAAGTGCTAAAAGTGATTCCAGAGAATGTTTGCCGGCAGCGAGATCGCTATAGAGGATTCAAGGCTTTTCCCTATCTTTAACAGAAAAAGGGGCTTCTTTTTTACATTACATAAGGTTAAACGAAAGAATAAGAAGAAAAAGAAACCACTTAAACAGACCTCGACAGAGGCTCATTTCCAGCCTTTCACTCCTGTGGGAATAGCAGTCAATCGATGACTGACTGTGAAATAAAGATTTCGTAAAGCGTCATCTATTTCGGGCTCCATTTCACTCTCTTTCGGCTCGAAGCCGATAGAAAGTTCAAGTAGAACCGGTCAGTTCCGAGAGACTTCGGGTATTCCCACCATTTCTTCAGATAGGTCACTCTTTAAACTCTAAATTCAAGCACTTCCAAGGAGTGGAACGAAAGCAGACAAGTGAAGACCCAGAGAGAAAGGCTTCTCTTCTAACTAAAGACTACCCGGAAGGAAGCCCAATCGATTCTTTTCGGTCAGTCGAACACGTTCGCGATCTTTTTGTTCGCTTCGATAGCGGTTCTTACCATTAAGAAAGGGCGGTTTGCGAAGGTGCTTGCTCTAACGCCCCTTTTTCAAATTATTTTCTTACATCAGTATATCAGCAGATTAGATATGAGGAAGAGCTATGTAGCAAGATCTCCGATCGGGTGAACCCAAACTTTTTTTTCTGCCTCGAGTGAGCCTTGTATTATTGCTTTTTCTTTTAGATGAAAAGGCACACCCGACCACTGACCTCTTCACTTCGAAAATGCGGAACTTCTTTCGTTATCACCGAATAACGCATTCAACCACTGTCTTTTGGCACAGGGAAAGGAGAATAAGCCTCTAAACGGGAAGAAGACCTAGCCCATCTTTCTTTCCTCCATGAGAAAAGACTGCTCAGTGAGACAATGTAGTCAAGTCAATAGTAGCCAGAGCAAAAGATTGATATATAATGACAGTTCGCCTTCTTGAGCCAACATCTCCATACTAAATAGATTAAGAAATGTATTTGACATATCCATACGATTGAGTCCTTGGGTTTCCGAAATAGTGTAATGTAAAAAGAAGTCGAAACCAAGATCAGCAGTCAGTTAAAGAAAGAGTTTTTTGAAAAACTGTTGAAGCTCCTAAAAGAAAAGAGTACAGTGATATCTTCGCCACCACCTCAGAAAAGTCCAGCTCTAAGGCTGTTGCTGCTAAACAGGTTGATCCTGACCACTCAGAGTACAGCGATATCTTCGCCACCACCTCAGAAAAGTCCAGCTCTGAGGCTGTTGCTGCTAAACAGGATCTTGATCCTGACCACTCCACAAGCAACACCGCTCCTCGTGACTCAGTCATGATAACCCCCTCCCCTTTCGCCCCGGGTTGGGTTGGGTCTGATTTGGGATCGCTCCCATCTACCTCCTGAGACAATAATCCACCAATAGAGTTTTTGTCAAGGTAAGGTAGAGGTTTCCCAGGCTGTGGTGCTACGAGATAGCGATTTCTCGTATAGAAGATCATGGTTGTATGATGGAGTGATCAATCTCACAAACTCGAAATTGTATAAGAAAAGAAAGGATAGAAATAGAAGTGCGAGTGCTGACTCACTTTTACCAGGTTCTATACTCCTTAAGGGATCGATTAGGCTACTTTAGCTATATGTTTAACACATCTAATTCAATCAATCTAGTTCGGGAAAGCGGTTCTCGATCGAAGACTAAAAGGAGAGGGAAATCAAAACGACGCATCACGTGCTTGGTCAAGCTGCCCTTGACCGAGTCATCTATTCCACTGTCGAAAGGGGCTAGCTGTTCCTCAGACTGGCACAAGGGATTAATTTATGTGTTATAGCCGCCTGGTTCAATTCAAGGGTTAGGCTTTTAAAGTCCAATAGGCGTAGGATAAGGCAGATAGAGATATCTCATTAAGAGAGGACGGGACTGATTCATAGATGCAGGGAGGAAAGGTTTAGGTAGCCCTTGCCTATAATTTCTGTCCCGGGTTTCCAGTGAGTGGCCTAAAGTAATTACCGGTCTTAGGTTGATGCGGAGTAAGCTCAAAATGCCATTGTAGGAATGGACTAAAGGCTGTTCTTGCGCTACCGAAACGGATTTCTTTCGTTAATGACTTTAAGCTTGAAGGTGGCCAGTTAGTCCTTCAAATCAGGCATCGGCTGAAGGTGCAGATTACTTGAATTGAATCCATAGTAACAGATATACCCAATTCAAAGAAATCCGATTCGAAAGCAGCTGGGGAAAGAAGTGACATCCCTCAGGGCTTACGACACTCGAATAAGCTTCCCTTGAATCAACTGTTATTGAAGAAGGTGCTATTTATATTGAATCAGCTGTGTTTTTCATGTCCTAATGGCAATCGTTCTCCATTGTTATCCAGCCAAAGCCTCATGATCGAGTGGCTAACATTCCCCCATTCATGTGGGGATCAAAATCTCCTTCCTTCGTGCATCTCTTCCATCACCTTGCTTGCCTCTTCGTTGTCCATACAATGGAGCAGTCTTTGGTTGAAGGATCTAAAGTAGATAATTCTGCCTGCTCTTCTTCCTCACTGATTTGCAAGCAATAGGCTGGTTCCTTTAACAACTTGATCTCTATTTCTCCTCCAACTTTTCTGTAGAGTATGATAATGGATGATGCCAGATTAGCGAGGGAATCCGCCTCTTCCTCTTATTCTTTTTCCTTTCTCGGCTGTTCTTGTTCTTGTAGGTCTTACTTTGGCTATTGACTCTGTTCTGTCTGTAGTAAGACATTATTTCGCTGCCTTCCCTGTCTATCTGTGTATGAGGACTTCCCGGTTTGTAGATGGGCTTTCAGGAGCAGGTCTAGTGTAAGGAAGCTACTGGGCTGTTCTGGAAGGATAGGAGCCCAAAGTTCTTCTTTCTTTTTTAATGGGTCAAAGCAGGGAAGACTTAAAGGTTCCAAGCTCTAGTTGAAGTCGAAATTCCTATCATCAGCCTCTTTCCTCCTTTCCTCCCTGCCTTGCTACTTCTTTCATACTAATGGAAGGGATGCTTGGTATCATTCGAGTACCATTGTCCAATCGGGGAGTCGAGTCTGTCTGACCGATGGTCAGATGTGAAGGAGTAAGGAGCCCTTGTTCGTTTTGAGTGGGTGCCCCGTTGTCTATGGGTAAGACAGGGAGACGAAGTAAGACTATGTATACCTCTGCATTCCTTGTTCTTTCTTGTCTGGTAGTTAAGGAGTTAATGCAAATAAGATAAGAAAGAGACTAAGCTCCAATGTCGGAATATCGTCTGCGTAGTTCGTCGTCGTTCTATTTCTTCCAGAAAGAAAGGGAATACCTTCTTTCTCTATTTCAATTTGACTTTTTCCAACTTCTGCAGCAGTGACGGAGTCTTAGTTTGCGGTTCATGGGAACCGTCTCAGTCTTTTGTGGACGTAGTGAAGAAGTAGCTCAACAAACATCCAGAGCTTCCACCAAGGCAAGCGAAATCCTCATATTGAGGACCCTGAGTGAATCTGATTTGGATCGCTTTGGCGTCTTTACGATGAGGTTGCAAAGAAAGGTCCGTCCTATATGGGTTTTCTCCTTGCGGACAGTAAGTTAACTCATCCTCTTCCTTTAGAAGGAGGGATTGGAGGTACCCATGAAGACTAGATTACCTATCCTGTCACCGCTCCGTGGGCTTTTATGATTACACTACTCACGAATCTATCTATCCAATTTCTTACTTTTCTTGACTTGTCTCCGATTGCCATGCTGTCCTTTTCGCTCCTTATCCCGTACAGAATGAAGTGAACCTTATTTCAACATTAATAGCTACGGGCCCTCTTATTGCACTGAATGACGGATTGCATGGGGCCTACTAATGCAATGTTTGCTCCGTGTAGGAAGGCAATTTTCACATGACGCTGGTAGAGGGACCACTTCTTTAATGCAGCAATAGCCAGTAAAGTCCTAATCTTCACAACTAGACTGAAGTTAAGGTTTCCTCCTTTTCTATCCAATATTCTTGAGCAAGGCCTGAAGCTACTTTAGTTTGTACCTAACGAAAAAAGAGTCATCCGCTTTACGCTTTACCTTGTACACAACGAAGTTTCAAATCAATCACTTACCTTAAGTAAAAGGAAGCAAATAAACTCCCAGGTATTCTTTCTTTCAAGAGCTTGTAGCTCTTCAACCATGGTCTCTCTCCAACATGATTGAGATGACGCTTCATAATTCTGATTTCGAATCGGGTTCTTTTATAGAGAAGAGAAAGACGCTTTATATACACGATGACAAGGAGCGTAGCGAATTGCATGAAACCAAAGCAAATAACAGGACGAGAGAGACAAGAGGAATAATGGCCTACCTCAGGCATGTTGTCTGGAACTGGATCATGGCTTGAGTCTGGAGAGGGAGAAGCGTTGGTTTACTGATCTCTTTCAGGTCCTGGTTGAGCTTCAACAAGATCTGGTCTTAGACGAAGTTTCTTTCTGGTATACACTATGGTTGATGGTGTATGAGTCACAGGCTTCTCTAGCTTATATATATGAGTCATTTTTCACGGTTCAACTCTCCAGGGGAAAACAAAACGTCACTAATCAGTGTAGGAGAAGTTGAAGTGGAAGCAGTGGAGGCAGAAGGTCGCAAATCGCCACTCCCCCTTCTTGACGCTAATTCAAAGCAAAGGCGGAAAGGGTGGAGACAGGGAAAGATTCGTCAAAGGAAAGTCTCGGGCCTCTACTACTAGAATAGAAAGGAAGAACCTTTCCTCATTCCAGATTCGTCACTCTTCAATTCACTTCTGGATTTAGGAAGGAATTTTTTCACCTCGACTGACCACAGCCCAGTCGAAAGCAACAATAGATTCGACCACATACTATGATTATGAAGGGAATTGGTAAGGGATCTCTGATCCTGATCCTTGCCGGGACAAAGATTTTGAATGTCAATGTATACAATGGATTGGTTGTAATGTTAAATAGCTTGTATATAATCCAATGTTTAGTGACCTACTGACTGAACCGCTTTCATTAGTTGAAGGAAAGGCCCCGCCTGGCCCCAAAAACGAGTAGAGTTAGGAAATAAAGCATATCCGCTGTGTGAGTTAGAACATGAAAGACAGTTAGCCCTGGGACTGAATTTGTTGAGGTCGGGAAAGTCAAGGCACATGCTATGCTTTCTCTGCCGTCCGGCCGGAAGGCGAAGGCAGACTGTTTTCTTTCCGTTGAGAGTGGCTTTCATCTCCTATTCAAGATTAAACAGAAAGTAAGATTTTGTAAATCGGCTTTCCTAGGCTTTTTCTTAAAAATCTTACCTATCATTAGAAATTTTCTTTAATTGAAGGAAGAATAAGGGAAGGGTGACGGTCCATCGCAGAAAGACATCCCGTTCAAATCCTCTGATCCATAGATTGCAAATCCCATTATGGCGCACCCTGCCACAATCAATCTTATATCCCTGACGTAGGAGTAGAGGATGGCATCGCTTAGGTGAAAGTCGCTATTATTATGGTATTCCTGTTGATGTCGGCCTCTCCTCTCTTTCAGCATAGCCTTTTTCTCTCCTTTTGACTCCCCTGATGACTCCATCTCCCGGCTGTTCTCTCCTGCTTTTCCTGTCGCAGATCCGTTGTCATTGATGGAAGATACTGCTCTCGAACTCGAATCCCCTCTTGTCCCCGAGCCTATCAAGCTACAATTGGATCCATTAGGTTCTTCGATTCTTTCTAAACATACCTTGCACACTGAAAGCATGAAAGGGGAGGCATTAGACCTGAGAGAGGTCCGTTGAGTAGTGATCAAAGAAGTGAGGGATTGAAAAAAATTGCCCACCAAATGTCTACGCCTTTAGAGTAAGAGAGATTCATGGTCAGGTGAGCACCAACGGAACACTGACCGAATTGGAGTTGATAGGGAGCTTGCCGATTACAAGAGCATGTGAGCGGTATGGTCGGCCTGCCCCCAAAAAGAAGGTCCCCTAGGCGAAGAAAGCGATTAGTGAAAGGGGAAGTCATCTCGTAATCTACTTACTAACTATATGGCTGTGTCAGATCGTAGTTCGTATGTGTGGCTGTCGTTGACAACTCATTGAATAGAGATCCATATGAAGGTTCCATATCTTAGTTGCTCATGTTGACTTTAGGATTCTTGAGCCAGTACTTTCAGCCTAGCAGCTTCTTCAGCCAAAACCCCTAACGATTCGTCGAGATATCATAAGGTACACACATGGCTATATTTGATTTAGAGCTCATCACACGTGTGACGTAAACTTCCCATTCTTGTCAGTCTTAAGTTCTTCAAAGCCCTTTCCGTCACTTCTATGAGCTCTTCTATTGATAATGATAGGGACAAAAGGGTTCTGCAAGCGGGTGTGGAAGCTTCAAAGTAGTCAGTCTTTCTGAAGGTTCTTTTCGTCATCTTAAAAAAGATCATATCCCTTATTCCTGATGGGTAAAGCCAAGTTGAAAACATGCTAAAAAGCGAAGAAATTTTTTCACGTTTTTGTTTAATGAAAGTGCTCTTGTCCTAGATCCAGCAGTGGGATCCATTTTTGAAGGGAAAAGCGGTACGGAGTCAAAGGAATTGCACCTCTATCCACTGGTACCAAAAAGCGATTCTGTCCAACTTGACTATACCCAAAGGAAGTGGTTATGGGACGATGAAATTGAAGACCCATGTTTGTCTTATCTCGTCTCCGTGCACACGCCTCACAAAGCCTTTCCGTACTTTACCATGATGGTGATGACAAGACCAATAAAGCAAATGATGGGTTCAGTTCACTGCTCTTCTCACAGAATAACGAAGCAACTCGTCTTAGTTCTCTTATGATATACTTTCTTTGAAAACTTACTCGGTCTTCCTTTTTCTCCCAGACCAGATAGGAACCATGGATGGAGATGATCAAAGAATGAAGCAGATGACATAATTGTGTGGAGAATTATGAGAGAATGGCTCAACCGCTTAGCACTATATTTGTAGATACTGTACACAATGTCAAAATTACATATTTACCCCTATGCTCTATTACGCCCCCCTCAAGCTGATCGGGGGGATGCACGGACAGATTGGACGTTAACCACAAAAATTGTTGTTGGTCAAATTGTTAGCAACCTGTAAACGAGTAGGGATATAGCGTACAGTAAGATCTCCAGCAGCAACCCTCTCACGGACAAAATGATAATCGACCGCAATGTGCTTACTGCGATCATGCATCACTGGATTAGCTATCATGTAGGTAGCACTCACATTGTCACAATACAACTTAGTAGGCGTAGTAATGACAATCCCTAGATCACATAACCGCGTGCGAATCCAGATGGTCTCAACAACAATATATCCAATAGCCCTGTGCTTAGCTTCCGTTGAGGATTTGGAGACAGTGGGTTGCTTTTTGGAGCGCCAGGCAATTAGATTGGGTCCAAAATACATAGCATAACTAGTAGTGGACTGGCAAGAGTCCTTGCTGCCTGCCCAATCAGCATCTCAATAGGCCACAATGATGGTATTGGTGGCAGATGGACAGAGACGAAGACCATGATCCAAAGTTCCCTGTAAGTACCTGAAAATACGCTTGACAGCATGCAGGTGAGTAATACGGGGAGCATGCATAAATTGGGAAACTACATGTATTGTATATGCGATATCAGGTCGTGTCATGGTAAAATACTGCAAAGCACCTACCATACTTCTATAAGGGGAAGGGTCAGCAAGTAGTTCACCGTCCAAAAGAGATTAAGAAGCAGGTAAACGAAGTCGAAGTCTGAGTCTTTCAGGAAATGTTAAACCGTGCGCAAGGGATGTCGGAGATTACGTATGCAGAGAGGTTTGAAGATGCTATTGATAAAGCGGTTGGGGAAACTCATTCTCTTTCTCTTTCTATTTCAATCCCGACCTTAGAAGTAAAAGGAAAGAAAAAAACCTTCGCTAACCTAATCTTTTTCAATCTATCGAACAAGCGTTACCTGCTTCTTCTCTGGGAAATTACGTAGGAAAGAGCGGCTGCCTAAAGAGATTTAGTTAGGGAAAGCTGCAAGAGCTGCATTATAGCATCCTATTTCTCAATCCATTACTGAAAAAAAGTTTGAAAGCTAGAAACTTCTAACTTGATTCTTACTAACTATGGCGCAGTTAGCCGATAAGGCAAAGATTCACCGGGTAACTACGCGAACATATTGCCTTCTTTACGGCCTTAGATGGACGCTCTAACAAACACTCTACTAACTCCTAACTCCCAGACATCCCTTGCTGCCTTAGATGATGAAGTCAGGGCCTTTACTAGCCTGTCTACCTTTGGGCTAAGTAATTCAGACTACCAGCTGTCTGGGATTTTCTATGGGCTATTGCACTAAGATCAAACGTCGAATCTCAGCTTGATCAAGGCAGTCCGGCACAGCATCTTCTCTTTCATCAGTTGCATCTGGGGAAGAGCACGAAATTATTTATTTTACTTTGCGATGTTACAATTAGACAGAAGTGTTTTGAAAGCTAAGACTCAGGTTTAGACCGGGCTATGCCTGGGGATCCCACTTCGACACATATCCCACTTCTACAACTGTTGATATTGACTTAGAAGGCGAGATCTCAATAGTAAAGCATTCCGAATTCGTAAATCAAGCCCGTGAATTGCAAGCATCCTACACCTTCATCCAGGGGAACTCACTATAGAAGACTGACGGCAGGAGTAGTTTGAATAAAGAATCAAAAGCCCTGGTAAACCGGATAGCAGGGCAAAGGAGACTAATATCCTACCAATACAAATACCAAGCATACACGCACGCACACATACTGACCTTCACTACGTATAGCCCTAGGTGAGATTCAGCAAAGAAGTAACAGACAGACGAGCTACTAGTAAGAGTTAGTGCAAAAGCAAGCCCGAAATTATGTGAGCTATTGCTGTTGCCCAGATCTGAACTTCCTACATCATCTGAGAAGGTGGGGCAGTTAAAGAATTATGGTATAAATGCAAGTAAACTCATAATCCTCCATCGGATATAACTACTCTTTCTATGTAATTTCCCGTCCTGGGGATTCTATGATAATACTATAGGCCCTACTGGAATCATCTTTATGGCTTAAGTAGAGCCCGTAAGCGTTAAAGAAGAAAAGGCAGCCGTTACGGAGCACCAGTTTCATGCATTCTTCTACCTTCGGCCCTTATCCCACGTCTATTTCATCTATTTTCGTCACCTCTGTGACTAGGCCGTTAGGAGGATGAAGAGCATCCTATGTTCGGTTAAGTCAGTCTATTTCACTCTTACCAAGGATGCTTTTCTTGATCTAAAAGATGCCGAGAGATTCTCTGTCTTTCCCACCGGGATGAAATTACCTTCCTTCCGCAGGTATGGGAATATAGTCTGTCATTTACCCCGCTTCCGGTAGCAAGGAAAGCTACAAACAACTATTAGTGCCTTCGTGAGACAGAGAAAGCGTAAGAAGTATCTGCAGTAACGGACGATCGTGACGCTTTTCTATTTCGACTCAACTTTGTCGTAAATCAAGCCCGTCCGCAGGAAGTATGAAAGAAGAATGAAAGGTTGAGCAAAGAAGATAAAAGTGAATTCATCTACTGAAACAGCCATGGGAGGCGGCCAGGATTAGTAATTCTATTTAGTGTTCATAGGCGCGAACCTTCTATTCACTGATGGGTGGCTTTAGAATCAAATCCAATTGATCTTCCCCGCTCCTCGTAACCGGTCGGCAGGAACACGGAGCGCTACAAGTCCGGATTTATTCAAAGTTTAAATATCATTATCAAAGAATGGTTGTGATTCCGACTAAAGAAAGCATTCTACTCAACCGGAGATAACTTTTGTGTCATCGTTTCCGACTCGGGGCACTTAACTACGAATTTTTGAAGAGGGATGAAATCCCAAATTCCTGATAGAGCTAAAAGAGAGAAAAACAACAGCTACTCCTAACTACCAAGAGTTGGGCTTTCGCCCCAGGGAATCAATTCCCAATGCCGAGTGCTTTCTCTGAGTGAGAAGGTATGCAAGTCTAAATCAGACGTATGTGAGATTCCAATCCTGGCGAAGCTAACTGAGCTTACGATTGTCCTCCCCTATAGTTGAGTTCAGGCTTCTCTGCCTCAATGTGCCGGTTCTCACTTACTATATCTATATGATACCTACCATCCCAACCAGATAGAGAGTCTAAAGCTACACGTAGTCAGTAGTTTCCATCCAGTCCGGATCCGGAGGCAAGGTAGCTGGCTGTGAAGCCATATCCCGTATCGGGCTCCTTGGGAAGATTTAGGGAGGAGCAAAGGCCGTTTAATTGACTCAACTACGTAAGCAGCTAACATCTCTGCTTCCTCAGATTTGCCTATTCGGATTGTTTGTGTTTGGGGAGGAGATATTAGTCATTCTCAATATATTTGATGGTGAGATCAATCGATCTATTTGCATTGCAGTCCGAGAGTTCATTTTTTTCGGTGTCTGAAGTTGGAGATGCGTCATTCTATTTAGTAGTATTCCCGAGGAAGAATCAAACTTGACGCTTCCCATCCTATTTGCGACTGACTAAGATGAAGTAGAAAGCGTAAGTGATGTCATATTATAGACTTTCGTTAGAATCATCCATCGGCCTTCGGATTTGAGTTTGAATTAGCTAGGGGCCCTGAGCGGTAGTCAGTGCTTTTGCTCTTACAGATGCCAGTCCTTTTTCTATTGATGCGAAATAAGTGGTCTTAGCCTTTATGCCGCATTGTTGGAAGGGGTTCAGTGAAACCCGGACTTAGCTCGAAGAAGTAGATGTTGAAGGAAGAAGAGTTGCTATTAGCGGAATCAGAGCTGAAGGGTAAGAAGGGGGGAAGAAGTTCACACTAGCAGCGAAAGGCAATGAGCTTGTATTCGTTCCCTATATCTATCATTAAAAAAAAATCTCGTAGCCTGGCTAAGTAGCAGTCTCAGAGCCTTTTGATGGGGGAAGAACTACCGCATATAGCAGATCCAACTCTGTGTCGAGCAGACTCATCTCCACAATCTCCACACAGGTCTATTCCTTCGTCTTCGGCTGCTAGCTAACGTCTCCCTATCGACCAAGGATTCTGATTTTCCCAGTACTTGTACATCTCCCATATTTGTAGACTGGTCCCGCACGTACAGTGAGACAAAAACAAAACAATAGGCGCGACTACCCCTCTTCTGTTACTTCTTACTTATTGAGGACGAGCTGGGCTTTGAGCCCAGCCTTTGACAAAACTCACTGATCTTCTTCCTTAGCTATGCTATTGATGACCAGGGAAGTCTGCCTTATGGCTTCCTGGTTTCATCCATATCCATAGGTCTATTCCTTAAGTGGGTATAAGACTATCAGACAGTGACAGAGTGAAGGATCGTAGATCAGTAGCTGCTAAGAAAGACGTCACTATAAGAGAAGTAGCATCTATGAGACATACCTTGTTTGTTTCTCAATGCTAGGATTTACTCCAATTCATGAGCAGCCCGTGCCCTTGAATGCCATTGATAGATATCCCTATTTAGGTCTTCCAACATATTGATGAAGGACCATGATGGAAGACCTACTAGATTTCTTTTATTACTTTGGAACTCAAGTTTATGGCTAATAGGTTCAATCCTTATAATATAATGAGGAAGTTGAAGACTCCCTGCCACCTCCCCCGTTTGTTCTCTTGCCTAAGAATGCTAAGCTTGAGACGGATCCACTTTAGCGTATGTATTAGTATTTTCAGCTACAGTGGATTAGTCCTATGCACTATCTATTGTTTATTGTGAAAGCCATGAGGAGAATACAGTTGATTCAAAAGGGCTCCTCATCAATCATCAGTTAGAAGAACTTCTATTGGTGACATGGCTTTAGTCACTGGGTCCAACCCAGAACATCAAGGGTTGTCCTCAGTAAGGATATCAGATAAGCATCAGATAAGTAGCGCTGTCATGGCATACCCAAAGGAGAAGTCGGTCCATTCACTTATCTACTCCCACAGTTCGCTAACGCTCACCTTACATACTTCCACCCTTGGGAATTGGTTGAATAAGCTCTAGAAGCTTCCCTAACCTATCGACACGAGACATCCAGACTAAAGGTTGGAGTATCCAACCTAAGACTCACAACAGGCGGCTACCCCCGGCCTCCTTCTCCTGGCTCTACCACCTGGAATCTGAACTAACACCCATTCGGTACCATCGAGCTAGGAGACCAACCAAACCAAGCATGGTGGTGAAGTACTCTCTTTTTCACTCCACTTCCCTTGGGGACAAGAATAAGCTCAAGAAAAGCGTCCTTTCGAGGAACGTAGTCGCTTTAGCGAAGCTTATGGCTTGCTAGAACTTTTTTGAACTGAACTGCTTAAAAATGGCCTAGGCCCCAGCGCTGGCTGGCTTGAAACACTCCTTTCTCCTTGCCACTTGATAGAATTCTTCCTCCTTGCTTGCTAGCAACTCCAGAGGCTTATATTTATTCAGCAACTGAAGGAGTTTAAGACTAGAATAGATCTATAAAAGAAAGATAGGGGGACTTTTTATCCTGGATGCCTTAAGCGTAAGATTTAGAAAGTAGCTTTCTCACTTGCCTAGCAGATGACTGTATAAGAGGTTACTTGGAATATGCATTTGCCCTCGACCTAGAACCCGTGGAACCCACTATTCGTCGATGCCACTTTCCTAAAGGACTGAGTTACTTGCATGACAAGACGAGGTACTTTGTTACTGGCAAGTAAAGGACGGGGACGGGGACAACAAGAAATTAAACAGGTGACCCACCTGCGATTAGCCTTACACCTTTGATTTTGATATCACTAATACATTAGGGTCTACCCCTACCTAGGCCTACCCGAGAATCTTATTGCTAGCCCTAAGAAATCTCGAGGGGAAGAAAGGAATTGTTTACTGCAACTGGATAGTTGGGAGAAGGACAGGAAATACAATCAAAGTAAGCTCGGCTGGATCCCCATGGACGGAATGATAAGAATAGTGAGCCTTGGAGACGTTAGAGCGTTTGGACCATACCGTATGAAACCTACCTGTTGGCTCGCCTTAGGACTCTCAAAAAAGTAACCTGGCCTAATACCTATTCACTTTTCTGGCCCACTCGTATCCATCATATATAATATGCCCGACTTTCGAGGGAAATCTACCTCTTAGATAAAGTATTCGATCGCCTGAAGATGGCACAGAAAGACAAAAAGAGCAAAACATCTCAATCTCTTAGATGAAGTATCGTGAAATCCTATGCATATGGAGACAACGCCCAAAACCATAGTACCACTGCCCCTCCTTTCTTTCTAAATGTCTAATTGCTCCAAAACATCTCAATCTCTTTCACTGGTTCTACAGATCCCAGTTGTACTATAAAAGTTGAGTAAACATGTGAAACTTTCATATATCGATCTAGAGTTTAAAAATATGTCAAAATAGAACAATTTTATGGGAAAAAAAAATATGTACATAAAATGTTAGATGATACCCGTATCTGTTATACCATTACTCTTATCGGCATTGCTAACATAATAACAAGGGAAAACATTGCCAGAAGAAAATATACCACTGATCAAAATCATTGCTTCCAAAATACTTCTATCAAAATTAAAAGAGCAGTATAGAACTACCTCTTATAATTCATACCATGGATAAGCTTTGCCTATTTCGTGAGGTCGCTAATTAGGTAGTCATGCTGGGACTCATGCTCTGAGTCATCACTATTGCTAATTAGAAAGCCATAAGCTTTGCCTGTAAGATTCTTAGATATGGGCATGTATATTCTTGGCATATCACTCTACACTGTTCTGCTAGTGCTGGCTGTCTACATGCAACATATTATCGGTTGTGCTGGAGGTAGGAAATGTCGCTACTATTGTTACGAATCTGGTTGATTTTAAACTTACGATAACTATAGTAAAAAGTAACTTTTATGCATGTTCCTATGCAAATGTCTATGTTTATATTCATGAGGATGATTTGTGGACAGGGCAGTAGCAGAATACCTTTCACTTGATCTTCCATACAAACTGTCAGAAGACGATGTTTTCCTTACACTCGGGTGTACGCAGGCAATTGAAGTTGCACTCTCTGCCCTTTCTCGTCCAGGAGCCAATATATTGCTGCCTAGGCCTGGTTTCCCATACTACGAAGCTCGTTGTGCTTATATTGACCTTGAAGCACGCCATTTTGATCTGCTTCCAGAAAAGGGGTGGGAGGTCAATCTTGATGCTGTTGAAGCTCTTGCTGATGAGAATACTGTGGCTATGGTTATCATAAACCCCGGGAATCCATGTGGAAGTGTTTATTCTTATGAGCATCTGCAAAAGGTATGATATTAGGCAAGTACTGCAAAATTTTTCATGGATTTTTAGGTGCCCAAGTTTGCTTGAACCTTCGTGCCCATATCACATTATAATCTTGATTTGCTAGTGAAGTCCGTTGGGATTCTTAAAACCAAAGTTGGTATTCTTAAAACCAAATTTGAGTAATTTGATTCAAAAATCCATTTAGAAAAAAAACGGTGTTAATTGTTGCAGTACACTTATGCTTCAGTTTAATCTTCAAACTAATGCCTTGTCATGAGGCTAGTACGAACCAAACCAAAGCCTAACCCAGAGACCCATCATAAACGGAGATTCAGAGGTTTGGATAACTGAATTTCAGAGTGCGTGTACATTGAACTCTAGAGTTGAAAGGTGTTGGTTGCTGAGTTCTTAATTTCAGAAATCTGGGGACAGTTTTTTCGTAACTGATTTGTACTGATTTGATGGAGTCCAAATTTCTTATTTTGGCTGCTTGTAGGTGGCAGAAACTGCAAGAAAGCTAGGGATTCTTGTGATTGCCGATGAAGTGTATGATCATCTCACATTTGGAAGCAACCCATTTGTTCCAATGGGGGTGTTTGGATCCCTTATTCCTGTTATCACACTCGGGTCTATATCAAAGCGATGGATTGTTCCTGGTTGGCGTATTGGTTGGCTGGTTACAAATGATACACAAGGCATCTTGCAACAATCTGGGGTTATTCCCGTTTTCCATTTCATTTTTGCCATCTGGTTTCATTCTATCAAGTCTTTTTCATGAGAAAGCTATATTTGAAATCGCTTACACTTCTCGTTTGAATTGGATTCCCCTGTTTCAGTTGGGCTTTTGAGAGTAAATTGAGCCATAGTAATATTATTAAGTCATGCATCTCCATGTTTTATCAGGTTGTTGAAAGTGTCAAGGGCTTCCTCAACATCTCTTCTGACCCTGCAACTTTCATTCAGGTCTTTGTAAATATTCGCTCTAAATGTGCTTGTGGTTCTAACAGTGTCTTGTAAAATTCTGAAAATGATCGGTAATCTTAAAAAATGAGGACTTTAAGTTGCTTCATTTGAGATCTATTTGTCACCCACATGTATATATGTGATCACATGAGGCAAAATTTTTCTCTATGACATAGTTTATGATTCATTTCTTTTTGTTTTTTCATTTATATAACTTTTATTATATCTCCTCAAAATTTTTAAAAAAAAAGAGGAAGGAAGGAGAACTCTAGAACTTTAAATTTTCGTGAGGCTTAAATGTGATCTGGAATTTATTTACTGAAAAGACTAAGAATCTTCCCTTTTTTGAGAATGTTCGTCATAATCTGAGTTTTAATGAGACCAATTACCTTCTTTTCTCTACATCTTCAACCCCCCCCCCCCCAAAATTTTTTTCACTTAGCAAGAACTTTTCTGATGTATACATTAAAGGTATGTTATGATCATTGATCAAATGTTGGTTACAATTTTCAGGGGGCCGTTCCCCATATCCTAGATATGACACAGGAGGATTTCTTTTCAAAGATCATCGATGTGCTACGTAGAGATGCGGACATCTGCTACGAGAAACTCAAGCAGATTCTTTGCATTTCTTGTCCACATAAGCCGGAAGGTTCTATGTTTGTTATGGTGAGGATCAAAGTGAACAAATTTTATTCATTTGTTTGAGAGAGAAGTTATCTAATGCATACTGTGATTCTGACACCTTACAGGTGAAACTTAATGTGTCTCTCCTGGATGATATTGTTGATGATTTTGATTTTTGTATTAAGCTTGCCAAGGAAGAGAAGACGATTATACTGCCAGGTAGGAAATGTTACTAATCACCAAATAAGATATTCTTCTCACATTGCTAGTCACATAATGACCCTTCACTGAAGCAATTTCCCTCTGATAGAATCAAAGGGGAAAATATGGTTGAACAAAGGTCAGTAGTGCCTCGATTCTGCTTAATTTGCGGAGTTTCCAGGTCATCACCATTTGGACCTTTTTTGGGGAAACTGACCAGAACCGTCTGAACCAAACATGGTAATCAATAAGACGTTTTGTCCAATTAATAGAACCCCAAATGTGAGCCGAAGTCAAAATTTTTGAAGCCAAACTAGACGTGATTGAAATTCCATAAATCCAAGCATATAACCCTGCCTGAAATGCTGAAATTAACTGGTTCTAGGACACAATTAGGGTAGCTTGTATCCCAGGTTACAATTTAGGTTTGGCAGATGTGAAGCACTCATAGTATTGAAAACTCATTGATGGTTATGTCTTAAGTTCCCCCTTCCCACCTGGTGCTTGGTGGTGTAGGCATGGCTGTGGGATTGAAGAATTGGTTGCGGATCACATTTGCCTTGGAGCCATTGGCTCTTGACGAAGGCCTTGAAAGACTGAAAACATTTTGCCAAAGGCATGAGCGGAAGAGCATCGGGAATGGTTTGTGATTGACAACTTGGTTGTTGGAAGTCACCCGTTACTGCAAATAACAACTCCCAAGGTTGAAGCCACTGTGATTTCTAGATGTAAATCTCTTTCGCTTTGCAAATTTCCTCTGATGTCACAGTTTGTTGAATGCAACAACTGTACTAGTTCACATCTCAAAATAGTTGTTATGGTAGTGCTTTATGACATTGCGAGAAGACTGGTGTGTAGTATCTTTAATAAAGTCCTTGATTTCTGGTTCTGTTTCTCCTAAAATAGGATGCAGGTGATACATCCCCCTGGATAGTCGTACCTAACTATAAAAGAAGCTTATCAGGCGCAATGCCTCTGAAAAAAATGCTTACAGCCTCCCAAAAGAAGTCGTCGTCTATCACAATGTGTTTTGTAAGTGACGTAATTTGGGGGAATACTTGACTCTGCCCAAATCTAGATCCATATTTATATATCCATATGCCTAGGTTTACAAAAAATGTTCACATGTGTCTATAGAATATCGTATATTACGCCTTCTCAATTTGCACTGGGCTTTTAAAACAAAAGAAACTAATTACGGGAATGCCTTATGATAGAAGTATATACGAGTTGAAGTTGAGTAGCGACGTAAGTGATAACCACATCACCATGAGAAACATGTTCTTCAACAAAGTAATAATTACCTTAATGTGCTTGGTATATTTACAATCCTTCAATTTAAAAGTGTCCATCCAATACAACACTTGTCTCAAAATAGCTTAAGCGAACAATGATTAAGAAGTTTATGCTTAAATGATTTCTCAATAGCTCTGACGCCGTCTGCACCTTACAACAGCTCTTATTGATATGAGAAGATTATCTAATTAGTTGTTGAGCCCAAATCGTTTTAAATAAGTTGTAATCGCGTCATATACTTATATATAGGTAGGGGTGTTCATTATTCGGTCCAAACCTGGATCGGAGCAAAGGCCGGCTTAGACCGGACCGAGTTAAATGAATTCGGTCCGGTCCACGGTCTACAAATTTTTTTTATTCGGTCTTCGGTCCGGTCTGATCCGGTCCACCGGTCCGGACCTAGGACTGAATAAAAAATTTGAAAATCGAATTTTTACTTACTCAATTTTAATTTTCTTTTGTAACTTACAATTTTTCAAACATTCAAGAATATTGATTTGCTTTTCATGGTGAAAATATGTAGAAATTGTTCATATTGAAATAAATATAAGATGTTCATATCGTAAAAATTTGCTAGCTTTACAATTCGGTCTGGTCCGGTCCGACTTTTTTCGGTCCGGTCCCGGTCCAGTCCTTGACTTATTCGGTCTAGTCCATGGTCCGTAACTTCCCTCTTATTCGGTCCTCGGTCTAACCCGATCTTATCCGATCCGGTCTGAATTTGGACCGATGAACACCGCTATATGTAGGTTTCCTTTCCAAAGCCTCGCAATCGATTTCAGACCCTGAAACTTTTACCAAATGCAAGTGATTTGATCTGCATCTAGAGAAACATTTATGATAGAGATGTGGCAGAGATCTCATCACGTGCAAAATTACCCAAACCATTACCCCTGTCAAAATCACACTTCAATTCAAATTTCAAAAACCTAAGAGATAAATTTTTTGATAGAAGAAAAAGTTCATTAACTAAAAATCCACAACTTTATATTCATAATCTTCTAACAGGAGCAAATCTAAAATGTTTGAAAAGTTCTCAAATTCAACAAAGTTAATGGTAAATAACTAAAAATACTTTCGACTGACTCTATATATGCAGCGTCATTTTTGGTTACAAATTGCATCATTTCTCGAATATCGATAAGCAATGGCAGCACTTTGTAAAATAAGTTTCTGAGTGACATGACAGATCAAACGTGACAGAAGCATCATTAATATTGTGATCGAGTCATATAAACCTCTGTACGTTGTTGAATCATTCTAGTCAAACCGATAAATGTAGATCAGTTCACTTGATAAAACTTACAAGACTAAACTCTGACTAAATGAATGACCTTCACAGAACTTGCTTGATAGGCAATAAAAACAACTTGCACAAAAAGGTAGAGACGAAACCCTATGAAGAGGGAAATAACTTGCACAAAAGACAGAGAGACTAAATCCTATGAAAAGAATCTTAACACGCACAGAAATAGATGTAGAAAAAATTTATTTGAAAGAAAAATGTCCTAAATGACTAAGGGAGTAAATACTAAAAGGGGCTAACCACTGGCTAGAAGGCCAGCAGCATTGTCAATGATCTAGAAAAGAGAATGAAAAAGAGGATACAAAACTATACAAAACTAGGGTTCGAGAGAGGACGAATAGATGTGGTGGTTGGGGGGGGGGGGGCTCCTTCATCATCATTAAAGGATAACTAGTATAGACCCGTGTTTTGCACGGTGCATATTACAGTACAGATATATATAGTCAAAATAATCGAGGAATGTTCATTGTATACAAAGTTAATATTGTAATTTAGAAAATGATACTTAAATTTATTGAAAAATATGAATAGATAGCACTTTTATGTATAACCATTGAAACTCAATAATTAAAACAACGTATGATTATCAAATATGCGATATAAAGTATGACAGAGATTGTAGGTAGTTAAAATGAAACTAAAAATCATGTTAAATGATATGATAATTCGTTAATTTGTGGTGACAGTGACGAAGAATTCACATTCTCTTCTTCTACCTACATTAAAAATTAAGTTCTTAGTAATAATTTGATTAGCAATGATATAATGAAGATTACAACTATATCTTGTTAAAGGATAATGTTGTATTATAATTAATTAAATTTTCTTCTTAAATCACACAGTACATATCATTAAGATGTCAATCATGAAAATCCTTGATAAAATCAATTTATTTGATCAATTTACATTTAAGCTAAGATAAAAAGGTATATTCCATGAGATATTATGTTCTCAAAATCTATAAGATTGTTTCAGTATCCTTCCAAGATAAATGTTTCACTATGAGCTAGGTTTTTGGACATAACCTAAAAATATCGATTTAGCCCTTCCCCCCCCCCCCCCCAATCTCATTTGAAGAGTCTTTACAGGTTGTCAAAACACATAATTGAAACTTAATCGCTTATATCAATTCACATACAAAGATAGTTATGATTGTCAATTAATTCAAAACCTAAAATTCTCGTTCAGACAAAAAAGATACTTTACTCCTAATTTTTTGTTTTCATCAAAATAGTCCTTTTTAATATAACCCCTAGTATATATATGCTAATGTTTACGTATTTCATATTATAACAATAATGACATGCACAACTAATCAACATTATGTTAACATCATAACATAATAACATAGCAATATTTGGACACATAATCAATTTAACATTTTTTAATAGTTAATCAAAATCTTTCTAACACATTCCCAGTCTAGAGTAACTGAACATTTATATTTGACCCACATTGGGTTTGTTTCTAGTTCAAAATAGCTTATCCATTTATGTTCTGTATTTTTTTAGAGAATAAACAAGATCTCACTCAACAAATATGTATGTGTTACCCCATAGATCAATATTTGCAATTATTTTAATGCAAGTTGGGCCAAACCCTCATGTTTTTAATTTGGTTATTTTTTAACCTAAAAGGGATCACATTTCTAATCCACGAATGCTAGTATCTGCTTGGATCCTGGATGAGGAAATTAAAGCTCTGATATCAATTTGATGCGGGATGGGGGCTCTTAATCACAAGAGCGATCAGCCATCCACAACCATCAATCAACTTCCAAATAACAAGCCCTTGAACCAAGATAATTCTTAAGTAACAAAAGGCAAATCAGTGAAATTTTTGTGATTTTTTTTGAATGTAAGAGAAAAGCTAAGACAATGGATATGGTTAAGATAAAAGCTCAAGTCACCACTTAGCCTAACAATTCACCAATTAATTTCTTTGTTTTTTTTTTGATCGGAAAAAAGTAAGGGGTTACTCTATATTAGAATTGATAAATGCATACATATCCTCGGAAGCCCTATCCACTACACAAGCTGGAACTTCCATTTTTCAAATTCTGTGACCGAAACTAAAAAGCTGCAAATGAGGAAGATCATGTGCAACTCAGTTACTCTCCCTCTTAACAAAAGACCACGAACAGAAACTAAAAGAACAAACCAAAGACAATATGTCCTTAACAATGAAGCGGGCGGGCGCTCCGCCCCAAAAGAGTCATGGGCTTTATTATTCCCAAGCAGTTGGATAAAGGGAAAGGCAATCCCCCTCCACCACAATGTTGTCAAAGCCCTCCTCCAAAGCAGACCGCATCCCCAGCAGGCTAGCGAGTGCCTCCTCCACCAGAGGTTCTGGGCATCCATGTCCCTGCTCCATCCCAGTCATCAACACGGCCCCTAGATGGTTCCTAATCACATAGCCTCTTCCCCAGAATGACTCACCAATTTTCCCCCCATCAAAATTTACCTTGAATAGACCTGCCATGGGAGGACTCCACCCAAGGGCGGAGCCAAGATC
>JACYFF010031957.1:38423505-38484011 GCA_017589665.1 Selenicereus undatus
TTATTATTATTATTATTATTATTATTATTATTATTATTATTATTATTGTTATTTTTAGTTTTATTTTATTTAGTTTGTAGTAGGTTTAATATTAAACATGAAATATTTGAGCTATTATTGTAATTTTAATTTTTACATGAGTGAGTAATTTTTTATGCTTAGTATAATCTTCTTGAAGCCATGCTAAATTAATTATTTTGAAACAAGTCTTGCGCTTTAATGCCTAGTTGATTTATATTCATGATTCTTTAGCGGTTAGTGTTTATCGTTTATGAAACTCATGTTAAATCGATTAGAATGCATGCTAGTTGATTAAATACAACTTCTATTGATAGTTTAGAAAATTATAATACGTAAAAGTTATAATCTTTTAGGCCTAGGTATCACCCTAATTAATCATGGATGGCTCAAACCCATCTCTTTTAATTAGGTAATCGCTTTAAATCTTTGTTAAATCGATTTGCTGGTAAATTAGTTACAAAGTGTTAAATGATGTTTTTCTAATTCTTAATACTCTAATTTGGTTAAATTTTTGCGCTGGTGTAAAGGTTATCAAATTAGTAGGGTTTATATTAGGGCTGGACCTAAGTAAACTAGAATCTAAGGAAAAACGGGGAAGAACCGCTGGTGGATATCTTCTACAGTTTAACTCATGAATAAAATTAACTTATGTGTTAATGATAAATATTAATTTTCATGGTGGATTGAGATTATATTAAGCATCCTTCATAAATTTGATAACTTTAGATTATTATTTGTTACTTAGAGTTAATTGGATGAGTTGTTGATTTTTGTTCTATTTTTATTAGCTTCAATATTAATTCAATCAAACCCCCCCCCCCAAAACTATAGTCTTTTAGGAGTGTCTAGGTGATTTTAGATAGTTTAGATTTTGATTTTTGGAGTGCTTATAATTTTAGTTTGATTTGTACTCAGTTTTAGTATTTAAATTACCGGTTTGTTAGAATTTAAACTAAAAATAGTTATTGTCGTTATTTTTCGATTTTAATTAATTCCTAGGGTTTATAAAGTGTTCTAGGCTGCTCATATAAAATTTCGTGATTTTTGGAATTTATTTGATAATATTTGAGAATTCTTTTGTGAAATTGATATGTGCAGGTTTTTAGGCAATTAATTCTGTAAATTTCGGTTTTTAATTTTAATTTACGATTATTAGGTATTTTTAGGTCCAGAAATTTGTTTCCTAGAATTAGGGTAATTTTCTTAATTATTTTCGTGTATTTTTATTTATGCAGATTATTTTCTTTTTAATTTAAGATTTAATTTTCTGTTGATTATTCTGTAGTAATTGTCTGATTTAATTTTCCTAAAATAAATTAGACATTATTATGGAGTTATAAATTTTTCAAGTTTAAGATTGTCAATTTAGGATACTGATTGTGATTTTTAATATTGATTTTTTTTTGTTTAATAGTTTCTGTTTTTAATTTTTAGTTGAATATTGGATTATTAATCTATTTTTATTTTTCTGAATTATTTAAGGAGTATTTTTACTGTTTTATTTCCAGAATATGATCTAGAATATTTAGGAGCATCATTGGGTATTTTGCTAGATTCTTATTCATTAAATTTTAATTATTTTAGAATTATTAAGTTTTGATTTAATAAATTGGATTAATAAAATCATTTAGGATTACGCTAGCAATTTACAACAGTCTTTCCTCGTGGATTGATCCCTACTTCCCTATGCTATAAAAAGTATTTAATAATCAAAGTAGTGGTTAAATTTGTAACTCTCGACAAGCTTTACACATATAAATTGTTAGGTAGTTTCATATCAATAGAACCAGCTACCATATATGATAATTTTTATTATTTTTCTAAATTCATCTATTATTTCCACAGTCCCCCTTTTCCAAAAACTATAAAATGTGCTTAATTCAAATCATGTAAAATAAGTGAATCTATAGTCCTGAATCTACAACAATTCATTTGTGTTGCAACTTATGATTTAAGGAGAACACTAAACTTGGGGAGATATGTTATTTAAAGAAAAATTTGATAACATATTCCCAACAAAAGACCACTTGGCTTCAATATTTCAAAAGAAAGAACCTAAGCACATCATGGATGACTAATTTTGATGTAGTGTAACTGCATATTGAGATAACTTGAATGAAATTATGACTAGAATAGATCTATTTTCAAAGATAAAAATCCCCTAAAAGAAAAAGATAAAGTATATAATACAAAAACTTCTAACTACTGTAGCTAAGCTTAAATTTTTTTGGTAACACCCCTATCCACTAGGGTTAGGGTCGTTAATGTTTTTCTTAAATTTGGGGGCGAAACGGACAAAATTTTATCTAAAAATAGACCATAACTCAGGCTTAAAGCCTTACATTAGGTCCCTGCAGTGATAAAATACACAAGACATATCCATACGCTCCACAACTACACGCCGGAGACTACAATTGTACGGGCCACACTCCTAGAGTACATTAAGTATGAAGTTCAATAAAAGAAAGAAATAAAAGGTATAGCTGAAAAGGATCACACATTTGAAGCACTGAGGTTTACATCCCAGAAATAAACAACTCTAGCTAAAAAGACAACTGACTAATAAGATGGTTGGCTCACATGACCATATAAAGTGACATCTATCTATTTAACATGTGATACATGGACTGACATGTTTAATTTACATGAGCTAAAGAACTTATGACTACATTACATTACATCATTAAACTCGTGAGTCTACGTATATATGTACATATAACATGTTTTTCAAATCAAGAGGGAAACTCCAACTCGGCTTTCGTGGACCGACTTCTACCTGTCATTTCAAGCACATGGGAAAAAGGAATAGAGAGAGAATGAGCTACCACACGCTCAGTGAATGATCCTCAACCCCAAGAAAACAAAACCGTTGCACATAATACTTTTAAGTAGCAGTTATACACGTTTTGATATATAATATCACATAATAATCATATAAGGTCTCCTATATTCGTCAATACTTCAACAACATCCAAGGTTCGAAAGGTATCCCTACCCTTCTTCTGTTCCACGCACAAGAGATCTCAACTCACATAACTATGACTCTTGTTTCTCAGTAGTGATAACCACTTGTTACACTAACTGTACATCACATATTAGGCATGCCAGACTCAAACAGATTGACTCATACAAAAGTTTAGGCATTGAGAGTAGTAGAGCGTTCGACTCACACGTAAGCATTTATCATCAACGAGTTCAATTAAAAATTACCGAGTGGGGTTCTTTTAGTAAAAAAATGGGATTAATGCATAAAAAACAAGGACCATCACTTAAACCGAATTAAGCACTTATACAACTGTCGTTATTCGTTGGAAAATCATTGGAACTCAATAAAAGCTATTTTCAAGAGTACATGCACTTTCCCCATCTTTGCGCTAGCATAGTCCTCAAATGAGGAGTTTTCATCACAAAACAAGTATGAAATCATTCGTGGGTCATTGGATTCTTATATTCGTGCTAATTAGGGGAAATCTACACTCACACTATGTGAGGTCTACACTCACAATTCGTATTATCCTTGGGGTTTTTTATAATCAATGGTCAATTACTCTTGCGAGGGACTTCTAGGGTTCCTACTTTTGGGTCTACTCCCTAGGAATTAGGGTTCCCACATACCGAGTCAACTCCCTAAACTTGTGTCCAAACATTTAGCACCATTCTCCTAGCTCAAAAGATTTTAGATGCATCTCACTTTAAACACGTTTTGTATCAAAATTTTGATTGTATCACAACAATGACATTTTCATTCTCAAGAAGGCTAAAATGCCTAAATAAGGTCATTCATATTTCGAAAAGCATATAGTCATTCGTTTTGACAAAACATGCTTATAAATAAATTAATGACCAAGTACGCATTCGCTTTCCGAAGGAAGCGATATTAAAAACTCGTCTTAAAAGCTTACAAGTCTACAATTTACTCATAATTAGTTTCAGTCAAAAGCATTCTTATCAAACGAATGGTCTAACAGTCATCATTAACCTCATAACTCAGTACGCTTGCCATGTTAAAGGAATTCACTTATACACTTATCAATGCATGCCTTTAAGCATATTATAAATGTAATTATTCGTAATTCACATCACTTTCTAACTGAATAACTTACTTAAACAATTTTTGGAAGTAATCAAGGGATTTTTAAACGTTTGAGTTACTTGTTTAAGTAATCAAGCCGTTGCTTTAGTCATTGTAACAAGAAATTGACTCTTACGCTAATCACTTTAGGAATTCAATTATCCGAAAGTCTTGACATAAAAACGGTAGGTCATGCTTAAAGCAAGGTTCAATCGTAAACATACTCTTAGTTCACAAATCATTCAGTTGAGACATTTAAACAAAACAAGCAATCTAGAACAGTTAGGAATGCATCACTGTGGCACAAAACTCGACCCATACATACACACATAACGCACACATGAATCCAAGGCTAACAAACAACAACTGGGTTCATCAGCATGCTTCAACCAGATTTTGGCAATTAACAAGTAATAGCACAACATCAAAAGACGACATTACACTTCGTAAATTTCATGGATTTTTCACACAACCCTAACTCCCTACGACCACAACAATCCTTAGAATCATCTCAATTTCAATCCCAAATGATTCCAATTAACTCAAACAACCTAACGACTATCATTGTTCTCACTTAGTCAAGATTTCAATCCCACATGCAACTCACATCATTGAACGATATTGTAAAAGCATAGTTTAGGAATCAAGAACTACCCACCTCAATTCCAAGCTAAAGGACCCAATTCTTGGGTTAATTGGGCTGATTTGAGGCTGAGTCCCGAATTCTGTGTGTGCAGGTAGCGTTGGTGGTGGTGGTGGTGCTGAGGGTTTCAAACCCTAACCGCTTAATCCCTAGCTGGCCTGACACCAAGCCTGACCCCCGACGAGTGGAGCCACCGCGGCATGGGTGGGAACTGCCCAGCCTCCCCACCGCGGCCTCTCCTCGGTCTATCGGACCCACCTCTCACTCTATTTGTTCTCCCACTTCTCCCTCTTTCGGTGGTTGCTGCGAGAGACGGCCAGGGCTGGGACTGGCGACTGGTTCGCCGGTGTCTCGCTGCCACTGTACCACCCTCGTCTCTCTCTCTCTTTCTCTTTCTCTCTCTCTCTCTCTGGTTTGGCCAAGAATAGGGGCGGAGGGGCGAAGCCCTGCCCCCCCTTCACAATCGGGACTGGGGGTCTCAACACCCCTTCTCATTTCCTTTCCATTCTCTTTTCTTTTTTTTATTGTTTGTCGCTTAATGCTATATCAATTCAAGTCTCCCGCCCTAAGATTAAGCTCGTTAACATCAATCCAATACTCGGTCCAACATTTAACGATGTATCATCTTACGCTTGTAAATATATTGGAAAATTTCGAGCAACTAATAATAATAATAATTTCATTTTCAATAAAAATTATCCACTTAAATAAGCACACCGAGATTAATCCATCTCAGCTAAAATAAAATAATTACAATTTGATGAATCATTAGATGGACTAGTTGGTTTTAATTAAATTAAAAACATGGGTATTACATTTTATAGTGAGAATTTATTTCTACTAATAAGTACATGACTTATTAAGCAACTTATTTGTCTATTTTTTTTAAATAATAATAACAACTATGTATCTTTTCCAAACAACTTATTGTCTATTTTATAAATCACTATGCAAAGCATGAGTCTATACTAGTTTTGAAAAAAAAGGAAAGTTGATTTTCTTCCTTCTCACTCTATTAACGATATGATTTGTCAGCATTTACGTACAAAATTCGACTTTAGCAATTTAGATGGAAATATAATTGTTCGATGGGAAAGACTAAAATAAGCTTACATCCAAATTTTGAGCTGAACTTTCTTTCATTTGGTCAATATTTATCTCCACCACAACAATTCAGCTGACACTTTCGTCAATTAAACATTTCAATATAATTGACATATTCATCCACTAAAATAATTTCAGCGGTTTGGATCGCAACTTGATTAAATAATTGAAAGGATTGAAATAAGCTCAAATCTAGGTTTTGAGCCCAACATTCCTTTATTTGGTAAATAATTTTCTTTGCCGCGACAATTTATTCAACATTTTGTTGCCACTTAAACAATTTCATTGACATTTTTTGTCACTAAAACAGTTTTGATGGTTTGGATCTAAATTTGGTCATTAGATAGAAAAGACTAAAATAAGCTCAAAGTTCATATTTTGAGCTCGATATTCCTTCACTTGGTCAACATTTTTCTTCACCACGATAATTCAGCCAACATTTTTTAGCACCTAAACAATTCAACCAATGTCTTTTGCTACTTAAACAATTTCAATGATTTGAACAAAAACTTGATTATCTAACCGGAAATATAAAAAAAGTTCAAATCTAAATTTTAAGCTTAACATTCCTTCATTTGGTCTATATTTATCTCTACTAGAACAATTCAATTGACATTTTTCCCCTCTTAAAACAATTCAGTTGAAATTTTCTTTTTTTCTTATGGAAAATGATTTGTCTTGTGCCAAATGATGAAAATGTGAAATGAAAATTGATTTTTTCTTGAAAAATAAAATCATTTTCCTCCCAACCAAATACTAATTGTATTCTAAAGTAAAGTAAACAAGATAATGGTACAATGCTCTGAAAGAGAGTAAGATATTGAAGGGTGAAAGGAGAGATTTCTCTATGAATATAGCTAGGAGATTTGGCCGAAAGTCAGTTGATGATTTGGACCTATACAATAAGGTATGTTCTTAGAATAAGGGCTTGGAAATGTTTTCCTCGCATGGTGCAACCAGATCTTAGACAAATATATATGAGAGGACTATTGGTTCTTAGAGGACATGCTGCGCTCGACTTGTGTGTCTCGGGAGTCGGACCAAGCTGCTCGTCACATCTGCAGCAGTCGAGCCAGCGAGCTGCTCGCAAGTGTAGCTGTGAGCCACGAGCCGACTCACGACCCTTTCCCCTTTGAATTTTTTTGCTTTTTGGTTTTAATTAATTTTTCTTTTTCTTTTTTTGCTTTGGAAGGAAAGTTATGTGTTGTAGAATGTATATATGAGTATTATTTTATTTGGTGAGTCAAAGTTGTAAGCCTTGTATTATGGGGAGTAAAATTTGCAAGTCAAAAAATTAGCACATGGATTGGTGTGGAAGAGGTTGGTCCCCACTTATGAGCCAAAGTTGTGACTCACAGCTGTATATGCTCTTGGATGAATCGTAGGCTAAGAATGCCAAGGCATTAATGCCGCAAGATGATGTGATTGCTGAAGTTCACCAAATAGGGAAAAAGAACTAAGGGGTAACCTTGAGCTCGAGTAGCATCACGCTTGTGAGTTAAAAACGCACACGAGCAAGCAGCTCAGGAGGGCTGGAGTGTTGGGGATGAGTGAGCAGCCCGTGAGACGGCTGCGGGTAGCAAGCCACTCGTTGCCTTGCTTGTTGCCTTCCGAGTCAACAAAACAGCATGGTTTCATGTCAATTTCTGGGCTTGAAGATTTGAGGTGGAAGAGAGAGAATGATGGGAAAGAAAAAGAATAGGATGAAGATGCGAAGGAGAAGAGCAGTAGGTACAGACCAATAAAGAAGAAAAGGAAGGTGTGAAAGAAGAAGAGGATGAAGCCGGAGGAGGCTTTAAAAAAAAAAAAAGTAGTATCATTCTGTTAGATCTTAGAGTATCCTACCACAAGAGGGGGGGTGAATTGTGGTGTCTGATTTTCGCGTTATATATGACAAACACCTCTGTGACTTGTTTGCAGAGAGTGTTTTCAGATGTAGCAAGAGCGAAAATTATCAAGATAGATGCGGAAATTAAAGCACACATAATTTTTCACGTGGAAAACACCTCTAGCCCAACTGAGGTATGAAAAACCACGACCTACCTCGTGTAGGATTTAACCACTTCACTAAACCGGGCTTAACACGTTACAATTGTAACACACCTTGTTACAACCTTGCAACCACGTAATCTCCTTCTCAAGGCAGATTACACCACGTCCAAATCTCACCAGATTGGACACGTCCAAAGTCCACACGACTAGGACACACTCACTCACTTTTGACTGATCTGAGATCAAGGTCAAAAACACCTTACTGGGGTGCTTCTCACTAAGCAGATGTAAGGTACAAATGAAGATCCTATTATTCCAATATCTTGAAAACACACTTTTAACACAACTTGTCTCGGTTTTCTCTTTTCTCAAGAATAGCTCAAAGCACTTTTATTTTTCTAGAAAACCTCCTTTTTGAATCTCGTTTTGTGTTGTGTTCTCTCCTTTTTGTGTTTTCCTTTGTGTCAGTTTATATCCGTGTATTTTCATCTCAAATGCTTCTCCCTTTTTATGCTCAAAAACCAACGGTAAAAACCAGGGAGAGAGGAGAGAAAATCAACTAAGTTTGGTAAAGATGATTTTCTTTTTCAAATAAAAATCCCAACGGCTCTTCAAGAAAATCTTCCCAAAATTATAGCATTCTAAGAAGATTATTTTTAGCCATAATAACCGTGGAAAATCTTGTGAAGGTATTTTGAAAAGCTTTCCAAGAGATGAGAGAGAGAGAAAGAGATAACATTTCGATTTAAAAGCTTTCCAAAAAAAAAGGTTTTGCAATCTCCCATAATATTTTCAAGAATTATCCTTTCCAAGAAAATAGCAATCTTGAGTTTAAGGAATTATTCTGGAGATCTTGGCCAACCGAAAATAAGTTTTCAAAGATAACCGGGTAAGGCCAGTTTAGGTCAGAAACACCCTAGGCACCCTGTTCACAGGGTTGTTCGCAACTGGTGTTCTGAAGCGTTTAGCACAAACACCGATTCAAGAGGTGTTTTATAAGGTGTTTTCAGTATTGGCATATTAACAAGAGTTTAAATAAATAAAATCTATATACCCCAGACTTCTTGTTTTAAACTAGTCATCTTGTCCAAGATCTGTATAGATGCCGTGAACACCAAGGTCACCTTGTTTGTTGGGATTGTTCTTTATCTTGCTAGAGTTCATGAATTGCTTCTCGTACGATCAACTCAATCATCTCATGGAGGTGGTGATCTTGAGAGTGAACCATTAGGTATGAGACCTGTTCTCAAGGCGTGTTCTCAACATTCAACAAACAGGTTAATGCGCATTGTTGAAAACATGTTCTCAACACATTGTTGAAAACATGTTCTCAGAACTTGTTCTCAACAATCAACAAGTTAAAGCACATGTTGAAAACATCTTGTTTGGAGCAACATTGCTTTAGGTTTGTTATCATCAAAACATAATAATGGTTTCAACATATTCCATTTTCTTTTATTAGTTTGTATAGATATCAAGTATACCAATGAAGAAGAAAAGGGAGATGCGAAGAAGTTTTTAATTAACTTTTTCTAAATTGGTTTTCTTTTATTAATTGGCATTTTGTCCATTAATTTTGTTATTTTAAGAGTAACTATTTATTTTTTTGAAAATATACAAATTATTTTCAACTCAAATAAACAATAATAACATATCAAAAAAACAAAAAAAAAATAATTAAATATGTTTAGGTATGGGATCCACGGATATCATTTTATATGGTGAGACAATATGGTGGTGGGTCTTGCATTGGAGAGGGCAAGGCTTGTGAGCAAAAAACTTCGCTCAGTAGCTGATGTGGAGATAGTAGGCCTCCACAAGTGAGTCAAATGCTTTACTCACAATTGGACATGCTGTTAGCTAAGCTCACCCAAAAAAAAAAACGAAATAAAGTTAGTAAAACTATGGGGCCTGTTGAGTTACTTCTAAACTTAGAATAAGTTGGATGAGATTTTGATGAAAGAAAAAAAGGATTGAATTAGTTATGAACCAAATGAATCCAACTAATGGCGTTTAAATGGTTGGCAAATTTGAAATTAGCATGATAAAGTAACTCATTTATACCAAAAAAAATGTGTGGATGTTTACGGAGAAGATATGTGTGATTTTATTTGATTGATATAATATCATCATAATTTCATTTGATTGGTGATTTGGGTAAGTAAACCAACGAACGTATCTAGCCCATTCAAAATTTGAATTTCAAATTTTAAAAGACAAATCGATTTGTCATCCATTATACTTGCTATATAATTTGATCTTGCAAATTTAAAATATTCTGTTGGCCTTATTATCATGCTACAAATTTGTAAAACAATATCATGATCAGAGGATCAAAATCTCTTATATTTTATTGCAAAGAAAAGATCTTATTTCAAGATGGTACCTGCAATATTCTATGAAGATATTATGCAGCATTATATCAACCAACATCGTGGAAAGGGAGGCAAGAGAATCAAAACAGAACCTGCCAACTAGAAATCAAGGGCCTGAAATACAGTTTCAGTATACACTGGGGAGAATTTCCTTTGTTGGTGCACGTCCACTTGAGCTTATAAATAGAGGCCAAATGAGGAAGAGCAAGTATTGAAGCAAGTTGCAAGAATATTGAGCTATACATTTGTGAATTTACTCTGAGCATTACATTGTGATCAAAAGTTGTGAGTGTATTGAGAATTTTTATTAAAGAGTGAACTTAGGAGTTTGTGTGAGGTCACAACTCATACTTGAATCAAGAGATTGATTTAAGTATTTAGGATCTCTAGACTGTGGTAGCTCTGAGAAATTGTGAGAGTTGATCTTAATAAAAGAAATAGAGTGTTGAATCCTGGAGTTGGATAACTCTAGGCGGAGATTTATGCCTGATTGAGGCCTAACCTCGTTAAAATATTGTTGCGTATTGTCCCATTTTAATTTCTGCTTTTGTTTTCAATTCTTGTTTTAAATTGTTGTGATCACCCTATTCACCCCCCTCTACACACGATCCAACTCTTCAATTGGTATCATAGCCAGTCCTACACTCTTTGACCTAACAGTCGAGTGGGTGATGATCATGGCCTTTTCTGGAGATGTCAATATTGAGGGACGCTCTACTGTTAGAGCCCCTCTATTCGAAGGAACAAACTTTTCTTATTGGAAAAATGCCAAGCAAATTTTTATTGAATCTACTAATATGGAATTATAGAAAATTGTGAACAATGGACCTTACTCTATTCCTAAGGTTAAAAATGACAAGGGAGAATTCATTGACAAACCAAAAGATCAATATACGAGTGCTGATTGGAATAAACTTACCAAGAATTTAAGAGCTAAGTATATTCTTTATTGTGGTTTAGATGCTAATGAATATAATCGAATTTTTGCATGTGATACAGCTCAACAGATTTAGAACAAACTGATTGTTACATATGAAGGCACAAGCCAAGTCCGTGAAGCCAAAATGGATGTGTTCATACATCAATGTGAACTATTCAAAATGAAGACAGACGAATCAACAAACGATATGTCTACTTGGTTCACCGACATCACCAATAACCTAAAGTCGATTGGTAAGACCTACACAAATGAAGAGATGGTGAGAAAAATCCTTCGATGTCTTCCAAAGAACAAATGGGGATCAAAAGTTACCACAATTGAAGAAGCTCAAGATCTCAAGAAGCTAGAACTAGACGATCTTTTAGGAAGCTCTTGACACATGAGATTCATCTCAAAGAAGACGAGGGAGAAAACTCAAAGAAAGGAGTAGCACTTAAAGCTATCCAAGAAGATTCCACTTCTGAGGAAGAAGAATCCAACGACAATGATGAAGAGGCATTCCCATTGGTCGTTCGAGGCCTTAAAAAAATGTGGCTAAAGAAAAAATTCAATCAACGGGGATTTAAATCAAAAGGATCCACGATAAAAAGAAATGAAAAATCGTCCAAAGGTAAGTTTTTCATAAAGACAATACTAATGTTAGTTCTTGTTATGGATGTGGTATGCTAGGACATTTGTTGAAGGATTGTCCACTAATCCAAAAATGAGGAGAATCACGGAGATTCAAAAAGAAAGACAACAAGAGGGCAATGATCGCAGCTTAGGGTGATAGCGACACAAGTGACAGTGAAAGTGATGAAGAACACAATGCCAACATCTGTCTCATGGCTAAGGAAGTACAACACGATCAAAGATCTGAGTATGAAAGTACTGATGAGGTAGATATATCAACTCTCTATAAATGCTCTAAAGAAGAATTAATTAATGCCTTAGTTAATTTCGCTAAACTAGAACAAAGATATGTATCTATCTAACTATAAAGGTTTTAAGAAAAATCTTCGAGAAATAAATCAAACAAATGTAGCTCTTGAAAAAATGAACAATGATCTTCATGATAAAGTTAAGAGTTTAGAAAATAAAAATATGGAATTGCAAGTCAAGTGTGATAATGATCACAAAATAATCTTAAAATTAACACAAGGACAAGAAAATTTGGACAAGCTACGTTGTACCCAAAGAGCATCCTTTAACAAAGAGGGAATTTGACATAATCACTCCAACAGAAAGAATACCTATAAGAATTTCTTTGTTAAGTCTACTCCATATCAAAAGGATGTTAGAACGTGCAATTATTGTTCTAAAATGGGTCATATTGCATACTCATGTCTACTTAGAAAATCACCTTCAAAGATTATTCAGATTTGGATTCTAAAGGGAACAAGTGCACTTAATATGGTAGACACTAATGGACCTAATTTTTCAAAAGTGCTTTGAGAAATGTTTGAGTTTATTTTGTATGAGTACTTGATGGCTGAGCAACCAAAAAAAAAATAAAAAATGAAGCTCTAAAATTTGTACACGTACATAATATTTTTTCATACACTAGACCTTGACTCTATTATGCTTGGTCAAATTGATATGATTCCTTGTCTTTGAGAATTCGCCTGCTTTTTGTGTCTTCCTAAATAACCATTTCAAGAAAGGGAAAATATAATTTATCCTAGATTGTTTGCACTTTTATATGCCTTATAAGCCCATGCTTTTGTCTTAAATTAATGTACGAAGGGGGGGGGGGGAGATAAATAATTTGAATTGTGGTATATTTTCATATCATGTACATTCGGGTTATCTCATGTCCCTAAGATTGAGATTATATGCTTAAATTATTTCTGCAAGGGGGAAAATATGCCACTAGTATATAAGTTGTGTTATAATGATATTGGCATGAATTAAGGGAGAGATATAATCGCCAATGGTATCTCCTGTTTCTATCCTCGATTTGTATGTTCTAATTATTGCATCGAGGGGAGGCGAAAATAGTTTGATTGCATATGATAAAGTATCATATAGTTCAATCATTTTTGGAAGGGGGAGATGTAAACAGTTTTGAAATATTGACATTCTAACATATTAATGTCTCTGAAGAATTATTGACATATAGCTTCATTTTTATATTTATGAGTGTTATATTAATATGGAGTCATGCAATTAATCTATAATGACATTCTACAACCCTTCTGATTAATGACAAATGGGCAGAGGTATTATGAGTTGATGATAGGTATATACAGGGATCAAGTTATGTGTCTCCATATCCTTCCATACTGCATTAATTATATTGACCTTCTCATTATTATGTTATCGTTTTGATGAAACACAAAAAGGGGGAGAAAGATGAATTGGTAGGTTCAAATGGTAAGATCACTGTAAGCATTTTATTTCTTCAAGTTAGATTTTGTCTTTCATCAAAAAGGAGGAGATTGTTGAGTTACTCCTAAACTTAGAATACGTTGGAAGATATTTTGATGAAAGACAAAAAAGATCGAATTAATTATGAACCAAATAAATTCAAGTAATGACAGTTAAATGGTTGGCAAATTTGAAATAAGCATAATAAAGTAACCCATTTATACCAAGAAAAACGTGTGGATGATTATGGAGAAGATATGTGTGATTTTATTTGATTGATACAATATCATCATAATTTTAATTGATTGGTGATTTGGGTAAATAAACCACGAAAAGTATCTAGCCCATTCAAAATTTGAATTTCAAGTTTTGAAGAGACAAATTGATTTGTCATTCATTATACTTGCTATATAATTTGATCTTGCATATTTAAAATATTCTGTTGGCCATATTATCATGCTACAAATTTGTAAAACAATATCATGATCAAAGGATCAAAATCTCTTATATTTTATTGCAAAGAAAAGATCTTATTTGAAGATGATATCTGTAATATTCTGTGAAGACATTAGGCAGCATCATATAAACCAAAATCATGGAAAGGAAGGCAACAGAATCAAAGCAGAAACTACTGACTAGAAATCAAGGGCCTGAAATAGAGTTTTAGCATACACTGGGTAGAGTTTTCTTTCCTGGTGCACGTCCACTTGAACTAATAAATAGAGGCCAAATGAGGAAGAATAAGTATCGAAGCAAGTTGCAAGAACATTGAGATATACATTTTTGAATTTACTCTGAGCATTACATTGTGATCAAAAGTTGTGAGTGTATTAGGATTTTTATTAAGGAGTGAACTTAGGAGTTGGTATGAGGTCATAACTCCCCCTATACTTGAATCAAGAGGTTGATTTAAGTATTTGGGATCCCTAGAGTGAGGTAGCTCTAAGAGATTATGAGAGTTAATCTTAATAAATGAAGTAGAGTGTTCAATCATATAGTTGGATAACTCTATGATGGGACTTAAGCCTGATTGAGGCCCAACTTCGTTAAAATATCGTTGCATATTGTCTCATTTTAATTTCTACTTTTGCTTGCAATTCTTGTTTTAAATTGTTGCGATGACCCTATTCACCCCCCTTTAGGGCGATCCGATTCTTCAGGGCCAAGAACACCAAAATTCTACAATCACAGTCTCTTTCAACCCATCCATGTTCAAGCCATTGGAGCCATTCCAAGGATTAGGCATTTAATTTTAGTCCTATGAAAGCGTTCATTGGATTAACGTAAAGGGAGGATGGGGAAGTGTTGCTTGCGTTTTTTCCTTTTTGCTTCTTTTTTTCTTTGGAGGGGGTTATTATGATGTATCGTTACTAGATCGTTATTTTCCACTAGGGCTTCTAAGGGGTCAAGGAGTGAATCATCTTCAATTAATTTACATGACAAGGTCATTGATCATCTGATTCCTATATCACACTCTTAAGAATATGTATCCTCACAAATTACTTAATTAATTACCCACGTGTTAAAACTTTCTTATATGACAAATACACCTAAAAAAAGAGTGTCATACTGGTGATTGTAAGAGTAAATGCTTTTAACACTATAATATGGATAAAAAAGAGTGTTTGGGAGCTCATCACAGTCACTTTGTTCAGAAAAAGTTGTGTTAATATATATTTACCCCCTACAAGATAAAACAAAAAAGAGTGGAAATTTATGGTACCCAAGAGTGTTGTGTTAGTTATGGTTGGCTAATGTAAATTGAAATCGACGTAACTAGTTTGTGGTTACTTGACAAGAAATAAACTAGCATTGAGGATACACGCAATGCGTGAGATTTATATATGCAATTATTTTTATTTTAAATAATGAGTTATTCTTAATATATAAATCTAATCATTCGCATTTTGATAATTAGAATAATATTTGATAAAACAGAAGTCACAAGTATACATTATATTTGTAACGATCATATTAGTTTATTCTTTATTAATGTTTATAATTATTATTGAATTTACTAACATCATAAGATTTGGAATTAGTGCTTTACATAACTTTGAAAATCATAATCTTTTATTAATAGAATTTTTATTAATAATTTGATAATATTTTACTATGTATATTTTCTTAAAACTAGTTTGGGCCCGTGCTTTGCACGGAGTATATTCAAATAGATATTTTGTAGATATGCTATCGAAATAATCAACAAATAGTTATGGTAGACATGATTAATATTATAATTTAGAGGAGATAATGAAAAAATTCAATAAAAAAATTAAATATACAGCAACTTCGTGCATAACTAATTGGATTAATAGTTAAAAAGTACATGATTGTGACAAAAGTCTATATAAGTATGATGGAGATAGTAGATAGTGAATTTGTCACAAACCATGCTAGCACCGTGTTCTTTTCGTTGGGAAATCAACTCAACCCACAATCACCCACTTTTTCCCCCATCTTCCCACTCCTTCCCACGCTTTAAAAAAAAATATCACTCATTCCCACACTCAGTCACTCATTCCCACCTACATAAAACAACCGTTTCTCATATTTTGCAAATTTTTACAATTTACGTAATTGTGTATATGAATAATCTGATAGCAATTATAAGCAGTTTTAATTTTTCAGATGCCATGAAACAGTTTTATTTTTTTTGTTTTTCATTATTTTTATAATTTTTCATTATTTTTTATTTTTTATTTCTATTTTTTATTTTTTATTTCTATTTTTTATTTTTTATTTTTTATTTTTTTATTTATTTTTATTTTTTATCTTTAAATTTTTAAAATTTTAAATATTTTGCATTTATTTTTATTTTTTATTTATTTATTTTTAAATTTTTAAATTTTTTGTTTTTATTTTTTTATTTTTTATTTTACTGTATCTATTTATTTTTTATTTTTTATTTTTTTATTCTAGAAAAACAACCAACGAAAAATTCCAAAAAAAAAAATAAATACAAAAAAATAACAAATAAAAAAATAAAAAATAAATACAAAAAAATTACAAAAATTACAAATTACAAATTAGAAAATAAAAATTAAAAAAATTAAAAGTTAAAAAATTAAAAAATTAAAAAATTTAAAATTTAAAATTTAAAAATTTAAAAAATTAAAATTTAAAATATAAAATGAAATAATAAAAATAAAAAATAAAAAATAAACAAAATAAAAAAGAATGAACAAAAATTAAAAAATTTCATCATCATTAATTACTATCACAATAAAATTATTACATTATAAAACAAAAAATTATTAATAATCAATATTTCAACTTCATTCAACTACATTCAGCTTTCACCCACACTCAGTCACTCATCCACTCATTCCCACACTTAAAAAAAAATACTACACTCACCTACTCCTTCCCCCCTTTTTCCACACCCACTCATCCCACACCCCTCATTTCTCACTGAAAAGAACATGACCTAAATTGGGTGATGATAAGTCAATCTATGATACCAATGATGAAAAATCTACATTCTCCTCTTGTTGTTGAGTAAAAATTTATGAAGTGGATAATTGTCTAGTGAATTTAGGTATAAAGTATTTGAAGTCAGTTTAGTTTCAGTTTTACATGTAACAGAAATAAAATTTGTCTTTCAACGAAAATAATTTGAACATTGTATTTATGCTAATACATAACTTTTTTGGCTATTTAAAATGACCAATTAGGGGACGCTAATATAATTAAGTGTTCATATTTTGTACATTTGACTTTCATGTCAACTGAATAGTTTCATGGGTTTTGATATAAACTTCTCATGCCCTTATGTTGTCTTGCAATTTATGGGTTGAGTTCAGATTTGTGGGTTGAGATATTTCTTAGTTTGAAGTGTTATGGCAATTTAGGCGATTTTGTTTTAAACGGTAAAACATTAATTATAATTTTAGGTGTTTTATGAAGAGAATTTGATTATTGGATTTGTATGGTTTAAAAGAAAATGAAAGTGATTTCAATTTTTCTTGTGTGTTAAATAGATTAGATTTTGGTCAATTTATTTGAAATGTTAAAAAATTAATTATACGTTTAAGATTTAAATGAATTAAATTTAATTGTAAGATATATATGCTTTGAAACAAAAAGAAAAATAGTTCGTTTATTTTCTTCTGTTAAATAGATCATATTAAATGTGAAAGAAATTCAGTTTCATGGGCCTAATATGATGATTGTGTTTTATTTTAATTTTTTTTTATATTTCACATTCGACCCTTGCAATATGTTATATCATGCTTACAATATGTAATTTTTCAGCACAACCCTTACATCTATATGATCATAATTAATATTGACTATGTTATCAAATTCAAAGAGAAAGATAACAGCAACGATAACTACAATGACAACAACAACAATAGTAAGAATGGAAATAATCATGAAAATCATATTTATATTTATATTATCTCTAATAATACATGCTCAAATGTACATTTGTAACGAAAAAGACAAAATAATAATAATAATTATGGAAATAATTTTTTTTATTATTTCTATATAAATTTGTACATTATATTATGTGATAATAATAAGGTGTCACATAAGGTTTTACGGCTTGTTCAATAATTACAATTCGGTTTCCTTAAGTTAAAACTTCTAAAACATGAACTTATTCCATAATAATGAAATAATAAAAACTTTTATATTCATTATAGTCCCTTAATCTCTCTTTGATAATTAGATGATCATAATTAATATTGACCATGTTATCAAATTCAAGGAGAAAGATAAAATCGCCGACAACGACAATGACGACACTAACAACAACAATAATAATGAAAATAATCATGGAAATCATAGTTATTTTTCTATTATCTCTAATAATACATGCTCAAATTTATATTTGTATTGAAAAATACAAAATATTAATAATAATAATAATGAAAATAAAAAATATTTATTGTTTCTTTATAATTGTGTATATTATGTTATATGTTAATAATAAGGTGTCATATAAGGTTTTATGACTTGTTCAGTAATTATAATTTCGTCTCATTAAGTTAAAACTTCTAAATTATTAATGTATTTTATAATAATGAACTAATAAAATTTTTTATATCTATTATAATCTCTTAATCTCTCTTGGATAATTTGATGATCATTATTAATATTGACTATGTCATCAAATTCAAACGGAAAGATAACAACAACGACAACGATAATGACGACAACAACAACAATAGTAATAATAGAAATAATAATGAAAATCGTATTTATTATTCTATTATCTCTAATAACACATGCTCAAATTTATAGTTGTATTGAAAAATACAAAATATTAATAATAATAATAATGACGAAAATTAAAAACATTTTGGTCCGTAAGAGCCACAATGGGCAATATAATATAATGGGGGATGAGGGAATCGAACCTGAGACCTAATGTGCCTAATAAATAGTACAATACAATGAGGGAGGGGGGAATTGAACCTGAGACCTAATGTGGCTAGTAAAGATAAATCCAAGGGCTAAGATTGTTTAAGATTTTGATCCAACGGTTGTGAAGCAACATATACCCTAAATTTACTCCCATATTAACATTTTCCATTTCCTCAACACTCAACCCCTTACCCATTCTAACATTTATAATATAAAGATTGCAAAGACAAAATAATAATAATAGAAGTGTCATTCTTAAGTGTCATTCTTCATCAGCATAAAGCGATTTGGGTCACCAACTCCATAATCGAGCATGGTAGTCAGCGACGGTAACTTTAGTAGGACCTAGAGCATACTAGCTAGGTTTGGGCGTGTTTGACCATCAACTTTTTGCTGAGGTTTTTTTTTTTTTTTGGATAAGATTAACGTTTTAGATCCAAATTAACTATCTAACCTAGATTTTAAGAACAACTAAATTTGGTGTTCATTAAGTTAGATTACTAAAATAATTTTTTAGTCCAAAATGCTACTTGAAAAAGTTTAAAATATGAGTTTTTTGGAATAATTGTAAGTTGACTTTTTGTATTAATCTTTGTTAGTTATGGCAAATTTTAGAAATACGTTTTTGGGAAACAATTAAGATAAATAGTAAGGAAATGTTCTTTTCAACTTATGAAAAGTACTTATGAATGTTTACTGCAGAAAATTAAAATTACTTAGAGTTGACACAGACAGTTAACAACTACAATAAACAACTAACAGTTGTACCGATATCAAAGTTATAAATATCGTACCAGACATGATACCGTTTTGTCATTGGAACGAGAAATATTGATATGTGTACCATCGTATTGGACTAGTATCGTTTCAGCTTTTAAGTTTCTTAAAAATAAATAACATTTGTGCTATACTACTCAATACCGTCCGACATAAGGGGGCTACAGAATCGAACAATGACATGTACTTTTTTTAACCGTATTGGTATATCTTGATCTACACCAAGTGGTATGATACAACTTTTATAGTTATGGCTGGTACTAATACGTATTGAGTCCCCTTGGCCATGCATCGAGGCATGAGACTGGTCCCATCTACCCCAAAATCACTTGTTACCAAATTGTAGCATATAAACCCACTTTATCATGGTGTTTCACCTAATAAACTGGGAAAGACAAGTGAGAAAAGCGCTACAAGAGTAAAACAGGGGTAGAGTGTACCACTAGTGAGAGCAAGCATCGAATTGCCTTGCTCTTGGTAAATCCAAACAGAAGGGAGGTAGTTAAACCCTTATCCTCCATAGCTCATCAAGAGCTTGAGGATGAAGCTCCAGAAAAGCCCCTCATGAAGGCTCAATTTCTCATCGTATCAGTCCTAGAAGGAAGCATTTGTGAGGTTGATCAAGCCATGCATGGCCCATCTCTTGAGTGCGATGAATTTCTATTATCTTATAATGAGCACTTTGAAGTCTTCAATGAGCTCATGAGGCATAGGAGGTGATGCATACCAAGCCCCTAGCCAACTCCTGGTGACACTCTCATCCACCAAATTCCATGGCAACTTTACTTGGTCATGATGGTCATCGCTCCAGCATTTGACTCAAGTTTGACTTGGCTTCTCACCAACCAATCGATGTCCAATTGGGTCGATCTATACTTTGTTCGGAAGCTTAGGGAGTTAAATTTAGGTTTGTGTCATAAAATCGCAAATTAGGGTGCATTTTAATTCCCAAAAGTGATAGAAACCCTAACTCATGCAGTGTTGGTTTCTGTCGAGAAATTTACTAAATTTGGGTCAAGTTAAAATCTTAGCTAACGAAGCCCAAATGAAGCAATCCTAAGTTCTTCTAGTTCCCTAAGATGTCTACTTTAGCCTCATGAGCTAAAATTGGACATTGGATTCAAAACGTGGGAGAAATGGCCCAAACATTTGGAGTGTGCATAAAATTCTAGTTTTGGAGCAATTTGACAATTGGCCTTAATTGAAGAGGGTACAACTGTCATCTTTGAGATTAATTAGTATGGGTTGATTTTGCACACGCCAAGGAAGATTTTCCAAGTAATTGGCCTCTAGTGGTGAAGTATAGCCTTCCAAAAGCTCCTTCGAAGATAGAGGATGAATCCTAGAAAATACAACTCACCTTAGTTATAATTATCTTAATAATTTAGTTTATTTTTCTAAGATAATTTGTAATCCCCCCATTAGTACACTTGCACCACTATTGTACTAGTTAGTTCCCCCTATTTTGGGTATTTATAGACCTCATTACCTCTATGTAAAATTAGCTTGAAGTTGAATTATGAATGAAAAAGCTTGTGTCCATTTTCTCTTAATAAAATCTCTACATCTTTATATCTTTAATTAAGAGTAGTGAGTAGAGCCTTTCCTTTAGGATTCTTCTTCGGTGGCTAAGAGCCTTTAGAATAGGAATTTGGTGGAAAGTTTGAGTCTTTCTTTTGGAGTTCTTCTTGGGTAGCTATGAGCCTTTAAGAGAGAAACTTGGTGGTAGGTGTTTTGTCTATCTTTTGGATCTTACCTTAAGTTAAACTCACAATCTTATTGATTTGTTTGAGATTGAATCCAAAAGAAACATCCTTTGGAGTGATCAATTTTCCTTGTTGTCTATGATCTTGGGAATCTTGAGGACCTCATCAAGTTGGTACCAGAGCTAGAGTTTCTTTTGGGTGGTCATTGAATCAAAACCTTAGCTGATTCAAACACCTATCCACCTCTTCATTTTCACCCCAAAATCCACTATTTGGTTCTTCAAATTTTTCCTTCATTTCACCTGCCTTAATTAACCCTCATGAGTCCACAAAGAACCTTAATTATAGTCCAAACACAATCCCTAACCCAAACACATCCCTAAAACTCCACAAAGAGCCTTCATTTAGTCCTTGTTGGAGACGACCTTAATATGCTACAACACTGTGGTGCGCTTGTGGCCCTATCAAGTTTTTAAAGACTCAAGATCATACATATCATGACCTTACTTTGGAATTTACAACAAGGACTGGGTTGATCTATTGGACTTTGTCCCCTTAAGATAGGCTAAGCAAATCAAAATTTTAGATTTGAAATTAAACTATTCAATTATCTATTCTAACAAATCAATAATCATAGAATTAAGCAAATCAAGCAACCACCCAATCAACACATCAATCAAGTAGTTTTTCCTCAACTGGTTGTTTTAAAACCGACAATCAAAGTATCATATTCCTCTTTCAAGATGAAGTGAAATACCTAAATCTAACCAATTACCATTTCTCAAGGGCTTTCGATTTGTTTAAGTTCATTAAGCATGTAATTATCAAATTTGTGGTTTTTCAATTGGTGTGACTTTCTTAAGATTCCACACAATCAAGTTTAATCCTAGGATTCAAGTATCGAATTCCACCTTTTAGTTTTTTATCCAATACCCAAAACATGCAAGAAAGTGATCAAATTTCTTACAAGACAATAAACATCTAAGATTCGATAGAACAAGTGAATAGCTTCTAAAATACTAAGGAGATCAACACAAGGTTGAAGAAACTAACAAGTATTTGAATAAACCTAAGATCAAAATAACAAAACAAAATCAAAATTACAAAACATAATCCTAAAATGAGAAAAGAGAGGAGAAGAAAAGTGAAGAGAAATGCTCAACCAAATAACGCGTTGAATCCATTGATTGCAAACCCGATATGGAATCCATTGATTGCAAACACGGTATGGAATCCTTGCAAGTTCTTCACTTCAATCTGCTCTCTCCCTCTAATCTAAGCCTAAATCATAATCTAGATGATGAATGTTGAAGAGTGGTATGAAATATGATGCAAGGGAACTAGTAAAAACCAACTTTTATCGCTGAAATCAAGCCTGCAAATGTACAAAATGCCTGGAACTCGAAAAGCCACGATGAAAACTAGTAGGTTCAAAGGAATAGGGACCATCATGGATTGACTAGGCAACTCAAAGCACATCACAAGTAAGAATATCAATCAATGGCAACCCCAAATAGTGAAAAAGACATTTCAAAATTAAGAAAAGGTGAATGTTTTTAAAGAAATATACGACACAAGCTAATTATCAAACTTGACCATCCCCAAAAAACCACAAGGCACATTATGCAAGCCCATGCAATTATAGAGCTAATTAGACTGGTAGAACTGTCACTTTTGCAAAATGTTGATCACTCCCGCTCATTTGTTTGAAATATAGCATAGGTTTACTTAATACTCATTCCAAAGATGCAATCTACCATATGCTTGACATGACTCTTAAATTCTCTGCCACTGAGAATGCAATGTGTACATAACAATCAAGAGGACCTTATATGGGCTGTAATCATGAGGACTAGAAGGCTTAAAGGAAAGGATTGGACTAATGAATTTGGACAATGTAGAGCTATATAGCTAAATGACTAGGGAGAAAATAACAAGGCACCAAATAACCATGAAGTTCACTAACACTCCAAACCTCAAGAATACAATAAAAATACCACCCAAATCAAATAGGAAATGAGTTGACATAGAAAGTAACTCAAGCTATGTAAACGCTAGATGCCAATGACTTATTCATTCTTTTAAAAAAAAATTATTTTCTTCTTTTTTTTGTCTTTTTTCTCTTTAACATTACTTTGTTTTCCTTTTTTGTTTTTTAGAAATAAAATGAAAATATCAATTATTGAAAGGCATAGGATCACGAATTACCAACTCATAACCTAATTTTTATATGTACAACCCGAATAAGAAGGGAACACAACTAAATGCTCAATAACATAAGCTCCTTAACAAACCAACATGCCAAAGCCACCTTAAACTCAATTACCCCAAAAAACCACCCACTATATAGATGAAGTGTCGCTTTGTACACTTGGTGTAAAGGTAGGAATATGTGTTTGATCAAGGGCTAATATGAAGGGATCACAATAAGAAAAGGATTATAGCTCAAAGGGGCTAGCAAATGGGATAAATACATAATTCAAGGGTAGGCTTTTTGACTATGTGGCTAAAATGTCCAAAGAAATAATACCTCTATCATATTATCAACTATGCACATGCTAATATGGTTTTCAACAAGAATCTAGGCAAGTTCTAAATATGCAACATAGAAGATCCACACACATGAAAGAACATGACACTAAATATGATGAATTAGTCCACAAAAGCTTTAAAGTCTCATGGATGTCTATCAAAGTCTCAGTTAGCTCATAAAATGACTCTCACGTACAAACATTAGTGCTAAAGACTCTAACGGATAACAAATTCCTCATCAAGACAAGGGTCAAAACAAGAAATATTCACAAAACCTTCGTATTGGCACCAAAAGGGATTACACATCAAAAGTTACTCAAGCTCATGGAAGCTATTGTGCCTAAGGAATCATCATTGGAGGACATCTCAAATCGATCCACATCACTTTAACTTTAAATTCTATATACAAACCTAAATGCAACTAAATGCAACACGCTAATTCAAACAGAAAGAAACCTAGAACTATATGTTCTAACATGTATGCAAACTAAAAGCCAAAATGAAAAACGTAGAACTACCTTTCTCCCATACTTGGATAAAGCATTATTATTCAAAGTAAAGAAAGCTAAAGAAGGCAAAGGGAACAAAATGTAATGGTCTCACCAGGTTAGGTGTTGCATACACCTAAGCTAAGGCTACTTCACAAACGGGGCAAATGGAGCGTCAACCACTCCATCACTACTTCAAGACACGACCCATCAATACAAACGCCGTCAATGTATGCAAGAGCTTATCAAACTCCTGGGACCACAGTTTAGAAAACACAAGGTGAGAGGTAATAATCAAAATCACACCAAAGATAATAAGTATCCTCTTAACCTTATCAAAGGTCTTAGAAAAATCATAGGAAGGGTTAAGGAATGTAGTCCACATGACTTTCCTATGCAAGTCCTCTAGGCATACATAAAAAGGGCCAGTAGAGGGATCATACCCTCTAACGTAACCTAGGGACATATAATCATCAACACTTCCACCAGGCATACTAAACATGTTGTCCCCATAACCCAAATCAACATTACCATCACAAATCATAGGATTGCCAATGGGTGTATCAATGTAATTCTTAGGGTAGCTGAGAGTAATGAATAAAGATAGGAACCATGTGAATGACCAAGGGGATTTGAACACTATCATCAAAACCAAGGCTAGGAGACTTCTCATGCATAAATGCATCACATGACCCCTCCAAAGGAGTCTCAGCCAGATCATGCATATCATCTAATACATCTTTTGACTCAAATCATACATTAACAACACTAAACCTACCAACCACCTCGAAAGGCTCACCTACCTTGAGCCTTGTGCAAAGAGCTAAAGGAAAAGATGAATCAAGTAAGGTTAGGACAACATCAGTATTGTCCCTGGATGATGCAAAGTCATGTTGAGCATATCATGTAATATAAGGACACAAATTTATGCCATGGTCAGAAGGATTATATAAGTAACATAAAAGGGCATAATAAGATCTAGAATAAAATGCACAAGAATCAAAGAATGAATATCTAGAAACATGACTCGTCTTCACAAACTCAAATGAATCCCAAGCAATCCACGCAAGCAAATACCATGCCTTATCAACACATTTACCATAAAAACCCCAATACCCTAAAAGAGCACAGATTTTACTATTCACACCCTCATCAACAATGCCCAAAATTTCCTATATACTCACATAATAGCCACAATGAGCAAGAAAAACATTTAAACGCTTAAAATACCTCCAAAATAATTCATGCTCGAATTTGGAAAACTAAAAAATTGCCATTGCTTTTTTTCCTCAAAATCTTTCTAACTTTTTAATTTTTTTGATTAATTTATTATTATTTTTTTCCAAAGAAAGACAAAATTCTTAGTTAAACCTATCGAGAAACACTGACTATTCGACATTAGTCCCGACAACGGCACCAAAAATTTAATAGAGCTGCAAACACATGGTGACGTTGTAGCAAATCAATACCGTCTCCTATAAGGACTAGGTTGATCTACTAGGTTTTATCCGCTTAAGATAGGCTAAGTGAATCAAAATTTGAGATTTGAAATTAAACTATTCAACTATCTAATCTAACGAATAAATTATCACTAAGCTTGAGAAGTATGAAATATTCACTGCAGTTGTCTTTGTTGGTATGTTGTGTCCAGTGAGGGAATTCAAGTTGATGAATATAAGGTTAAGGCTATTAAGAGTTGGCCTACTATCAACTCTATCACGGAACTTCGAAGCATCCATGGGTTGGCCTCTTTCTATCGCCGGTTCACCAAAGACTTTAGCTCCATGATGGCTCCCTTAATCAAATGCATGAAGAAGGGAAGCTTTGAATGAGCGAAGGCCACCCAAAGGGCCTTTGAAGCAATCAAAGAAAGTCTATGTCCGGCTCTTGTTTTGGCTATTCCCAATTTTGATCTTCTTTTTGAAGTTGAATGTGATTGTAGCGGGGTCAGTATTGGGGAAGTCCTCACCCAAGTCAAATGGCCCTTGGCCTATTTTAGTGAGAACTTGAGTGGTACCAAACTCAACTCCACTTATGACTAGGATTGTCATGTTATTATTCCGGTTCTTACCCATTGGAGTCATCAGCTTAAACTAAAGCCCTTTGTGGGACATTCATATCACAAGGCCTTGTCCTTCATCAATGGACAAGCCAATCTCAATTCAAGGCATGCCATATGGGTGGAATTTATTCAATCATTTTCCTTTACTTGCAAGCACAAAGATGGAAAGGAAAATGTAGTAACCGATGCATTATCAAGAAGATACAGTCTCCTCTATACTGTGGAGGCCAAAATTTTGGGATTTTACGCCATCTAAGACCTTTACAAAGAAGATGAAGATTTCCAAGAAATTGTTGCAAATTCCAAGGATCATACTCCTATAACATGTAAGATAGGCTTCTCTTTAAGCACAACAAGCTATGTGTACCTAGAGGCTCTCTAAGGGAGCTACTTGTGAGAGAAGCCCATAGTGGTTCATTGGGAAGTCATTTCGGCATCAACAAAACAATTGAGATCTTAAAGGAGCACTTTTATGAGCCTCAGATGGCAAGCAATGTCCATAAAGTTGTTGTAAAATGTACCATATGTCATAAGGCTAAAAGTACCTTCCATTAAGGCTTGTACAGTCTTCTTCCAACTTCAAATAGCTCGTGGGAAGGCGTTAGTATGGATTTCATGCTAGGTTTTCTAAGAACCTGAAAAGGACATGACTTAGTCATGGTTGTTGTTAACCGATTCTCTAAACTAGCCGATTTCATTCCATATCACAAGAGTGATGATGTTTCTAGCATTGTTCATCTATACTTCAAGGAGGTTATCAAGCTACATGGTTTGCCAAGGAGTATTATCTCTGATAGAGACACCAAATTCCTTTCCTATTTTTGGAGGTATTTTTAGAGATTGTTTGGAACCAAGCTCTTATTTAGCACTAGTTGTCACCCTCAACCAATGGGCAAATAGAGTTTGCCAATTGAACTCCATCTACTCTCCTTAGATATTAGTGAGCAAGAACCTCAAGGAATGGGATTTAAAGCCTCTCATGCCGAGTTTGCTTATAATCGAGCTCCTACTTGTGCTACATCCCATTCTCCCTTTGAAGCTTGTTATGGAGTTAATCCTCTTACTCTAATAGACCTTTTTCCTCTTCCCATTGAGCATAGGGAATCTTTGAGGCCCAAGAGAGAGCTAACAAAATGAAGAAGCTCCATGAGCAAATTCGAGCTCAAATAGAGAAGGCCAATGCCTCTTATAAGGCTCGAGCAAACAAGCATTAAAAGTTCATGGTTTTCAACCCGGGGGAACGGGTTTGGTTGCACCTAAGGAAGTAGAGATTCCCTTTAAGGAGGTAAAACAAACTCATGGATTGAGGAGATGGTCCTTTCAAGGTGCTTGAAAGGATTGGAGACAATGCCTGCAAGTTAGAGTTGCTGGGAGACATGAATGTGAGCGCCCCTTTTAATATGGGTGACTTAGCTGCTTACATGGAGGATAACTTGGAGGATTTGAAGGTAAATCCTTCTCAAGCGTGGGAGGCTAACTCATACTGAGCCCCATGCCAATTCGTGGTGACACCTTCATCCACACTGAAGTCCATGGCAACTTTACTTGGGCATGATGGTGAGTGCTCCAGCATTTCATTCAGGTTTGACTTAGCTTCTCAACAAATAATCGATGTCCAATTAGAGCAATCTATACTTTTTCTAGAAGCTTAGGTAGTCAACTTTAGTGTTGTGCAATACGATCCTAAGTTAGGCTGTATTTTAATTCCCTAAAGTGATAGAAAACCCAACTCATTTAGTGCTGGTTTTTGTCCAAAAAATTGCTAAATTAGAGTCAAGTTAAATTCTTACCCAACGAAGGCCAAATGAAGCAAGCCAAAGTTCTTCTGGTTCCTTAAGATATCTATTTTGGCTGTATGAGCTAAAATTGGGCATTAGATTCAAAAATTAGGAGAAATGGCCCAAACATATGGAGTGTACGCAAAATTCAAGATTTAGAGTAATATGAAAATTTGCCTTAATTGAGGAGGGTACAACTGTTATCTTTGAGATTAATTAGTATGGGGTGATTCTAAACATTCCAAGAAAGATTTGTCAAGTGATGGGGCCTCCATTGGTGGAGTATAGCCTTTCAAAAGCTCCTTAGAATATGGAGGATGAATAATAGAAAATACAGCTCACCTTGGATGTAATAATCTTAATAATTTGGTAGACACTTCTTTAACACTGATAATAGTAAGCACTTTGAGATCCTCCAAGGGTTTCCCAACATTACAAGTGCTCCAAAACAGTAAGCACTTAGCACAATTGGAGATCCTCCAAGGGTTTCCCAACTTCGAAAGGGCTCCAAAAGAGTAAACACTTCTTCAACACTCAGAACTAACTAGAAATCTAAACTAAACTTAGAAAAATGGAAAAGAATGGAAATACTAGACAGTAAGAGTTCTCTTTTCTATTGTATCTCTCCTAATCTGCTGCAAAATGACCGTATTCAAAGAAGAACTCGATCAACCTCAACCACACGATGAAAAAAAAAAAACAAACAGGCTTGCAGTTATGGCCTCACCATCGGACCGTGGCCTTCACCATGGACCATCCGTGGTGAGCTCTGTCTTTGTACTCTTCTGTTCTTTCTTCCTTCCACGGGCATAGTGACTTGGCGGTGGCCGTGGGGAGTCAAACTACATGCATTTATGGTCAAATTTGGGATAAAATGGTCCAAAAACCTGGAAAACACAAAAAGAACCATATCCGAGTGTAAAACCGAAAAAGAAGTGCATAATATAGCATAAAGCACGTAATTATCCCTAAAAATGGCACAAAATGACCTCAAAATAGAGTGCACTTTAAGGAATATCAAACTCCTCCATGCTTAATGATAAACCTCCATTTTCGGCCCCTTTTGACCCATATTTGACCCTTTTCCTCAGGATTTTGTGTTAAAACCCAAAGTGTAAGGGTCGAATTGGTGCCCTTTACCTGAATTTGCTCATATATGATGTTTCATGTTTGTAGGAGTTTCTGTCATAATAAAAGGAAAGCACGTACTGATATTGGTTGAAAGGAGGGCCACGAAGACAAATTTCAAGCTAAGAAAGAGTTCGACTGGATCCAAAGGATTGGCACGGGGACCCCATGCCATGAAGCCCGCTCGTGCCACACTAAAATCAAAGTTGTCAGAATCGAACAGGTGAGTGAACCAGTAAGGTTAGTAGGTCAATGGTCGGATCAGTCAGGCCGATTAGACCGGATAAAACTATTTTATCATAATTTATTAAATTATGAATAATTTGTTATCTATATAACTAAATTGTAAACTTAAATAGGCAGAAAACTTGCAATGCACACTATCACGAATGACTAATTTTAGATTATAATGTTTTAGTAACAAATAAGTAATGTGTTTCTTAGATTCTAAAACTTTTTATGAATTACCTTATGAATAGCAAAAATATAATTATTTAATTTGAAAAAAAATTAATGATGAGTTGGAAAGATATTTTTGGGTTGCTAATATGTAAACAACTAATAAAAGGATTCAATGAAAGGGAGGAAAAATAAAACAGTTAAAACGTAAAATATTAACTTGGCAAGTAGTCTATCTAACAGAAAACTCGAGTGGCTAGACAGTAGAAGACTTAAGGAGAAATTCCAAGCCAAGAGGAGGTGAGGGGTTCAAATCTTCTCTACAACAATGTAGTTTTTAATGGTATTGAAAAAAGAAACTGAGAAAGGTCTTGAATCGTTCTAAGTACCCGGTCCAATCGTAAAAATTAACTGGTTTAACCGGGTTTGACCGGTTCTTGACTGGCTCAACAAGACAATGGTTTATTGCCAGTGATAGGACCGGGCTACTTTTTGGTTCATGGCTGGACCGGTTGAACCGACCAGTCTGGTTCGGTTCTGGTAACCATGACCAAAATCCCAGCAGCAAAGATCCAGAGAAACGAAACGGTGCCCCCGTGCCAGGGGGCACGGCTGTATCATGGTCTTTTCTCTCGCGACTTAATTTGTTTCATTAGGTTTTTTGTAATCTATCTTGTAGCTTCTTGAGAGCACTCGAGAGGGGTAACTTTTATGTTTCTAGATTCTGAGTATTTCACAAACTTTTAGGGATTAGATTTAAGAGTTTAATTCAGTACTAATTGGCGATCAATCTTGGCAATCAATTGGAGTACGTTTCTTTCTCTCTTATCTTGGATCTCGATTAAAGCTTGCACCATTAGTCTTGGATTGGGAGTATCTTCTATTATGCAAAATTGAATCATGGTCTAGGTTTTTGTGAATCATGCCCATGTTTGTGATTTAAAATCTCGCCTAGTATACCAAACATTTGTTGAATTGCTTGAGAGAGATTTATTCATTGTTCTTAATTAGGGTTTAGGAGATCAACGAAAGTTGAATCCTTAATCTGGTGCGACTTTGTGCAATTGATCTTACTGACGTGAAAACAATTAATGTTTCAATTGGGAATATTTGTCACTCAATCCTGTGACTTTGATAATCCTAGTTTCACGAAAATAGACAACTAGGATTAATTTAGTCAGTTTATTGACCTTGGAGAGAAGGCATAGATGCGCTTTAAATTGTAATCTCCTCCACTTCAATTACTTTCATGGGCAAGTTTTCATGATTTAGTTTATGATCCATATAGCGTGATAGTGTGGTGAATCCCAATCTGGGACCTTTGTCATTATAAAATTAGACAAATTCATTAGTCTTCAGCAGAATAGTATTGCTATCTAGTATCACTCAACTTAAGTGGACTTTTGCCTAAATTGAGTGCTATAAGTTAAAGTTGGTGATTGGAAATAAGTTCCTTGTGAACACGATACGTACTTGCTGGTTGCTAGCTATAGCTATGCCATGCACTTGCGGTATAAATTTAAGACAACACTTAAACCGCGGCTTGTCCCTAAGCAATTATGAAACTGAGGCTAAAAATGAATAACCTCCTCAGGAAGACATCAATAGCAACATAAATAACCAAATCAATCACTCAAATCAACTTGAACAATCATATGGGCATGTTACAATAAGTAGAGCTTAGAAGAACCGATAGAACCTCACTTTAGGGATGAGGCACTCATCACTCTCATGTGTTTAAAATAAAATGCGGTTCTTTCAAATCTCATTCCATAGAACCAAATCAACCATAAGCTTGATAAGACTCCCTAATTGCCACCACTATAATGCAAAATACACAAGGCAATCATGAGGACTTTTAAGGGTTGTAACGGGGCAAATGGGTAAAGGTAATGAGGGAGCAAACATTTTGGGACTTATGGAGCTAAAAGCAAAAGACTAAGAGCATAAACAATCATCTCCCAACTAAAACATATTTCTCAAAATATCAACAACATTCCTAAGTGATGTCATAAGAAAAAGTGCCTAAAAAAAATAAACCCAATGCCAAATTCCTTTATTGCATCATTTTTTCCTCTTTTTTTTCTTTTCTTTTTGTGTGTTTTCTTTTGCTTCTTTGTTTTATTTTTTTTGGTTTTGTTTTGTTTTTGTTTTTCAACACACACACACACACATATTTATATTTTAAAGAAATAGGAGGATAATGGCAAAGGAAACTATGCACTTTCAACCCTTTTCTTGTAACTTACAAAACATAACCCAATTGAATTTGAAGGGGGAAAATAGAACATGAATCCCTTATCACATCCAACCAAACCACAATATCCATAAAAGGTTATTATCCACAAACTAGTCTTAATCAACTATGAAAACTCTATAGCCTTGGCTAAAAGGGTAAGACATACGTGTGTGGCCAAAGATAACAATATATGTTCTCATCAATAAAGACGGTAAAGGCTCAATGGTGTAGCATGGGATAAATCATTCACATAAGGGTTATTATTTGGTTAATGTAGCTCATAAAGTCAAAGAATGCCTCAATCATGTTGCCTAAATGTCCATGCTAAATGTGATCTAGAACAAGAGTCAAAGCAAGTTCTAGACACTTGAAATCTAGGAAGAGTCATACATGAAACGAAATATGAGACTAAAATGATGAATTAATCTATTCAAGCTCAAAATCTCACAGGACAAAGCTCATCAAGCTCATTGAATTTCATATGTCAAATATTCATGCCAAGAATCGTTAAGCAATCAAGTCATATCTAACGTGATGGTCAAAACATGAAGCATAGTTAAAAAACGTAGAAACAAAGATTTTATTCACAAATGGGCTTAACAAAAAGGGTCAAAATGGGCAAAAGAAAGTGACTTAGTCTAAAGACTAATCATCAAATGATTTATAGGCTCTTTTTTTTGGGGGGGGGGGGTTTGTTTTTTGTTTTACTAAGCCTAAAATGTAACTAAAAACTAAAAAGTGTCAAAACGAAACTAAAGGTAAAAAAAAAAAAAAGAAACCTAGAAAACTAAATGATTAACTAAAAATGCAAACTAAACCTAAATGCATGACGTAAAAAAACACAATTTTTCTCACATCCACAGCACACATATATACAACCACAAACAACTACAACAACTCCCCCATGATTGGACAACACATTGTCCTCAATGCAAGCATAAAACTCTAAAAGGGAGAGCGAGTGGTGGAGGAGGAAAAAGAGGGTAGGGTTGAGAAATGTGACTGTCCCGTTAAGTCTCTAAGCAGGCTCTAAAGGCTTGGAAATATTGGTTCTGAGAGGCAATCATACCACGGAGCTCATCATGGCACTCTTGAACAAAGCCCGGGAGTAAGGCATGCTCAGTTTCTATATAACCGCATGGAGAAGCTTGCTCCTCCTGAATTGACTAAAGGGTAGCATGCAAGTTAGGATAATCATGAGAGGATGATGGTTGGGATGAACCAGAAGCCCTAGGGTGAGTAGGTCGAGGAGGTAGGGAAGGTCGTGCCAACTCTTCATCGTCGGGTAAAAAGTAGAGATTGGCCCGATTTAGGAGAGAGGTGCGATCAACATTTGGGAGAGGCATAAGCCGATTCCCATGATAAATCCAACAAATATGCCCACCATCAACCTTGCAAAATTTCATTTGTTCAAAACCGGCCAAGTTCAACTGCTCTGACCTATGATTCTATCATCAGGGTTCGGTTCAACTCCAACCAACCTAGCAATGGGGGTAATGAGGCCCCTAATGACAATCCTATGTGCAAAACTAGTGGTTCACTAGACAACTGATTGACCAAGAATGACCTAGGGTCAATTCGGTCACCTTCAAGCATGCTATACAAAAATTATAATTCAAACAGGCAAGTCACATTTAAACTATCATCCCTGACAAACAAACCACAAGCTAATAACCATTAGGCCACATGAAGACAAGGGTTTCGAATAACCGTGCCTTTGGAATTACTAGTGTCATATCAATGATCCCCCAAAAGGTCATACCAATAATCATTTGGATTAAATTCCTTAGGGACATGGTGGTATGGGAGGTCCATACTTGGTGGAAAACCAAATATACTATTAAAGGCACTTAAATTAAGTAGATAAAACTCCCTATTAAGATAAAATAAAATGTAGCCCTCTTAACATCGAGGGCCACTCGTGACTTCAACATGCAATGTACTTAAGAATTCAATGGTGAGGTCCCGATAAGTTTGGTCCCTAGTTTCTAAAAATTGACCCATCCCACCTCGAGCAAACAACGAATGAATATCATCCAAAAATCTCAAACAATTCAACACATCCTCATCATAATATTGAGTAGCTACTACTAGTTTACTAATCAAAGCATTATATCTAGCAATATATTCAGGATTAGTTAAACCAAGGGGGTGTGGAATGTTACCTCGCTTTCTCATGGTGGTCACTGTGTGGGAGCTTCAGGGTACTCTTTATGGGCCATGATTAGAAGTCCTAGCTTTTTGTGTGATTCTTACCTTCTTCTTTGGTGCCATAGTGGTGGTAATCTGGATGGGAAAAAAACTTGAAAAATCAAACTAAAAGAAAATAAGCAGAAAAATACTAGAAAATAAACAATTTGAGAAAAGGGAAGTAAATGGTGAGGAAATATGGAAGAAAAATGAAAAATGGAAAAGTAAAAGTGAAAAATGGAGTTGTGAAAGTTTTGTGGGTATGGAGATGGGAACAAAATAGGAGAGAAAGAGGGTTTGAAAATGAAAAATAAAGGCAGATGTGGTGTTAAGGTGAAGAAAGTAAGTGAAAAGGGAAGAAATTTGATGGAATTTGGTGAAAGATTGAAGGTTTTAAGTGAAATGGTTATGGAGGTTTTAGAGAGAGAAGGGAGTGTCTAGAGAAAGAAAGAGAGAGAGAGAGAGTCGAGTTTGAGGAAGAAGATGAAAAAATAGGGGTCAAAGAGGCCTTGGAAACCCTTGACTTCGAACGTAGGGCTCACCACGGACCGTGGTGTTGGCCACAGACTGTCCGTAGTCAGCTTTGGACCCGGTTTTCTTGTTCTTTTCTTTTCTTTTTTTTAGAGCCTTCACGAATTATGGTGATGGCCATGACGTGTCTGTGGAGGTTCTAAATAGCAAAAACACAAAATATAATAAAAAAAAGGGTACATAAAAAGAAAAGAGAAAAACAGACACTTGGGTTGCCTCCTAAGAAGTGCTCGTTTAAGGTCGGGAGCTCAACCTTTCTTTTATTCTGATTTGGGTTCAATAAGAGTGTGGGCATCGGACTTCCCCACAACATATGCATTATTTTTGTCGTGAACCATGAAATTGAAGTCTTTCAATTGAAGGTACCACCTCAAATACTCAGGTTGGAGGTCCTTCTTCATCATCAAATTACGCCAAAGCGCACCATCAGCATACAAAACACATCGACAGCGGGCTCCATCAGATGGACCACTATCATCATATTCAATCCTAAGATCAAAATTAAAATGGACTCCTTCCATAGGAGGTAAAGAAAGAACTACTTGAGCAAACCTGCAATAATCACTCATGAAAGGCTCATTAGAAGCATAGGTCTCAACCTCGAGTATGCTAGGTGGCGCAGGAGCAGCAAACTCCTCCTTAACATAACTCTCGTTGGGATCCTCAGTCAAAATCCAATCAAAATCAGAAGGGCGAGGACAACTCCAATAATCTCCATCTCGATTTCAGAAGAAATGGGAAGTACATCAGATAGGAAAGAATTGGGGGAAATAATGTTTTCATTCATAAAACAAAACATAGCATAAGACCCCCTACTTAAAATGTTATCCACCTCCTTTTTACATCAATAGTGCAACCAGAAGTAACCAAAAAGGGTCTCCCAAGAATGATTTGGGCATTGTGAGTCTCAATCATATCAGCAATGGTAAAATCTTCTAGCACCCAAAAATCTTCTATCTTTATTAGCACATCCTCCAACATACCCAAAGGTCGTGTTTGGGAACCATTTGCTAATTTGAGTGAAAAGGGTACTGGTTGCAATTAAACTGACACTTGCACCAAGGCCACGTAGGGCTATTCCAATCTTCACTTTTCCTACGATATAGGGGATAGAAAAGCTACCTGGGTCAAGAAGTTTAGGGGGAAAGACTTTGGAATCTCAAAGCTGTCATTTTCTCTAAAAGTTATGGGCTCACCCTCATCATTTTTCTCCTTACTCTCTCCCATGATCACCTCTCTACGCTCCTCAAGTGTTATGTCCTCAGGATCCACTACCCCTTCTTTCAAGATAACACAGTTACACTGCTCACGAGGGTTAGACTTGGGTTTACTAGGTAGTCTACCTGAAGATGTAGATGAAGATATAGCTTGTTGGGCTATTTGAGCTTCTAAAACCTTATTGTGAGTAGTAAGTACATCAACCTTAGAGGCCAATTGCTTAATGTATTCATGTTGCTTTTATTGTGCCAAAAGCATATTCTCAATCATATACTCTAAGTTGGATTTTTTAGGCACTTGTTTAGGATAGGATAGTCTTTGAAATCCCATATTATATGTGCTAGAGAAAGGGTCGTTTGTTGGCCTAAGGGGATAGTAGTTCACATAGTTGACCTGATCACTTACATCTTGGGCAAAAGCACTACCCACTTGACAATGCACATTCAAATGATCAAATGACCCACATATATCATATGATGGAGAAGGGGTAATTGAAATTAAAAAAATTAAAATTCAAGCGCTCTAATTTTGAGACATGGCATCAACTTTAGAAGAAAGCATAGGAATAATGTCTAATTCCAGCTTACCTCCAACCGGATTAGGTTGGGATCTCTCAGAGGACCATTGGAAATTATTAAGGGTCATCTCTTCTATAAAATTGTATGCTTCATCTTTAGTTTTGTTCATAAGAGTACCTACTACAGCCGCATCAATAGTAGACCTCAATGGCTGAGTGACTCCATCATAGAATGTTTACATAATCATCCATCTTTGAAGACCATGGTGAGGGCATAATCATAAAAGGGCCTTGAATCACTCCCAGGCTTCATAGAGCATCTCATCTTCCTTTTGAGAGAGTAGTGATTTGATTTCGCAGGCTTGCCATCTTACTCGGAGGAAAGAACTTAGCATGATAGACTTTTGTAAGCTTGTCCCAAGTCGTTATACGTCCTGGAGGCAATTTTTGAAGCCACGCCCATGCTTTATCCCCAAGTGAAAAGGGAAATAAGCGCAAGCGGATGACATCGGTAGAAACTCCGTTGGGCTTTAACGTGTCACACATCTTTAAAAAGACCGAGAGAAGTAAGTTTGAATCTTCCAACGGGATGCCTCTGAACTGGGATTGTTGTACCATTGATATAAGGACTGGTTTATGCTCAAAATTGTTCACTTCTATAGTTGGCCGAGCGATGCTTGAGTAAATGCCTTAGACTGCAGGGGTAACAAAATTTTGGAGTGTCATTCTTTGGTCACCTCCTATTCCTATCATGGATGAAGAAACTGCTTGAGCCTTTAGCCTTTGCTCTTCTACCATTAATTTATTCCTCCTAGAGCGAAAAGTCCTTTTGATTTCTAGGTTGAATTCAAACGAAAAAGGACTTAGCAAAGAAAGGAGAAATCTGCAAAATTAGCAACAAAACTACCAATGCAAATCAAAAATATAAATAAAAAGAAAAAAATGACAAAATGCTTAGTCAATTTCTAAGGGCTAACTGAATATCCACAAATTTAGTCCCCGATAATGCCGCAAAAAACTTGACTTGATACCTGCAAGCGCACAGATGTCCTAGTTTAGTAAAGATATCATTCCCACAAAGGCCAATCGTAATCTATTGAGTTTTGTCCTATAAAAGTGCTAAGCAAGCAAATTTCAATAGATAGTTTGAATGACACTATCACCTAATTGGAAAATTCAATCAATTTAAAACACCTAGGGATTAGTTTCACCTTGTAAAGATGTGGATCGATGAAACATATCATGTACTTGATCTATAATAGGAGATTGAAAGAGGTGCAATCGCATTTGGAATTCAATCTTTTCTTTCGAAATAAACTAAATTGCTTATAATTCATATTTTATATGTAAATTTACCCTTTATTTCAACTACTATTAAGTCTTTGAAATATATTTTATGAGAGAATAATGCATATTTTATGTAATTTTTAAGTAAAAGTAAAATAAAAGAATTTGGGCGGAGTTGTTTAATTATGCTCGGATCTCCAACAAGCATGCAATCCTAGAGTCCAAGCCCAAGGGAAAGGAAAAAAAATAAAACAGAAAGGACACACCAGTTGGGCCTGGTCTGCTTTCTGTCCACATAGCTCCATTCTCTCTCTCTCGCACCTGGGCTCGACCCAAAGGTGCCCAATTCCAGGGACCCACTCTTCCCTGTTTTTTTCACCGTGTGGGCTTCTGCCCTTGGCCCATCAGACGTTGCCCGGCCCTCCAGCAGCTTTCTCTTCCTTCTTCTCTCCAGTAGCGCTTGGGCCTGCCTTCGCTCCATACCCGCAGCCCATTTCACAACCCCCAGCTCCTCCTCTCCAGGCCACTCCTTTTTTCCCACATGGCTAATTGTTAGCCTAGTTAAATGCAATTAATCAAAAATTAATTATTAGCTTAAGACCAGCCTTCTCTTATGCATTGCAACAGCCACTAATTAACTGAAATTAATTTTTCATTAATTTTTGGGCATGAAGAGAGGTTGATTTTGTATTATAAAAAGGGGTCATAGGTTGGAGTCATTCACATCATTCCACACATTCATCCATTCTCTATCTCCTTCTCTCATCCTGCATCTTCTATTTTTTTTACAGAGCAGAGAGTATTTTGTAAGACAAAATCATTTGGGTTGATCGGTTTAGAAGAAAAATAAGCTTTGTTGGATGTTTTTCTATTCTCTTCTCATCTCATTTGTGAATCAAATTTGAGAATGTGTGCTTAATCAGTTTTGTAATTGAGTACAAAAGTTTGGACATAGGAAGTAAAATATACCAACTTCAATGATATTTTCATTAACTATGGCTCGCTAAACTACTCATTTCTAGGATTAAGATGGATCCTTGATAAAAATATTACTTTCGCTAATTTCTTTTGGGGTAATTTGTCTCTTTAGTTGCATAATTTTGAGTTTAAGCTTGATCTTAATCTATTTATACAATTTAATACTATTGTGTATTTGTGTTGATTGCAATAGTTTAATTTGCTATCTCAAATGAATATTAAACCTTGTAGGCTAATATGACATTTTGCAATTGGACTTAAAATTATAATTGTTAAATTGAATAATTTATGCTAGAAATTAGATGAGTTATGTCTAAAAGAATGATTGATGCTAAACCACTAGATAAATAATTTGACAATTAGAATCATCGTTTTAATTTATCAACTAATGCTTGTAGATTGGGTTGAACAAGAGACAAATCAAATCCCCATTTGAATTAGTAAATTATTATTTGCATCAAAGGTAAAATCCAAAATCCTAGATCATTCTTTAATCTGAATTTTCTCTACTTGACACTTTCATCTGTCTTTTTGTTCCTTTAACTCAAAACGGTAATTAAACTCCTCATTCGAATTATTCTTATATTTGTAAAAGTAGAAATTTAAGATCACTATTGTTCATCGTGGGATTGACACCCTGATACTCGCTAGTCTATAATTAACTTTGTGCACTTGCAAGTAAAAATGGTTTTAAAACTGAACATAAAATCCATACCAAGTTTTTGGCGCAATTGCCAGGGAACAAATAGCGGTTTTTGAATTTTTTCTTCCTTTTATTCTTTTATTTTTTTATTTTTCCCTATTCCCTACTAACCTAACAATTTTATTTATTTATTCTCCACCCCTTTCCCTTTATTTTTATTGTTTCATTCCCCAATCACTACTAATATAACCATTTTATTTCGTTCTTCTCTATCCCTTCTAATCTAACTATTTTCTCCATCCCTTCTAATCTAATCTTAACTCTTTTATCTCTGTTATTTTATTTATTGTATCTAATCTAACAATCTCCTTCCTTTATATTTCATTTTTTCTCTCTTTTTGTTCTTTTTGTTCTTTTTTTCTTATTTTGCTTTATTTTATTTTATTTTTCCCTCCTTCCAGTAGATCTTCTTTTATTTGTTTATTTCTATTTTTATTTTTTTTTATTATCACTCCCTTCTTTTTTCTTCTTATTTTGTTTGGTGGTTATAATTGTGGTGATTTCATTCTATTCTCTTGGTTGTTTGTGGTTGTATGCTTGGTAGACGTTGTTTGTGCTTAGATCTTGAACCATATAATCCTGAAATTGAACGCTCTATTCAAAAGATAAGAGCTAAGACAAAGGAATCTAAGAAAAAGATGGCTGAAGAACAAACCCCACCACCTAAGCAATTTAAGAAGTATTTTACTCCTGCCATATATGACTCACCAACAAGAACACATATGCCCACTGTTACGGTGCCATTTGAGATTAAACATTCTCTTATCCAAATGCTCCCATCGGTTTATGTGCTAGAGTAGGAAAATCCTTTGAAGCACATTGATGCATTTTTGGAGATTTGTTCCACTGTATTCTTGAATAATATCTCTGATGATGCTATTCGCTTGCGACTTTTTCCTTTTTCTTTAAAAGATAAAGCTAAAGCTTGGTTGGACATTAAGAGAAATATCACCACTTGGGATCGATTGCAAAAAAAGTTTTTCTCTATTGGTAAACTGACTACTTTAAGACGTGCTATAACTACTTTCTCACAACCTAAAAATGAACAATTGCATGAAAGTCAGGAAAGGTTTAAAGAGTTATTGCAAAGTTGTCTTCAGCATGAGGTTCCTATGTGGCCACTTGTCCATAGCTTTTACTCTGGCTTGGATGTGCATAATAGGCAAATGGTTGATGCATTATGTGGTGGTAGTTTCTTGCACAAAACTCCTGAAGAAGCTTGGGAATTGTTTGAGCATTTGAGCGAAAATTCACACTTGCATGCTACTTCCTCATATTCTGATTTGCCTAGGCAATTAGGAAGTAAAGGTGGGATTTATGAGGTTTCACATTCGATTGACCTTTCTAGTAAAGTTGATGCTTTAGCTAAGAAATTTGATCAATTGTGCATGAACAAAGTGTCTAATGCCCCTTCTATGTAAGATGTGTGTTCGATTTGTGCTAGTCTCATGCATGCTTCTGTTGACTGCCCTTGTATTGGTAGGTCTGATCGTGTGATTGAACAAGTGAATGCTACCCAAGGATTTCCTCCATCCAACGATCCTTATGCTAATACCTATAATCATGGTTGGAGGAATCATCCTAATTTTTCATGGAGTCTCAAACTGTTGAGAATCCTTAAGCCCAGTCTAGTAGACCTACCCCTCCTAGTTTTCTAGTTTTCAAAACCAGAGATATACTCCCCCCTCTTCCCATCCAGCTCCATTTGGGAGCTCTGATATTGAGAAGGTAATTTCTGTCCTTGGTATCTTGACTTTTGTTGTGCAAAATGTTGATTCTAAGGTCTAAGGAATTGAGTCTAAAATGCATATTGTTGATTCTCACTCACAATCTATCACTAAGTTAGAAACCTAACTTGGGCAACTAGCCATAGATGTAGGTAAACGAGAAAAAGAAAAACTTCCAAGTCATCCCATTCAGAACCCTGAAGGCCAACAATTTGAACCATTGAAAGCAGTAATAGTTCTTAGGAGTGGTAAAAACGTAGATAGCAAGGTCAGTGAGAAGGAACATGATAAAGAGGAAAGACTTAAGGCCATGGAGAGCAACCTTTAGATTGAAAACGAGAATGAACCATTCCGTTCTCCTACTATGTTTGACCCCTCTTTGACCTATAAGCCAAGGGTTCCTCACCCTCAAGATTTGGATGCACCATTCCCTTCCCAGAAAGATAAGCGAAGAGATGACATCTTGGAGACCTTTAAGCAAGTTAAGGTCAATCTTCCCCTCTTGGAAGCGATTAGACAGATCCCGGCCTATGCTAAGTTCCTTAAAGACATGTGCACTTTTAAAAGAAAATATAAAGATGACAAGTCTAAAAAGCCTCTTCTAAGTGAACAAGTTAGCTCAATTTTGAAACGTGACACTCCACCTAAGTTCAAAGATCCTGGTGTCCCTACCGTCTCATGTTATATTGGCAATCATAAAATTGAAAGGGCACTTTTGGATTTGGGTTCTAGTGTTAATTTGGTACCATATTCTGTTTACTTAGAGTTGGGATTAGGTGAACTGAAACCCTTCAACTGTACCCTTCAGCTCGCTGATAGGTCAGTTAAGACTCTTAGCGGGCGAATAGATGATGTCTTGGTTCAAATTGATAAAGGATTCTTTGTTGACTTTGTTGTGTTAGACATGGACCCTAGTCATGCTTCTAAGCAAATCCCTCTTATTTTAGGGCGTCCCTTCCTAGCCATAGCTAATGCCACCATTAACTGTAGGTCAGGAGTGATGGATGTCTCGGTCATGAGCATGAGGGTTTGGCTTAACATTTTCAAAGCTTCTGCTCAACCTGTGTTTGAAGATGAATCTGAATGCTTATTTGTTGATGTGATTGATGAAATGATTGAAGAAGCTTTGCCTGCTATTCTGAGCATTGATCCCATGGGAACCTATCTTTCCCACAGCGATGTGAGATTGTTTGACTTAGGGAGTACAATGGATGAGATGGATTCTAATTTAGATTCCACTCCTCATCTTGAGTCTTCCTCTTGGGTGTCCATTTATGAACCTCTTTCCCCTTTGGCTAGTTCTCCTATGCCATCTTCTGTTGTGTCCCCACCTAAACTTGAGTTGAAACCTCTTCCTGATTCGCTCAAGTATGTGTTTCTAGGACCTAAATAGACCCTACCTGTAATATTTTCTCTTTTATCTTATGATCAAGAGGAAGAGTTGATTCATGTCTTATCTGATCATAAGGGTGCTATTGGGTGGTCAGTTAATGATTTGAAATGGATTAGTCACACAATTTGCATGCACAGAATTCATTTAGAGGAAGATGCTAAACTTGTTAGGCAAATGCAACACAGATTGAACCCCCATATGAAAGAAGTTATTCAGAAAAAGGTAGTAAAGCTTTTAGATGTAGGCATTATCTACCTTATTTATGATAATCATTGGGTCAGTCCGGTTCAAGTGGTCCCTAAGAAATATGGCATAACTATGGTTGAGAATAATGCAGGTGAATTGATTCCGACTACACATACCACAAGTTAGAGAGTGTGCATTGATTGCGGAAAGCTAAATTCTAAAACTAGAAGGACCATTTTCCCGTTCCATTCATTGATCAAATTTTAGAAAAATTAGCTGGACAGTTTTTATTGCTTTTTAGATGGTTATTCTGGTTACAATCAAATACCTGTCTATCCTGAGGACCAAGAGAAAACTACCTTTACATGCCCATCAAGTACCTTTGCGTATCGGAGGATGCCTTTTGGGTTGTATAATGCACCTTCCACTTTCCAGAGATGCATGATGACCATATTTACTGATTATATTGATAATTTCATGGAGGTGTTTATGGATGATTTCTCTGTTTTTGGTTCTTTCTTCGATGTGTGTCTTGCTAATCTGTTCACTGTGCTAAAAAGATGTGAAGAAATGAATCTTGTTTTGAGTTGGGAAAAGGGTCATTTCATGGTCCAAGAAGGGATTGTTTTGGGACACAAAGTGTCCAAAAAAGGGATTGAGGTTGATAAAGCTAAGGTTGATATGATTTCTAATCTACCTGTGCCTTCTTTTGTGAAGCAAGCCAGATCTTTCCTTGGCCATGCTGGTTTCTGTAGGAGATTTATTAAGGATTTTAGTAAAGTAGCTTACCCACTTACTATTCTCCTCATTAAAGATGCTCCTTTGTGATTGATGAGTCTTGTGTGAAAGCTTTTGAAAAGCTTCGATCTTTATTGGTGTCGGCCCCTATTGTGCAACCCCTTGATTTTTCTTTGCCATTTGAGATTATGTGCGATGCATCTGATCTTGCTATTGAGGCTATTTTGGGTTAAAGGGTGAATAGAATGTCTCATGTCATTTACTATGCTAGTGGAAGTCTAACTAATGCTCAAAGGAATTATTCAACTACTGAAGAAGAGTTGCTAGATGTAGTATTTACACTTGATAAATTCCGTCCATATCTTTTGTGTTCAAAAGCGATTGTGTTTACTAATCATGCTGCAATTAAACACTTATTGGCTAAGAATGACACCAAACCAAGACTCATTAGATGGATTTTGTTGCTCCAAGAGTTTGATGTTGAATAAAAGATAGGAAAGGTTTTAAAAATTCAGTCGCAAACCACTGGTCTAGAATCTTTACTAAGTATACAGATGACTTAGTTGGATTTTCGGACCACTTTCTTGATGAGCAGCTGTTTGTTGTGTCACAAGCCCCTCTCCTTTGGTTTGCCCACATTCTGAATACCTTGTCACCAAGAAGATTCCTCCTCACTGGTCCAAATAAGAGAAAGATAGGTTCTTCTCATAGGTAAGACATTACTATTGGGATGATCCTTACCTTTTCAAACATTACCCTGACTAAGTGGTACGTATAGACCTGTCAGTTCGGGCGGACGGGTTAAATACGGGTCGGGTGTATTCGGGTTCGGGTAAAATACGGGTCGGGTGTATTTCGGGTTCGGGTAAAATACGGGTCGGGTGTATTTCGGTTTTACGGGTTTCGGATCAACCCAACAGGTTTAGAGCGCCTTTTCCGTGAGTTATTTTTCTTTTTTTAAAATCAAAAATTCTGCATGTTTATTACTCAAAGTTGTCATTATTTAATGAAAATGCACAATAATTGTAATTTCTCAAAAGAATATTAAAATATTCAAACATTTTATTATAATATATGAACATCTATTATGGGCGGGTAAAGAATTAAGTCCCACTTGATTTTGGGTAGATCGACCGGTACATTGAAAGAAGGTTAATAGTGGGTCGAACATTTATTGGGCAACTCGTCTAGAGCATTTTAATGGGTTGTAGCAGTTTCAAAGCTAATAATCTATTTAATAATTTGATATTTTTATTAACTGACCTACCAATGTCCAATTAGATAAAACTTTATTGATTGACCGATCCCAATACGAATACGGCCAGTCGTTTTTTTACCGTTAGTATCATAGTTCAAGACTAGTCAGAACGAAAACCAAATAAAATTAAATAAAAGAAGTACAAGATATTATCTTGCAATTATAACATGAAAAATTTTAATTATTAAAAATTAATTAATTTTAAAAAAATTGGACAGATTTGTTTAACTAACTATATAATGGTATGACTTTCGCATCTTTAATACTTGTATTCTTTTAAATTAACTTTTTAAAAAAGATTAGATAGTTATTCCATGCAATTTTATACCTATTTTAAACGTTTTTTCATTTAAAAGTTGTGTACGGTATTATTTTCAGAGAATGGAGAAGAAAAAATAAGGTTATTATTGTTTAATTTGTAAATAGATGCAATAGTTATATAATATCTTTTCAAAATACTCAATAAAAATGACTAACCATTATTGTTAAAAGAGATAAATTAGAAAAAATAAGAAATAAGGATATAATATTCGGGTCAAGCGGGCGGGTTCGGGTTCGGGTCGGGTTTGACCCGCTAATTTGCGGGTTTTTCGGGTTCGGTTTATTTCGGGTTCGGGTCGAGAAAATCGTGTTCAAAACCCAAAATTTTCGGGCGGGTTCGGGTCGGGTTTTCGGGTCGGGTCAATTTTTGACAGGTCTAGGTACGTAGATATGTCCCTGAGAGTGAAATTCATAGTATTCTCACCTTTTGTCACTACTATGCTTGTGGTGGTCACTTTGGAGGTCGTAGGACAACTGCTAAAGTCCTACAAAGTGGGTTCTTTTGGCCCACTATATTTCGTAATGCTCACCAATTCTATCTTGCTTGTGAGCATTGCCAACGTACGGGTGTCCTGTCTCATCGTAATATGATACCCCTTTCCCCTATTCTTATTGTTGAGATATTTGATGTGTGGGGTATTGATTTTGTGGGTCCTTTTTCCCCATCTTTTGGCTTTGTATATATATATTGGTTGTTGTTGATTATGTGTTGAAGTGGGTGGAAGCTCAGGCTACTACGACCAATGACCACAAAGTTGTGGTCAAATTTGTGAGAGAGTGCATTTTTTGTTGGTATGGTACCCCTAGAGCTCTTATTAATGATGGAGGTAGTCATTTTTGTCATCGTTCTTTTGAGGCTTTGTGTAGAAAGTATTCCCTGACTCACAAAGTAGCTACCCCTTATCACCCTTAGACTAGTGGTCAAGTTGAAGTGTATAATCGTGAAATTAAGTCTATACTTGAGAAAATGATTCACCCTGATAGGAAAGACTGGTCTTTGAGATTGCATGATGCTCTTTGGGCCTATCGTTCTACTTATAAGACTCCCATTGGGATGTCTCCTTACCGTCTTCTTTTTGGTAAGACCTGTCATTTGCCAGTTGAATTAGAACACCATGCTTTTTGGGCTATTAAATCCTTTAATTCGATATGAAACAAATGGGTTCTAACCGTAGGCTTCAATTGAATGAATTGGATGAATTGCGTAATGAAGCCTGTGAGAATGCTAAGATTTATAAAGCCAAAATCAAAGCTTTTCATGATAAAACGATTTCTCATAAATCTATTGAACCTAATCAGAAGGTTTGGCTTTTTAACTCTAAGCTTAAGTTGTTTCATGGCAAGTTGAGATCTAGATGGGATGATCCTTTTGTTGTCCAACAAGTGTGTTCCTCTGGGGCAATTCAAATTTTGGATCCCCAAGATAGTAGAGTTGTCATGGTCAATAGCCAACGTTTAAAGCCTGTTGAGACTCATGATATTGATCCTGGTATGATTGAGTCCATCAATCTAGTATACCCTGTCTACTATGATTAGTGGTAAGACCCTATCTAGCTGAAGACATAAAACTTAGCGCTTGTTAGGAGGCAACCCAATCTTTTTAGAAAAATTTAAGTCTTTTTTTTTTTGGTTTGCTTGTGTTTTTGAGGTGTGATTCGTCACTTGGTTTTTGGCTTTTGTGGTTGGTGATAGTTTTGAAGGTGTCTTTGGAGTTTGAATTGTTGGACTTATATAGAAATGACTTCCTTGTGTTGTCAGGTTGTGTTGCACTTTTCTCCATTTCTCTCTTTCTTATTGTTTTCTATATTGAGGACAATGTAAGCTTTCGGTGAGGGGGGGGAGGCACCATGAAAATTTGAGGAAAATTAAACTTGAAAATATGTGGGTGAATTTGATTCAGGGAAGACCTTGAGTGTTCTAATTATGCATGTTTTGCTCTTATTATATGGATTTGATTCATGTGACCCATGCTCGTTAGAAATTATTTCTAACTTTGACTGGTTGATGGCCAAAAAGTTTTGTTGCGCTAATGCCACTGTGTAGCAGATTTTGAGTTTGAAATGTAAACCCATTTTCAATGTCACTTTGAGTACTTGATAAGCATTGAGTTCCCCATTGACTTCTCAATTAATAAATAAAATAAATTGAACTAATTGAGTTCTGATCTCTGTACCAATATTCAGGTTCTATCTTTATAGATTAATTACCTGAATATGTACTAAGTGTTTCTCTAAGTGTTATCTTTATTTATATTTTATCCACTCAAGAAAGCACATGGAATCAAATAACTTTTGAAAAAAAAATTCAAAGTCTCCAAAAAACTCAAAAAAAGAGTTAATAAGTTGATCTGGCATTGCGGACTTGATTTTAAAGATGCTCTTGTATTTTTGTTATGTGGGGTGAAATTTTGTGCTTACTATTTACTATATGGTTTCATTGTGTGCTTAATTTGCTTGAATCATGGCCTATTGACTTAGTTGAGGTTGGAAATGCTTGATAGTGAGTTGTGAGTTGGTAGTGAATTGATATATGTGGTGTGGAGTGGGCATTCATAGTTGAATTACTTGACGTTCTTCCCTGAATCCTATTTGAGTTAATGGATTGAATCAATATATACATTAATGATATTATTTGCTCGAGGACTATCAAAGTTCTGGTGTGGGGGAGTTGATAATTCATATTTTATATGTAATTTTACCCTTTATCTCACCTACTCTTAAGTCTTTGAAATATATTTTATGAGAGAATAATACATATTTTATGTAATTTTCAGGTAAAAGTAAAATAAAAGAATTTGGGCGGAGTTGTTTAATTCTACTCGGATCTCTAACATGCATGCAATCCTAGAGTTTAAGCCAAAGAGACAGGAAAAAAAATAAAACAGAAAGGATACAACAGTTGGGCCTGGCCTGCTTTTCGTCCACACAACTCCATTCTCTCTCACTCACTCTGTCTTGTGCCTGGGCTCGGCCTAGCAATGCCCAACTCCAGGGACCCACTCTTCCCTCTTTCTCTCACCGTTTGGGCTTCTGCCCTCGGCCCATCAAACGTTGCCTAGCCCTCCAGCAGCTTTCTCCCCCTTTTTCTTTCCAATAGCGCTTGGGCCTGCCATCTCTCCACACGCGCAACCCATTTCGTAGCCCTCTAGCTCCTTCTTTCCAGCCCACTCCGTCTCTTGTTTCCTACATGACTAATTGTTAACCTAGTCAAATGCAATTAGTCAAAAATTAATCGTTAGCTTAATAGTAGCCTTCTCTTATGCATTGCAGCAGCCACTAATTAACTGAAATTAATTTTTCATTAATTTTTGGGCATCAAGAGGGGCTGATTTTGTACTATAAAAGGGGGTCATGAGTTGGAGCCACTCACATCATTCCACACATTCATCCATTCTCTCTCTCCTTCTCTCATCTTCCATCTTCTATTTTTCTTAGAGAGTAGAGAGTATTTTGTAAGACAAATCATTTGGGTTGAGCGGTTTAGAAGAAAAATAAGCTTGTTGGTTATTTTTCTCTTCTCTTCTCATTTCATTTGTGAGTCAAATTTGAGAATGTGTGCTTAATCAGTTCTGTAATTGAGTACAAACGTTTGGACATAGGAAGTGAAATATACCAACTTCAATGGTGTTTTCACTAACTATGGGCTGCTAAACTACTCATTTCTAGGATTAGGATGGATCCTTGACAAAAATATTATTTTTGCTAATTTCTTTTGGGGTAATTGGTCTCTTTAGTTGCATAATTTTGAGTTTAAACTTGATCTTAATCTATTTATGCAATTTAATACTATTGTGTATTCGTGTTGATTACAATAGTTTAATTTGCTATCTCAAATGAATATTAGACCTTGTAGGCTAATATGACATTATGCAATTAGACTTAAAATTATAATTGCTAAAATTGAATAATTTATACTAGAAATTAGAGGAGTTATGTCTAAAAGAATGATTCGTGCTAAACCACTAGATAAATAATTTGACAATTAAAATCATCGTTTTAATTTATCAACTAATGTTGTAGCTTGGGTAGAACAAGAGACAAATCAAATCCTCATTTGAATTAGTAACTTAATATTTGTATCAAAGGTGAAATTCAAAATCCTAGATCATTCTCTAATCTGAATTTTCTCTACTTGACACTTTCATCTCTCTTTTTGTTCCTTTAACTCATATCGGTAATTAAACTCCTCATTCGAATAATTCTTAATATTTGGAAAAGTAGAAATTTAAGAACACTATTGTTCCTTATGGGATCGACACCTTGATACTCACTAGTCTACAACTAACCTTGTGCACTTCCAAGTAAAAAGGGTTTTAAAACTGAACATAAAGTCTACAACAATTGCCTAAACTAACCAATTATGATTCTTTCAAATGTCCTTGTTTAGTCTAAGTTATGGATTTTTTATGGCTAAAGGTCCTCTTAACAAGCTAATCTCTCTCAAGTATTGCTGAGTCAAGTCCTATCTTGTTAATCAAATAGCAAATTTCACCTTTTAGTCCTTCATTTAACTATCTCTAATTAGCAAATGAATTTGGCCAAAATTCAATCATAACAATTGCACGGACAAGATAGAATTGAACAAATCCCAATCAAGAGCAAGTACAATTAAATAAAGATGAGAGACTCCAACATCAATATTCGGCTAACAATCCCTAGATTGAGAAAACTACTTACACATGTTTAAATTAACAATAACAAAACAGAGTTTGAGAGAAGCAAAATTAGCACAATTGAAGATCCCCCAAGGGTTTCCCAACTTCGCAAGGGCTCTAAAACAGTAAGCACTTATTCAACACTCATAACTAACTAGAAATCTAAACTAAACTTAGAAAAATGAAAAAGAATGAAAAAACCAGAGAGTACGAGTTCTCTTTTCTATTGTGCTTCTCCTAAACTATTGCAAAATGACCTTATTTGGAGAAGAACTTGATCAACCTCAACCACACGATGAAGGAAAATGAACAGGCTTGTAGTTGTGCCTCACCATGGACCGTGGCCTTCACCACGAATTGTCGCCTTTACCACAGACAGTTCGTGGTGAGCTTTATCTCGGTACTCTTCTATTCTTCCTTCCTTCCACAGGCATAGTAACTTGGGGGTGTCCATGGGGAGTCAAGCTACACTCATTTATGGTCAAATTTGGGGTAAAATGATCCAAAAACCTACAAAATACAGAAAAGAACCATACCTGAGTATAAACCAAAAAGGGAGTGCATAATATATCATAAAACACATAATTCTCCCTAAAAATGGCACAAAATGATGTTAAAATAGAGTGCACTTTAAGGACTTATCACCTCTTCCAACTATGGCTAGTGAGGAAGATGCTTCTCACCCCAAAGGCATCCCTCTTGAGCAAGCCCATGAGATATGTAAGGCCCTTGTTGGGCTTCAAAAGCAAGTAAGGAAACTCACCCAAGAGGTTGAGCAAGTAAGGGAATCCGCACGATGAAACCCTTGCCGACAAGGTTATGATGTTCACCTTATCGACATCGAATACTCTTCTGCTTGTGAAGATTTTGATGGTGAGGAAGGAAAGCCTAGAAGAAGAAGGCATCTAAGGGATCACCTAAAAGATATCAAAGTTGAGGCTTTGGAATTTGATGGCAATCTTAACCCGGAGAACTATTTTGATTGGGTTCAAGCCATGGAAAGTATCATTGAACTCAACAACAACAACAACAACAAACTCCCAAAGTGGGTCCCGCTTTCGCGGGGTCTGGTATCATTGAACTCAAAGAGGATAATGATAAGAAAGCCTTCAAGTTGGCTATGCCTAAGTTGAACGAATATGCTTTACTATGGTATGAGCACTTAAAGAATAGTAGAGCTATAGAAGCCAAATCCAAAATCAAAACTTGGTCCAAGCTAAAAAAGCATATGGACAAGAGATTCCTACCCCCTTCTCACAAACAAGAACTCTACCTCAAGATCGCCTCTCTCAATCAAGAGAATCTCAAGATATAAGTATATTATGGAGTTTGAAGAACTCCAAATGAGGGATACTTTAGATGAAGTAACAAGCTCAAAATTACTAGGTTCATTCAGGGATTATCTCTTAACATTACTAACAAGGTGGATCTACAACCTTACCTATCCTTTAATGATATGGGTCACCTAGCTATCAAAGTTGAGAAGTGACTTAAGGGTCGAAAACCCTTTCACACCACTTCCTCTATTCACCCTCAAAGTCCCCCAGGGTTACTCCTCCCATAACAAGGTTAACACTACCTCTACACCCATTAAAGCCCTTGACAAGGGTAAAGGGATTGCTAATAAAGCACCAAAGACATTAGAGGGTAAGAAGTGCTCCAAATGTCATGGTTATTGACACTTCTAAGCGAATTGCCCCAACTAAAAAACTCTTACTATTAGAGAAGTGGAAGAAATCCAAGCCATTGAGGAAGTAACTAGTGAGGAGGAACCGAGGATGAGCATCAAACTTTGATTGCCCCAGATGTGGGTGAACTCTTGGTAATTCGAAGAGCCCTTCAACTCCAAGAGGCTCCTTGTGAACCAAGCCAAAGGGAGCAAATCTTTCATACCCGATGCACTATTGGATGGAAGGTGTGTGAGCTCATTATTGATGGAGGAAATTACATCAATGTAGCTTCCACAACACTCATTTACAAGCTTCAACTACCAACCAAGGGAGCTCCATCCCTTATTCTCTCCAATAGATAAAGCAAGGAAGCGAGGTAACCATTTTTAAGTAAGCTCTTATTACATTTTCAATTGGTCCATATTGTTGTGAAGTGCTATGTAATGTCCTTCCTAGGGATCCATGTCACTTATTACTTGGTAGGCCTTAGTTATTTAAGATCATGTGATTCATGATGGGCATGTTAATACATATGCATTCAAACACAAGGATTGGAATCTTACTTTGACACCACTACCTCCATCTAAACCCCTTAAATATAAACCGGTGGAGGGAAGTGAGAAATGTCTATTTGTGAGTGGAACATGGGTGGAAAGAGCCATTTATAAGAGCAAGCTTTATTTGACTTACTTATGGTAGAATCAAACACACGTGAGGGAGTGAAGCCCATGCATCCCCTAGCTCAATCACTCTTAAGAGAGTTTGAGGATGTATTTCCTTATTATTTACCCCAGGACTCCCCTCCTTTGAAAGTAATTGAGCATTAAATTGACCTTGTATTGAGTTCTCCATTACTAAAGAAGCTGGCTTATAGGTGCGATCCTAATGAGTCAAAAGAGCTTCAGCAACAAGTCCAAGAATTACTTGATCGTGGGTACATTAGGGAAAGTATGAGTCTATGTTCGGTTCCCGCCCTTTTGGTACCTAAGAAGAATGGCACTTGGTGCATGTGTATTTATTCTAGGGTCATAACCAACATCACCATCAGGTATCGATTTCCTATTCCTCAATTGGATGATATGCTTGATGAGCTACATGGTTCCAAGTTATTTTCTAAAATTAAGCTACGCAGTGGCTATCACCAAATTAGGTTGAAAGAAGAAGATGGTTGGAAAACCGCTTTTAAGACCAAATATCGGTTATGTGAGTGACTTGTGATGCCTTGGTCTATCTAATGCTCTTAGTAATTTCATGAGGCTCATGAATGGGGTCTTGAGACCATTTATTGGGAAGTTTGTTGTTGTGTATTTTGATGATATCTTGGTTTATAGTCGTGATGAGGCATCTCACGTAGAACATCTCCTGCAAGTGTTTTAAGTGTTGAGGTAACAAAAGCTATATGCCAACCTTGAAAAGTATGAACTATTCACTCCTCAAGTTGTCTTTATTGGTTATGTTGTATTCGATGAGGAAATTCAAGTTGATGAATCAAAAGTTGAGACTATCAAGAGTTAGCCCATTCCCACCTCTATCACAGAAGTTCGAAGCTTCTATAAGTTGGCCTCTTTCTACCGTTGATTCATTATAGACTTTAGCTCCATTATGGTTCCCTTAACTGAATGCATGAAAAAAGGAAGCTTTGAATGGACAAAGGCCGCCTAAAGGGCCTTTGAAGCAATCAAGGAGAGCTATATTCAGCTCCTATTTTGGCTCTTCCTAATTTTGATCTTCTTTTGTGAAGTTGAATGTGATGCTAGTGGCTTTTGTATTAGTGGTCCTCAACCAAGCCAAACAACCCTTACCCTATTTTGGTGAGAAATTGAGTGGTCTCAAACTCAACTACTCCATTTATGACAGGGAGTTTTATGCTATCATTCGAGGCTCTTACCCTTTGTGACACATTTGGATCATAAGTCTTTGTCCTTCATTTATGGACAAGCCAAGCTCAATTCAATACATGCCAAATGGGTTGGATTTCTCTAATTATTTTCCTTCAGTTGCGAGCACAAAGATGGTAAGGAAAATATGGTGGCTGATACACTATCAAAAAGATACATTCTCCTCTCTAATGTAGAGGCCAAAATCTTACGATTTTACACCATCCATGACCTCTACAAAGAAGATGAAGATTTCTAAGAAATTATTGTAAATTCCAAGGATCATGAGTCCTATACCTTACAAGATGGGTTTCTCTTCAAGCACAACAAGTTATGTGCACTTGGAGGCTCTCTAAGGGAGCTATTTGTGAGAGAAGCCTGTGGTGGTGCATTATGAGGTCATTTCGACATCAACAAAATAATTGAGATCTTAAAGGAGTACTTTTATTAGCCTCAAATGGCGAGCGATATCCATAAAGCTGTTTTCAAATGCACCATATGTCTTAAGGCTAAGAGTACCTTCCATCAAGGGTTGTACACTCCTTTTCCAGCTCCAAAGAGCTTGGGGGAAGATGTTAGTATGGATTTCATTTTGGGTTTGCCAAGAACCCAAAAAGGACATGACTTAATCATGGTTATGGTTAATCGATTCTTCAAGATGGCTTATTTCATTCCATGTCACAAGATTGATGATGTTTCTCACATTGCTCATATATAATTCAAGTAGGTCATCAGGCTACATGGTGTGTCGAGAGGTATTGTCTCTGTTAGAGACACCAAATTGCTTTCCCATTTTTGGAGGTGTTTACGGAGATTGTTTGGAACCAACCTCTTATTTAGCACTACTTGTTACCCTAAAACTGATGGAGAATGAAGGTTGCCAAGCACACTCTATCTACTCTCCTTAGGGGATTAGTGAGCAAGAACCTCAAGGAATGGGATTCAAAGCTTCTTCATGCTGAGTTTGCTTATAATTGGGCTCCTGCTTGTCGTACATCCCATTCTGCCTTTGAAACTTGTTATGGAGTTAATCCTCCAACTCTAATAGAACTTCTTTTTCCATGATGCATAGGGTTAGCTTTGAGACCCAAAAGAGAGCTAAGGAAATGAAGAAGCTTCATGAGCAAATTCGAGCTCAAATAGAGAAAGTCAATGCCTCTTGCAAGGCTCGAGTAAACAAGCATTGGAAGCCTACAGTTTTCAACCCAAGACATTTGGTTTGGCTACACCTAAGGAAGGAGATATTCCCCTTCTAGGAGGTAAAATTTACTCATGGCTCGAGGGGAAGGTCCTTTTAAGGTGCTTGAATTGATTAGAGATAATGCGTATAAGTTAGAGTTTTTGGGAGACATGAATGTGAACACCACTTTTAATATGGGTGATTTAGCTCCTTATGTGGAGGATGACTTTAAGGATTTGAGTGAAAATCCCTCTCAATAGGGGGAGGCTAATGCATACTGAGCCCCTAGCCAACTCTAGGTTATACCCTCATCCACACCAAAGTCCATGGCAACTTTACTTGGTTGTGATGGTCACTGCTCCAACATTTCACTCAAGCTTGAGTTGGCTTCTCACTAACCAATCAATGTCCAATTGTGGCAATCTATACGTTATTGAGAAGCTTAGGTAGTTAACTTTAGGGTTGTGCAATAAAATCCTGATTTAGGTTCCATTTTAATTCCGTAAAGTGACAGAAACCCTAACTCATGCATTGTTGGTTTTTGTCGGGAAATTTGTTGAATTTGGTCAAGTTAAAATCTTACCTAACGAAGCCCAAATAAAGCAAGCCCAAGTTCTTTTGGTCCCTGAAGATGTCTATTTTATCCGCATCAACTAGAATTGGGTATTGGATTCAAAAATAGGGAGAAACTGCCCAAACATATGGAGTGTGCATAAAATTCTAGTTTTGGAGCAATATGGAAATTAGCCTTAATTGAGTAGGGTAGAGCTATTATCTTTGAGATTAATTAGTATGAGGTGATTCTACACATGCCAAGGAAGATTTGTCAAGTGGCAAGGTCTCCATTAGTGGAGTATACCCTTCAAAAAGCTCCTTAGAAGATGGAGGATGAATCCTAGAAAATGCAGCTCACCTTGGTGATAATTATCTTAATAATTTGATTTATAATAATTTGATTTATTTTCCTAAGATAATTTGTAATCCCCCTATTGGTACACTTGCACCACTATTTTAACAGTTAATTCCCTTTCCCCCATTTTAGGAATTTATGGACCTTATTATCTCCATGTAAACTCAGATTGAAGTTGAATTATGAATGGAAAGGCATATGGTTGTTTTCTCTCACTAAAATCTCTACATCTTTATCTTTTTAATTAAGAGTGGTGACTACCTTCTTTCCTTTAGGATTCTTCTTGGTGGCTAAGAGCCTTTAGAAGAGGAATTTGGTGGAAAGTTTGTATCTTTCCTTTAGAGTGCTTCTTGGGTGGCTATAAGCCTTAAAGAGAGAAACTTGGTAATGAAGTGTTTTATCTAGCTTTTGGATCTTACCTTGGATCAAAACTCACGATCCTATTGATTTATTTGAGATTGAATCCAAAAGAAGTACCTTTTAGAGTGATTAATTTTCCTTATTATGTATCATCTTGGGAGTTTGAGGATTCCATACCTCATCAGGACGGGTACTTATTGCTTTGACATTCTTCGCAAGATATTCAACAACTCATACATTTTCAAGAACGGAGGAATTCTTAGCAGCTTAGGTATTTTCAAACCCAAAGGCAGTAACAAGCATGCTAGGTTGGTATTAGCATACTTCAATCCCAGGGATTTAAGGTCAAATCCTTCTCAAGTGGAGGAGTTTGATACATATCAAGTATCCTTGGCTTAGCACCGAGGAATCAGGATGATCCCATCTACTCAAAAGGCGATTTTTACCAAATTCTAACAAATAAGCCCACTTTGTCATGGTGATTCACCAATTTAATAGGCTCAAAATTAATGGTCTATGGCTTGTTGGAAAGCCGATCGAGTCTACTATTGGATGTTTGTATATTTTCAGTAGATGTTTGTGTTTGAGTTCCTTAACATGGTGAAAACTCCTTTACAACAGTGTAGATTTTTACATGGTAAACTCGCTGAATTTGGGATAAATTTAGATCTTACCTAATGAGGCCTAATTAATATAAGTCCAAGTTTTATTGATTCCCTAAGATGTTTGTTTTAGCCCTAAGTGTTAAAACGTGGCATTAGATTTCAAATTTGAGAGACATGGTCAAAATAGGAGGAGTATGTACATTAATTTCGGAGCAATTTTGGATTTGGCCTTAATTGTGGTGGATGCAGCTGTAATCTTTGTGATTACTTAGCATTGGGTGATTCTACACAAACAAGGAAGACACACCAAATGGTGGCACATCCATTGATGGAATAAAACCTTCTAAGAGCTTCTTAAAAGGTGGGGGATAAATCTTGGATAATACAACTCTTTATGGTAGTAATTATCTTAGCACTTTGATTTATTTTCCTAAGATATTTTTGTGAGCCCTCTATTGGTCCACTTGTCCCACTAATGTAATAGCTAATCCCCTCCATTTTGGGTATTTATAGACCCAACTACATCCATGTAAATTCAGCTTGAGTTGAATTATGAATTGAGAAGGCTAGAAGGCATTTTCTCTTTAAAAAATTTCTTAATCTTTTGCCTCTAGTTTTAGAATTGTGATTTATGGTCCTCCCTTTATTTCAACATTTGTTGCTTAGGCTTGATAATGTTGAGTGGTGGGTTGATTAGCCTAGGTGCTTGTTTAGCCTTTGTCATAGTCATATCTTGTCTTAAGGATCTCAATTGTGGGTGCTAATCTCATAATCACATTTGATTGTTAGAGATTGTTACCAAAACGGGAGCATCAATTGTTGTGGTTTTCTTTGAAGTGTTCATGATATTGGGAACTTGAGGATCCACCCTCACCATGCACCCTCTTTAGTATCATATGGGGGTATTTGGTAGCAACATCTTTTGGGGGGAAAAAGAGCTATATGGGGGTTTTAAATTATTTTGACCAAGTTAAATAGTTAAATAGGTATTTGGTACACAGTTGTTTAGCCGCAAACACCTCTTTTTTATAGAAATGACATATTTGCCTATGAGTGTAAAAAAATTACACTTGTGCCATTAAATTATATTTATATAATATTGCTCTTATAAAATAAAAAGAGTACGGAGTATCATAAAGTATTGTTTGAAGGCTTTATATCAATAACATTCAAACCCAGGTAGATCATGAGGATTAATAAGAGTAGGAGTCTTTTCTTTATGTATATTTTATGAGGATAAAAAGAAACTGTTAAATTTACACTGTCTCTTTCGTTGTTTGCATTTTTTTAGCTAAGTAGTCATTTTTTGGTGTAAATTTTCTAATTTCATTAGTGTATCTATTCTTTTCGTTGGTAAATCCAAATTTACGAACTTCAACTCACTTACGAACTTCAATAAAAAAATACCAACTTCAACTCACTTTAGCAAAAAAATACCTACTTCAACCAACATCACCCATTTTCCAACCCATACGGAACAATGAAAAGATCATGTCTGTCAAGCTTATTTGGTTTTCTCACCATGCACCTTTATGAATGTTTGATATTTATATTTTTGATTCTTTAGTTCCCCTTTCTATGTGCAAACAATGAACTTTGGATTGATGTAAATAAATAGTAGCATTTTGATACTATGTTTTTTATGAATTGAATATAATGAAGATAAAATCATCAAAAATTCATATACATTTCAATTTCAATTCATACCCCAAACATATCTATTAACTTAGAAAATAAAGTTATAAAATATAGGTATCATTTACATGAGTACAAATTGGATAGAAATTATGAATGATGTTTTTTTTTAATCACGATTGAAGTTACTTTATACATATGACACAAATTTAATTCTTTTTCAAAAGAAAATAGGATGACCAATAAATTAAAAAATATGTTATGTAAAAAGTAATTTAGGGATAATGATATAAATAAAATTTTGCCAAATATCTTTCTTTAAAAAAACTAATTTTATAGCAAATTTTTTTACAAAAAGTCAATGTAAATATTTAATTTAAATAACTAATAATTATTTGTCAAATAGGACCTGCACTAACCATTTGTCCAAAAAATGAGAAAAAGAAAAGAGTATGCTTCACAAGCTCCTTTAGGGGGCACAACGGATTGGATTCGGATTGGATGTTGGAACAACCTAATCCGAATTCGATAACGTTTCGAATCCTAAAATTAGATCCGAATTCGATCCGGTGAATCGGAGGGAGCCTCCGGATCTGATCTGAGTTTGATCGAATCAGAGGCGAATTAAATCCAATTTGAATCAATTTCGTTTCCCCATGATAATTTTGTATTTGTTGTTCCATCCAAACTTATTTTGTGCACCTATCAATACGATAACATGCATCTTTCTATCATGCCAATCAAATAGTTGAACATTTAATACTAAACTAGGAAAGACTGACAATGAGACAAATGATGCCAATGTGCAGTGATAGGGGGTCGGTCGGCTCCCCCACTGGCCGACGGCTAAGTCAGACTGAGAGAGAGAGGGTGGCTAAGCAACTCATGGAAATTGATGTTAGGGATTTACGATTGAGTTTGGAAGGTGGACTTTGGATTTGTAAAATAAAAAATTTAAAATCACAAATTGGGGGTTGGGTTTCAAGGTTGAACTTAAAGGGTAGAGTTTCGATTTAAAATCAAAAATTAAAATTTTAGATTTGAATTTTAGTTATTTAATAAAATAGTCATATCAGACTCAAATATTGGATCGGATGTTACATTCCCTCCGAATCTAATCTGAATCCGAATCGAACTTGGATTATTTTTACTAGATGCAGATTTGAATATTTTTGTTTCAAATTTAAATCAGATTATTTTATTTCGAATTGGATCAGATGTGTCTCGAACTCATATGTAATTGTCATCTCTAATTGGAGGGACCAAAAAGTAGACCTGGCAAAATTGACCCGAGAGTTGAAATCTGAATCGAAATTCGAATTGACCCGAACCGAACAATAGTCGACCCGAAATTTTCTACAAAGTTGCTTGTTTTGGCATAACAAGTATATTTGACAAAAAATTGGTTGACCCGAAATCAACCTACACTAAACCATACCCGATCCAAATCGAAGCGACCTGAAGTGTCACTTAATCCGAACATGACCAGACCCAAACGTGACCTGATTCATATCCCAACTGAATGATCCATTTGTCGGGTTTACCCAAAAAGCGGAAAAAAGCAATAAAAAAGAAAAAAAAGGTAGCCGACGGTGAACTCAAGCATTAGTAATGGGCTAGTTTTACTGGACCTGAGACGTTGGACGGGTTTCTCACAACTACTCACAGTAACATAATTAAAAGGGAAATTTACAAGGTGAACACACATCAAAAGGGGGGCAACAAAAGAATGCTTTCAGTAACAAAAGAAACGGCGAACTCAAGCGTTAGTAATGGGCTAGTTTTACTGGACCTGAGACGTTGGACGGGTTTCTCACAACTACTCACAGTAACATTATTAAAAGGGAAATTTACAAGGTGAACACACATCAAAAGGGGGGCAACAAAAGAATGCTTTCAGCAACAAGTTGGTGTTGCTATTGGCGGGAAAGTGAAGCTGGGAAAAGTAGAGGAGGAGCTGGAAAGACAAAAAAGCCCTTGTGTGAGGGGTTTGAAAGGACGAGAATGCCCTCTTGTAAGTGGGGGCTTTGACGAGGAAGGTAAGAGGAGAGAGTGTGAAGCCAGTAGGAGAGAGAAATGCCGAGCATGGTGTCTATACTAAGAACAACGAAGACAGAGAGCAAGAGTGGGGCTTGTACAGGAGCAGAAGGGTGAGGAAGAAGAGGAACGAGCACAACAAAGGAAGGAAGCAGAAGAGCACCACACAGTGGATGGGAATTGACGGACTGTGCGTGGATGAAGCCATGGCGAGTTGAAGACAAGGAATAAGGGTGAGGTACGAAGGGAGGGGAAGCACAAAATTGGAACAGGAAGGAAGGGACGAAGGGGGTGGCTCATGTGCTGGGAAGAACGCAAGGTGGGCTGAATTGAAGGTTTGTACTTCTAATTAAGTGTACTTGGATAAGAAATTTGTAGATCTTGTTGGAATGGTTAGTGCTGGTGTAACACCCCCAGCCCCTAGGGCCGAAAGCGTTACGTTTTCCTAACTTCTTACTTAAATTATGGGACGAAACGGACAGAATTTCCCCCGAAAACTGAACGTTCCCAGGCTAAACGCCTTACAAAAGTCCCTGTAAATCAACGG
>JACYFF010031957.1:38514011-38526705 GCA_017589665.1 Selenicereus undatus
GTATATTCATCTGTAGAGGCATAGTTGTAGATGTATATGTACCTATGTTTGGGTACGTTTGAAGCCATACCTGGGTAAGAGGGGACCTCCCAACCTCGCAAGGGGGAGGTACGGCACTAGCTGAGGCAGCTTCCTTAGCCGCGTCAGTAACGACGACAACATCGTCTATCTGCTCCCATCCTCCATCCTGCATGCACGTCAGCAGCAGCACATGTGTATGTAAGCAACCTCAATAAGCTGATGGTGGTTTACCTCAGCATAGGTGGCCGCATACCCGGGTAAACCACCCCAACTGGGTGGGTACGGATACACACATGAAGTTCTACAGTTGGGGACAATTGAAGAGTGTGGAAGAGGGACACACGATTGTCGAACTGCATGAGAAAGGGAAAGCATCATACCTGACTAATGGGGATACCCGTATTGTGAACGGTGGCTGAGGTGTCAGTAGCCCTCACTGTGACGGGCTCCTCCGCGGTCTGCACTGCACCCTCCAACGCACACATGTTGTGTCCTCCCTGTGGCAAGGACATCATGAGAACCACATCTGGTACGACATTGCAACTATGTACATCCAGTACAACAGTTGTAAGTGTGTTATATAAGTTCACGGGAACTAGATGAACTGTACCTGATGGATGGGCACGATGGGGGCATCCCTAGCTACACCGGTCGGAATGCTCGCTGCCTCTGTGGCCCGCTGAGTCCCCGACTCAGTCTTCGTAAGGAGTTCCTCTTCATAGTGACCCAACGTGCCGTGGATGCCTTCTACACCATCATTCGGCCCGCCTACAGTTGCAACCGGGCCAACATCCGCAATAACCGTTGTTCCCTCCTTATCCGCCTCTGTTGCGCCAACCTAGCCATCTTCCACATCTTGTTCTTTGGTTGTTGTGGAGCTCGCCTTCCTGGACCGTTTGCGGGACGTGTACACATTCCGCACACTGCGCGTGCTCGTGCGCGCAGCGGCGACGGGATTGACGTACGGCAACACCTGCATCGCTAAAGGCTGCCGCTTGCGAGGCCTTCTCCTTATCCTCTTCGCAATGGTTGACGTGCTCCCTTCACCACTGACGCGCACATCGAGCTGTTGACCTCCGTCACCTGCGTCCGCTTGTGTAGGCTCCCACTCCACTGTAGGGACCGCATCGTCCTTCGTTACCAGGGGGCACAACCACGTCCTTCTCCCCCACAAGTTCCATGCCCTCACCTAATGGCTCATGCTCTTGTGCTTCCTCCACGCTCCTGATGTTCTTAGTTTCCAAGTTCGTACAACATGAATGCATGTCCTCACCCACTGCTGTACACACCCTTCCCTCACCTGCAATCACCAGCATGATGCCTTCTCCTTCTCCGTCGGTGCACTGGAGCCCTTCATGTTGCATTACTCCCGAGGAACTATACCCCCGACCCATCCCCACAAGCAACACCCTTATACGTTCAAGCTCCTTCTTTGTGGCAACGTGGGCAACTCTCTCTAATGTCAGTGCCTCTTTCGCTGTCTGCAGTGCCTCCCTCGTCCTTCAGAGTCGCTCCTCAATGCTGATAATACCCTGCAATCATAAACAAACCATTGGTCCACCCCACACGAATTACGTATCAAGACAGAAGCACATAACATGCATTTCCATGCTTCACCTGCAACAGCGACTACAACACATGTTCCCCTCAGCCACCCGAGTCCCCAAAACTGACTTCGGCCATAACAACCCATGACCCCCACTCCTATGCGAAACGAGGTCACACATGACACCGTACTATACCACACTCACATGCAACGAACTCCCCATTTGTATCCCCCCTACTGCACAACCTCAGCAGTTCATGCATTTTTGTTTGTACCATACCTGTGCATCCTCAACATAGGCATTGAAAGTGTCTGTGTCAGTGGAAGCCTTCATTATTGCTTCCCTTCTCTCCAGTTCGCGCACCTCAAGGAACGGCACAATCTGCGCATTTGCATAGCACCATCACTGCATGAACCAAGGGGAATCACTAACCTTGCAACTCAACGGTACATCCTGTACCCCATCTGATTGTCCTTGACAGTTGCAATTAGCTATCCGGCATCATACTTGCGGCCGATGTACAAGTTCAACCAACTTGCAATGTGTGGCGCACACTTCTTATCAGCATGCGCATATAGATTTGTATGCTCATAAAACCACACCTGTTCAACACAAACAACATCAAAACTTAGTCCTACTGCGTTCACCAATTACATAAACCAACGAGCACATTTACGTTAAAACATGGCATACCTGAAGTATCATTGCAAACCCATGCATCTGCAGGTTTTTCTTCAGTGGGATCTTCTCTTTCGTGTCCTCTATTGCTTCAACCAGGAAGCTCCACACCGCTTGCGACCAATTCTACTCAGCCGTCCCGCACACATCCTCCGTCATCCCAATCAACTCCCACGTCACACCCCCCGCACTTCGCAGGAACAGCAACCCACTCATCACCAGCAAGGCATACAACTTAGTGAACAACCCCAACTTCTCTGGGGTGTTGTTCTGCTTACATAGCTCAATTATAACTGAAATATAATTCTGGTACATTCGAATGTAGGCACGTCCAGTCCGTCGCCTCGCCCTCTCTCTGCTGATATGGTCATCCATCGCTGCCTTCACCACATCCTCCACCTCACATGGCGCTTCCCCCTGGTCAAATGTCACACATCTCCCCGTGGCAGGGAGTCCAGTCAACAGCTCTACATCATACACTGAAAATAGAACCTCTCTCCTACCTATCCTGAATGCCTTCGACTCAGGAACCCATGATTCCACTAGGGCGTGAACTAGGTGTCTGTTCATCACAAATGGCTTGTACTTCAAAACCGACCTCGACACTATTCCCTCTAAAGCTGATTTCTGGCACTCCTCCTACTTAGAGTTCAAGGTACACACCGCTTCCAGTGTGCATCGATGTCTCACAACAACATAACCAATGCCCTCCCCCTCCTTCTCCACCACCATGTCTTCCTGTGCCCCATACTTCCCCTTACTCCCTCTTTTTGTTTCTCGCTCCCCCTGCACATTATCATCCTTCCTAGAACACCTCCTCCGAATCTGGGATTCAACCTCACTACACCCCCCCTTGTTGTGCACTCTCTTCGACCGCATTTCTGTCATCGTTGCCGCACCTCTCTTCTTTGGCCCCCTCACATGAGGAGTCTCGCTTACACCTATGTCATAGGTGTGCTTTGATCGCAACTCCGTCTTGTGCACTTCCCCACTGCTCTCACTGACCTCTGCCTCTAGTGGTACAGATGGACTGCTGGTCGCATTGTCCGTGCCCTCATCCACTACCTCAAAGGCGCTCCCTTCATCATCGCTTGCCGAACTTGTACCAATGTCAGGGGCTGCTTCATTCTCCACAGACCTCCGATGCTTCCGCAACTCCATTGGCTAGGCCTACAAAAAGCACAACAGAACAAATACCATCGCAGACCAAGTAATACATGTCCAACTACTTCCACTTCTTGGGTTCTTCCCTGCCTTACCAATTTCTACACACATACACACCTAGGTACACTACATCTGATACTGTGGTTGATGCACTTCAGTCATCCACACCCACACCTGTAACCGACCCCGAGCACATCACCCTATCCCCCACGCCTGTGTACTTGCTTACATATTATGGATCAATACATTTTTCACCAACCTCATGGCTAAAATTCATCAAAATGGGCAACGTTCTCAATGCATATGATAATGAATTACACTGCGATCCCACCATCTCTAACCATAAACCTGATCTTCTACTTCAACTTATCAGTCAACCACCTACCCCATGTACACCACCTCATGTTACGTCCCTGTACTATTCCTCCCACTTGTATTGTTTGCATTGGTGGACTACAATATCAAACAAGGTGCATCACCATACGCACGTGCTCAAATTATGGTACACACAAAGCATTCACCACCATCCCTATCTACACCCTACCCCACTTACAACACCCCACACTAGTGCCTGTGTCACCGCAGACAACTACCTTGTACACAATGGTCTATGCCATAATGCATTAAGGTATACCTACGTAAACCCACACTGACCATGTGGTACACACAATGCAGTCACACACATCCACACAAATAACCAACTCATGTGCCCATGGGTATACCTCGAGTCACACAGTCATCAACCCAACAGAGTTACACACGTGCCCACATCTAACACACCCCCATTAAGAAACCCCCCATTGACGCCAACAACATTGTTCAGCCCTACATTCTTCTAATTAGTTTACCCACTAATCACAACCGGTAACCCTAGGTACACCTCTGTTCAAATTATGCTACCTACATGGCTACAATGGGGTTCCTACACTTCCACTACCCAACTCTCCCCCAACAACAACACCTCAATTTCTATACATCCACTTCACATTCATCTTCTACATTAATTGCGTCTGTATACCACCTACTCCCATTTGTTTACTTGGGTATACCTCTACTAATCCTATGGTCAACACTGCCACCACCACTGCAACCTCCTAAATTCATACCGAATTGAGGAGTTACCCAAACTCCTCTACTCCATACTTCCCCTCCCTATGACTTCACCCCCCAATTTTCATTATGGCATCCTGAATTCTACCATCACTCTACCACACATACATACATTTCATGTTCAATTCCAACCTTTACATAGTTAAAATTACTCACCTCTTTCACAGCCTTGTCGCCTGCTGCTTTCTTGGCAGTTTCTGCGCCTGTGTTGGACCTCTGGCCGATTCCACCTGCCGCTGCCGCCGACCTCTGCCGCCGACAACTGCCTCCTTCTCCTCCCAACTTCCCCCGACCCTCTCCTTTTTCGACCTCTCTCTGTCGCTATCAACTTCACCCTCTACTCCTTCCCTAGCATTCACTTTGTCTCTCCCTGGGTTAGAACTCCCTCACAATTGTCTTCCTCTTCCTCTTGCTTCTCTCCCATTCATCTCCACTAACTGCCACATTCAACTATCTTCCCAACCCTACAGATATCAACCAGGGCATTTTTGTAATTTATAATGCTTCATTTTCATTAAGGGCAGTTTCATCATTTTCTCCCCCATTCAATATTCCCCACTCTATTTTTCTCTCAAAACCAATACCCATTGTTGTAAAATTCACTTGACCGTTACCCCCATTTAATGAGTGTCTACCATGTAAATTTCCCTTATTAAAAACAAACATGCACGCCCATCCCACTCCTCATCTGACTTGTCAGTCTCACCCCAACGGACTCTATGTCTGTCTCATCCTCCATACGCACCCAAGGCTCCTAATTCCTTCTCCCTTCTCCCTTCTCCCTTCTCTCCGTCTTCTCTCCTAGGGTTAGGGTTTAAGCTTTCAATTTCGCCTCCTCACCCATCAATGGCGACCGCAGCGCCCGCCACAACCGGCACTGGAGCTGGAAGTGCGACAGCCGCGAAGAGAAAGCCCGTGTTCGTCAAGGTTGATCAGCTCAAGCCTGGTACTTCCGGCCACACGTTGATTGTCAAGGTAGTCAGCTCCACGACTGTCTTGCAGAAGGGCAGATCCGCTTCTCTTAATCCCCGCCCTACTCGCATCGCTGAATGTCTCGTTGGCGATGAGACCGGTGCCATCGTCTTCACAGCTCGTAATGAACAAAGTATCTCTCTCTCTCTCTCCCTCTCCCTCTCTCTCTCTCTCTCTCTCTCTCTCTCGCGATCAATATTGTTTCTAATTGTTTGGGTATATTTTGGTGGTTGAGTTGGTTGGAAATGGAACTGATTGATGTTTTGATAGGCCTGAATTCGTGATTGAGAACTGTGCCATTTCATGCCCCTCTCTTTTATGCGGGTTTTTATTTCTCTGATTGTCTTCTTTTATCATTTCTGACAGGAATCTGCTTATAATGTGTCAAACTTTGTGATTCATGTGATTTCAATTGGGTTTATAAATTTTGTGCTTTTGTTGATGTGTTACTTCTGATTAATTATGATGGTATGAGCTCATTCTGAGAAATTTCCAGCAAGTTTGTTGGACGTCTTTTGGGGGTTTTCTTCTGTCTCTTGACAGGGCGTCTTTTGTCCATATGCTCATCTTTGCATGATGAATCCCAACATCCATATTTCATTTATGTAACTGATATACTAGTTTTTTGGAATTACATGATCCTTTTTCAAATTGGGTTGTTATCTAATTCCCGTTGAATGTCACGTTCATGGACTACCGAGCATGATTGACCGTAGTTTGTCGGGCTTCTCTCTTTGGCAGATCCCCCCCCCCCCCCCCTCAAGAAGAGCGTATGAGTGTGAAAGATGAAGAAAGGTTGACTATGGAAGTGAAGGGAATGGTTGCCGTAAGCTTGGTTGTTGGCATTTATTACTGTGGCTATCTATTGTGATTTTCACACCAGGAAATTTGCATTCTGGGCTTTATGCACGAGTGGGGCGTCATGTTTTTGTTTTCACCTAATGTGTGGGTTCGCTACCAAACTGGATGCGAACACCTTCGGAGAAACCTCTATCCAGATGGTTAAGGGCATCTAAACAAGGGCAAATGTCCTGGTCAGGCGAGAGGAGGACTGAGTGAGTAAATTTTGATTGAAGGACGTAGAATGAAATGGGGTTTGCTGAAGTGTGATGTTGCTACTTATCAGTTGTGTTCTTTAACCTAGAAAAGTGCTGAGTTTTTACGCAGTCATGCAAGATTCCCTTTTGTTGGTATTTTCTAGGAGAGGCAACATCTCTCCATTCCATATTTTGGTTATTTGATGGTATTACATCAATTTTTGTTGTAGTAGTATGTGCGACAATTTCTCGTTCTGTGCTAAGCTGAAATGCCATTTCTTTTCTCTGTTCCCTTCGGAATTGTAAATTTATAATGGGATTGGAGTGAATTGAACTATCAAATGTGACTAATACTACATTTGGTAGCGGCTATGGTACTTGCTGTTAACAAACATAAGGAATTTGAAGTCTTGTCTGTTTTCCTCCTTTTCTTGGGCCAATGAACCCTTTTTGTTTCACCAGGTATATTTTTGTTCATTTAGCTTCTATTATTGTATGTTTGAGTTGATCATGTAGCATCATATCTTTGCAGTTGATCTCATGAAGCCAGGTGCTACAGTGATCCTGCGAAATGCGAAGATTGACATGTTTAAGGGTTCAATGAGGCTAGCAGTTGACAAATGGGGTCGTGTTGAGGTTACTGAACCCGCTAGCTTTGAAGTTAAGGAAGACAATAATCTCTCCCTTGTGGAATATGAATTGGTGAATGTCGTTGAAGAATGAAATGGAGCTTTTCACATGACGCGTTCACGAAGCTTTCTCTCTGGCTGTTCGTGAGGTGAAATTGTGATTGCTCTACAAGTTTCATGAGTTTCAAATACAAATCAAGCTCTGAAGACACTTTGCTTTGTGTGTTCAGTATATTAGCTCCAAAGAATGCGTTTGTACTCTTTGGTCTGGGATTATCTTTTGAGTGTAGGTCTCTCAAGAAATGAAGGCCCAATTAAAGCTGTGCTGCCGTTTTGATAACTTACATCTGCTGAATTATGCTGAGCATTGAATATTTTTTTTTGTTTTTTTGCTTTTTTGAGCAAAAAACATCAGTTGAGTTCTGATAATTAGGTATTATGTGGTAGTCAATGAGCATTTGAGCTGGTATTTTGCTTTTGGTGGGGCGATGATATATGTATTGTAGCAAAGTACCTCTTAAGTGTCTTGTAGCAAGATACATTTTGCCTTGATGGCGGTATTATGTTCAATGACTTAAAATTACCATTTTTCAACTACTAGAATCAATTATAATTGGTAGAACTCTAATATTTGTCAGATATGCGGATGGATATAAAATGACACTATAATTAGATCAATCTCATCCTTAATGGCATATTGTAATTGTAATTTTTTAATGGTGAAAAATATGGATAAAAAGAATGTTTTTTACAAAGGGTAATATACTCCAACTATTTAATCATACTAGTTTTTACCCATGCATTGCATGATGGCCATCACTTCTAGCTTGATAAGTATCAGTATTTTGTAGATGGTGGTGGTGTCATGTTATACTGAGTTCTATAGACTTGATTGTCACACCTTTTTTAACTTTATTTCATATGAATTCAAATTAATTATGTATACTTGAATTTTTGATGTGCAGTCTATTTTTTTTAATCCTGTCAGTTAAGAAGTTTTTTTTTTAAAAGATATTCTGTGGCTTGACACTGGATGATTTTTTTTTTTAGTTTAAAAGGATCATGATTTGTGAAATAACGAGGAAAACTATAGTATTTTAGTAATTTAATGTTGTCTTTTTAAAACTTGGACTATATTTTTAAAAATGCATTATATGGTAATGTTAAATGTAATGTATGAAAAATACTTCTAATATGAAATGTTCAGTAAAACATTAGATTTGTTATCTTTGCTATCTATTAGTTGCCAACTTTCATTCTTAGATTAAGTAACCTACAAAAGTAACATATATTATACTAAGTTAGGTTTTGATTTTTCATTTGTTCCTTACTGTTTGTCAACAACGATGTGTTGTTAACTGCATACAACAACAACAACAACAAACTCCCAATGTAGGTCCCGCTTTCGCGGGGTTTGGGGAGATCCAGCTGTAGGCAACCTTACCTCTACCGGTTTTCCTACCCATAGAGAGGTTGATTCCGTAAGACCCACAAAACAGCTTTGAGAAAAAGGTTTGAAGAGAAAACGATTGCAAAAACCATTGACCGACGTAAGAGAAAGAGGGAGGGGGAAAAGGTTCCGGATAAGCGAAAAGATAGGGAGCGGAGACATACCTTAACAAACTAGGGGCACTTGGTGCCGTGACATCCCGGGAAAGCACGACCTACAGACAAGCAAACCAAAACCCTACCCACCCCACCCCACCCCACACCGCCTAAGCTACTGCCACCTATGAAGCCGGTCCCCTACAATCAGGGACCTTAATCCTATCCCGCCACAAACTCCTATCCTGAGCTATGTCCTCCGTGATACCGACAACTCTGAGGTCCTCTCTAACCACCTCTTCTAGGCTCTTTTTCGGTCTACCCCTTCCTCTCTTACCACCGGGGGGTTGATACTCTCGCACCTTTGCACCGGGGCGGCCACACTTCTCCTCTTCACGTGGCCAAACCATCTGAGCCTCGATTCCCTCATCTTCTCCTCTATGGTGGCTACTCCAGCTAAGCCCCTAATTACCCCATTCGTGATCCTATCCAATCTCGTAAAACCACACATCCTCATGACCATCCTCATCTCAGCCACCATCAACCTTTGGACCTGCGCCTTTTTTAGAGGCCAACACTCCGATCCATAGAGAACAGCCGGTCTAACTACCATCCGATAGACTTTGCCTTTTAAACCCATGGGCACTCTTTTGTCATACAGCACCCCTGACACTGACTTCCACTTTTGCCAGCCCACTCTAATCCGCTGGCTAATATCCTTGTCAATGTCCCCATTCTGATGGATGATCGAGCCCAGATACTTGAGTTTGGCGACCTTCGGTATTGCCCTTCCATCCAGTACGATTTCTCCCCCCTCGTGTTGTTAACTGCATGCAATGGATTTTTTTACATGCTTATACATTTAGTAAAAAATATAAGATAATATTTTGGATTGATTTGTATTTACCTACAGAGAGGTATTTCAATTGTAGACTTATGGTATATTTCATATGTCTGAAGTTGTCTGCACAATATCGAAGGAATTTATTAATTGTTGTTATTTTAATCTCTGATTATTTTTAATCCTAACAATCATAATATGTCAAGGTCTATGCATAATTAGAACTAACATTTTGTAGGAGTTTACTAATACTAAAAGATATATAGTGCCGATTTGTAATTTTTTTTTTTGATAATTTGTAGTAGTGAAGTTATTTTGAGTGCATACATAGCATAGGTAAGTTGTTGAACACTTCTTTATAAACGATGTATCTTGTGTATCATTCATAGTGTTTATTGTCATATTTAATGACAAACTTCCAACCCTCTAGTAAAGTTACCCGTGATGCTGCAACATGCAGTTGTCCTTAGCGGAATACCGATTTTGGAAGGTAAACTCATACATATTTCAGTAATTGTCATTGACTTTTATTTATAGTCATTGCATAGCAAACATGAATAGAAAATTGCCATCTTTTTAATACGAATGACCACGTTGTCAGATGGGTGCAAAACAATTCTAAGGATTGCGACTTTCCATTCCGACATTGATCAAGGAAAGAGTAAGATTCTTCCATTTTAGTCAACCGATGCTTGTTAGGACTCATTTTTATATCCTTCCACGACTAAGAGTTGTGTGGTGACACAAATTTTCTTTTTGATCAAATAACAACACAAACTTAGATGAGATATTATAAAATTAAGTTCCTATTTATAAAAATTGCAAATTAAATAAACTTTAGAGTAAAGTGAATAGTTGTGTGGGGATAATAAGGTATTTAATTTGAAAAATAATATATAATATAATAATTAAAGGTGAGCATTAAAATGGAATAATGAGGTAATTTAGCAAATGTTATATAATATTAAAGATGGACATTCAAATAGAATAATAAGGTAATTTGCCAATAAAAACAAATTAGCAAACGTCAGTTAGCACATGTGAGACTGAAGGTCAAATTTGTAGGGTCATGCATGCCAATTAAAACTAATAATCATCACAAGCGGTGCATTTTTTCCCTAGAGATTCCTATTGGTTTAATTGTATTCATTATGCATACACTTACTTCATACGTCCATTATAGATCATTTTAATAGTTTAACGACACCTTTAGCGTTATTTAATAGTGATGATGGTCCTTCCTACTATTTGACCCATGCTTTGAATGGAAATAAATTTTGATTAATCATTCTTAAGAACAACACAGCATGGGAAAATTATTGGCAATAGTACCAAAAATACAGATAAGTCTTTGACCTTAATCTTATCTCTTTGGTGTATAATTATTTTTAAAAAAATCAACAGAAGAAAAATTAAAAAAGTACAAAAAGAAGAAAGGGAGATTAGTAGCAGATGAAGAAATTTTAGTACAATTTCAATTTAGGAAAACTTTTAACGTTTTTTTTTTTTGGGGTACTACAAATTTATGAAGTCAGTTATGATCTATTGTGGGAATGTAAGACAAACTACTTTTATATATTAATTTACCTATCAAATTTAAATTTAAATTTGCTAAAGGAGCTAATTATGTTATGTGATTTATGAGATCAAAATATAATCTAAAGTGAAATATAAATTGAATAAATCACTGAAATATTTTTTTTTAATATCATGAATGTAAGTTACAAATTTGAAAGGAAACTAAATATTTGATCAACTTAAAGTAGTTGTAAGCGAAACCCACAATCACATTAATGTCCTACTGTATTTCATATTAATTAAATCCAATTATGTGATATGCTTAAGCAATCAAGATTTACAGTATGCAAAATAAGCTGCTCAATAAGTATTCAAGTGTCGACTCATTATGTATTCACTCAAAAATAAAAAAATAAAAAAAAATGTTTCAATTTAGATGTCCAATATATACTTACCTCAAAAATAATATCCAATACACATCAATCTTTTTCTTGGGTAACATCTAATTCATTTCTTTGTTCTATATTTAATTTTTTTAAGACAAAATTCAATTACTAATTAGTCAAAACATATGAAAAAAGTTAACATTAAATTGAATAAAAATTACATTAATAACCTGCATATATCTTAATTACATGATAGAAGACTTTTATATTGCTATTCTATATGACATTCTTATCCAAAATAGTACCCTAGATAACATCATATGTGGTATCCCGTTTGCCAATTATACATGCATTCTATCCAACTTTTAACACATACTAGTGCTATACCCTTGCGATGCAAGAACTTTAGTCAATTTTTGTTTAATATTATTAGTATAAATAATTAATAAAAATATATTATGTTTATAGTATATGAACAATTCTATAATAACATAATTATTGTTTCCTTTCTATTTTCATTTCAAATCACTCTAAATTGCCTTTGTTTTCATGTGACAATGATTTACCATTTACCATTTTTTTCATTATTCTTCACAAGTCTAATTAATTTGTAATGGATATTTTTTAGGAGTTCAATGGACTATATTTTAATTTAACTTAGTTTCATAAAAATTATATTACAATCTTACAAATTACTCCGCATAAGATATATATGAAGTCACTTTTCAACTCTAGAAGAATATTCACGTAACCAACTACTCCAACAAAACCTTGAGACACGTCTTATGTATCATTCATAAATTATCCTATATGATTAAATTGTTATATGGCAATAAGCTCATACTCATTTACAATGACCTCAAGATATAACCTTAAAAAAAAATAAGCAGTAATAATTAAAATTAAGGTAAAATTTAATTCTCTTATCTAATTCTATTCTTTTATTATTGAAACATAAAATAAATCAATTTGAAATACAAAAAAATCAATTATTGCATACCAAGTTAACCATATGAGGACTTACTTAAAAAATAAAATAAGTTAGGAATATAAAACAATGCAATAAATAATTAAGTTAATACCATAAAATAAATTCTAATTAATAGTATTAATGTTGATTAACGAGTCTCAACTAGCATCCACCAATTGCAATTTGTTAAGTCGTTACTTTGTGTCATGTGATACATCACATGTCATTTAGATATTATGTGTATCCAATTTTTAATATATATATATATATATATAT
>JACYFF010031957.1:38549681-38572215 GCA_017589665.1 Selenicereus undatus
GGATTAGATGAGTTTGGTTGAATCAGTTTAGATTGCCTTAAATAATTTCACTTAGTTTAGTTAATTTAGTTTAAGCATTTTGTTTAAATGACCATAAATCTCACGTTTTCCCTGTGGACCGACCCTTAAGTACTACGACTGACAATCGTGAGTATTTGAGGTATCACTTTCCTTTTTCTTTAAGTAATTTTCCGCCCCCCCTCAAAATCATTCAACAAGGATTGTCTAAAGACTCAATTTTCAACACAAACAAGTAATTCAAGACAAAGAGTGAATCAACCATAACACAATCTTTGGAGAGGCAAAGACATAAATCTTTAATTCTCTTCAACGAACTACCAAGTGGTGCCCATGTAGAGATCATCGCCACTGATGATTATCATTTAAAAAAAATTAATTAGTAATCATAAATTCATAATTTTAATAAACGTATTCAAGTACTCAAAAAATATATATTATCTAACAAGCATACTGAATCCACATTAGTGACTTCAGTGTTACAACTTTTATCTTCACCAACATTGGCATCTTCAAGGATTGTAGCACATGCTTGCGCATTACTAAATGAAGAAACTAAAATTCAAGAAAATAATATGTTAAATTAGTATCATATGATAAATTAAAATACATAATATAACTAGAAAATATCAAATGCAATTTTATTATTACCTGAATACTTGCCAACTATCCAATTTTGCAAGCACATCAAGGCCTCAACGACATCAAAGTGAAGAGAATAACGATGAGGACTCAATACCCTACAACCGGTACTAAAAGCACTCTCGGAAGCAACGGTAGATGCAGGAATTGCTAAGACATCCCGAGCAATCTTTTTCAATGTTGGGTACTTGGGATCTAACTTCCAAAAGTGAAGGACATTAGAACTATGCCTATCCGAATATGGATCATCATCTAAATAATAGTCTAACTCTGTCCTCACATTTGTCTTCTTTTTTTGGGTATTCTTAGCTTCACCCCATAGAGTACTTTTGCTTTAGGTTATAGGAGGAACAGGAAGATCAACTATCGCATGGTGATTGCCAAGAACGTTAGAGGTAGATGGAACATAATCCTCACTACATCCTTGATACTCCATGAGAAGGTCATACAACAAACTTTTAAGCCTTTGAACTTCACCATAAGCCTTATCTCCATAAATCACCTCAAAATGGAACTCCACACATGCTAATTTGTCCCTAGGGTCTAGGATAGCTGTAATAGCAAGAACCCCATTAATTGTTGACTAATATTTGTCAAACTTGTCAATCATTTTCAAATCCATATCCCTAATAATTTGTTCTTCATTTGATAGCCACGAAATCAAATCTACCTTGATATTACATATGTAGCGAAAGAACAAATTAATAGTAGGATACTTTCTACCTGAAAATAGCTCAGTCACATCAAGAAACACTTACAATTTTTCACAAATTTTTTTGGCCAACTCCCAAACAAAATCACTAGGGACAACAAAATTAAAGCGAGGATTTTAAGTCTTTAATTTTAAAAAAACCTCGCGATATGGAAAAGCACTAACAAGCATGAGATAGGTGGAGTTCCATCTTGTTTTACAATCAAGTACCAACTTTCTTGAACAATCAATCTTCAAACCCCTAGCTTTATCCTTAAACTTTTCAACTCTTTTTGGGGTTGATGTCTAAAATAAAACACAATTACAAATCATTTCAATTCCCGAACCAATCACTTCTAAACCATCTTGCACAACCAAATTCAATATATGTGCAATACAACTCACATGTAAAAAGTCACCATGCAACAAAAGAGATCGCGAATCTAATCTCTCTTGTAAGATATCAACCATTGCATCATTTGTTGTACAATTATCAACCACCACAGAAGAAATCCTTTCAGTTATATTAAACATATCCAATGTATCTATTAAAACCTGAGCAAGGATTTCTTTCGTATGTGGACAAGGCACATAGACAAACCCATAAATAAAAATAATAAAGACATTATATTGTAGACAAAAAAATAAATATCTCATAAAATCATAATATAAAAAATCTCTTTGAAAAAAAAGGTTACCTCAACGTCTTGTTGTGCAAGACCCATTCTTTATCAATAAAGTGAGCTGTGACTGCCATATAACCCCTCTTTTGATGAGAACCTATCCACTTATAAGTGGTGATAGCAATTCTTGCCTCATAGTCCTCAAATAATTTCTTTAGAGTAACTCTTTCATTTACGTACATTTTCATTATATCATTCTTCAAAGTATTATGACTAATCAACTTGAAGTTTGGATTCAAGCTATGGACAAATCTCCTAAAGCCAACATGGTGTACAATAGCCAAGGGATACTCATGCATAATCACCATAGTTGTCAACTCTTTTCTTAACACTTCTTTACTAAAATTAGAGTTTTCCAAATCTACTGAACCATCTTTTTTTAAGATTGTAATTCAAAAACTATTGGCGAATATCAACCCTAACATGCTTCTTAGGACATCTTTTTGGTAGATGGTCCTTGAGATGAGAAGTGCCATTTTTGCTTGTGGCGGACAACCTTTGATTACAATGTAAACAATTTGCTTTTTGCTCCCCATTTACCATCACCCTTCGAAAGTGGTGCTACACAATTGATTTAAGTTGTCTAGCCTTACGGGATTGTGTTCCGGTATCAGCAGGTTCTAGATCATAAACTCATTTTCAGCAAATGAGATTGGATGAAAGGGTGGGCGACTATAGGAAGGTTAAGCCCTTGAAGGCTGTGGGATGCCTGAAGATGGAGTTGTATTTGGCTCAGGACCAGATGAGGCATTTTCAGAGTCATTAATATTATCACCTACCATAGCTCACTTAATCGAACCTAATTCCAACAAATATTCAACAAAAAACAACACTCACAATACTAGATGAGGCATTAAAATATAAATAGAAAACTAAAATCTCATTAACGATACATAGTTGAATTTACAACTAGACAAATAGCTTTAGCCAAGAATTAAATTAATCAAATTGAATCTAATTTGACCAATACTCCAGTAGTTTCAAAAAGTGAAGTAGACCCATAACTTAGCAAGAAGTCCAAAGCAAGTTAGTATCACCGAGCATCATGATGACAAGCATAATTAACAAGTATTCAATTGTTAATTTATTTGTTTACTTTTCCTTCTAATCATTCTCTATGAAAATTTCCTTCTAATCATTCTCTACAAAGTAAGTCAGTATCACTGGTTTACTTGGAAAAAAATAATATGCAACTCACGTGACCAACCATTCAAACACTCAAAACAAACATATAAACATCCAACTAACAGTCTGAGGTAATACACAAATAGAAAAGAATAAATTCAATCCAAGACAACAAATGCAGTGGGTAAAAGTTCTACATTAATTCAATCAAAGAAATTGATGAAAAGTGAATCAAAGGACTTTAAAATTGAGTGCAGAATGCAAATCTAAAAAAGTGATGAATAGGAGTTCGACTTACAGGCTGAGAACCATCGCTGAATTCGCCGGCGCCGGTGAGGTGGCTCAGCAATGGTGGCAGACGTCAGGGGTGGTGTTTAAGTTTCACCGTTTCAGATTCAAGCATTCAGCCATTCACAGTTCAGAGCTAGTGACAACACCAATGAGGGAGGGGGTTGTTTGCCTCTACTGGACTGCTGGTCTGCCCATTCATTTAGCAAAGTAAAGAATAAAAGAAATGAAGGAACTACACCATTAGGGTTATGTACATCATATATATATATATATACATATATATGAATGTGTGTGTGTGTGTGTGTATATATATATATATATATATATATTATTTAAGCGCGTGACGGGTTGGTTGTGGGTTAGGTAGACCATCTCCCGAATCTGACCCAATCCATTAGCCGGTTATCCATCACCCATTTAGTCCACCCGTTTAGTCGGGTTTTCATCCGATTTTTCCAGTCGTGCGAATCGTGTATCCATCGGGTTCGGATGAAATTGCCAGGCCTATTGGGGTGGCACAATGGTTGGCTGGTGACCCGATGGTGCTGTGGCTAGATGGTTTCGAGAGATAGAGCAAGATGGAGCATGAAAGAGAGAGAGAGAGAGAGAGAGAGAGAGAGAGAGAGAGAGAGAGAACGAGAGACGAGCGTGAGAGGGAGAAAGAGTTGACGTGAGAGAGGGAAGAGGTTAAGAAGGTGTGGGCTGATTTACGTTGGTGAAAATTACCCTCTAGGGTTAGAGTTTAGTGGGAGGAGGAAAAAAGAGATGGAAAAGGGAAGAAGGAAGAGGGAAAATATTATTTATTTATTTTATTTTTTAAAGTTTTGCTTCACATAGCCGAAGGGGAAGAAAATTGACTGCTGACTCAAAATCTCATTGGCACAAAATAATTTTCTCTAAAATTTTCTAAAATATTTAGGTGTAAAGCATCAAAATAACTAAATCTCTTGGCTTGGATTGATTAAACTATCGTCTAAGACACATCCTTAAATTACCTATAAAAGTCTAATAAGCTTACGAACTCAAGCCTCTAAGTCGGTCCACTTTTTTAAAAAAACAACAAATATTCATAATTTAAAAATTTTCGGGGTTTTATAAGCTGCTACTAGTTTTAGTAGGTGCCTCCCTAGCTATCCCTTATTCAACCGGCATACCTACGTTCCTCTATGTAATAAAAATTTTAAATGCTATGAATTGCAGGTGTTGTGTATATGTAAGCTGGAGGTTCCTAATGAATAGGCTTGTTAAGCTTTCGAAGATCGATCCACAATGTAAGTGGCATTCGCCTTCCATCTAAAAAGGTAGTCGGAAAACTCTTCTTTTTCTTCTTGCTTCATCAACTCTAGGTCTTTGAGTGTGATTGAGAGGTTAGCATTATAGGAATATTGACATACGAACTCCTTATGAAGATCATCCCAATTCATGACCTTTGGTCAGTTTATAACATTATATCACCTCATTACATCCTTATTAAATACCCAAGGAAATATGATATAAAAGATATTCTTGTCAATTCCATTTAAAGTTATGGCACTAAGAAGATGCCTCATATAAGGGTGAGGATTTTCAATTCCAATGAACTTAGAGTCTAGCATAGTGAACTTTCGAGGTAATTTCCCTTTTGGCATTGAAATGAATCCAACATAGTCACTAAAGTAATGGTTGAAGAGGAAAGATTCCTTAAGTAGTTATCCTATCTAATCTAATCGTGGATCGATCTAAAGAGTGCTTTTCCCCTCTTCTTCTTCCTTCTTCTTATCATCTTTCCTTCCTCCATTACGAGGTTTCTCACCATTTTCATTTGGGGAGTCCTTGATAAGGATTTGGGGTGTAGTGGCCATCAGTTCTATGTTCTTCTCATTTTCATCTAGTGTAGTTTGTATTTTTTCCATCATCTCCACGAGTTAAGCTAGTTCATTACCTCGTGCCATCGGGATTGATAAAGTATTGATTTTGACTTGGATTTTAACTTTGACCAAACTGGTGGAGTTCCCTTGGACTTCTCTCGAGATAGAATTTTTTCGGTTTGTGGACTTCGATCGTATACCTTCTCAACCTTCCCTATCTTAAACAATCAGGCGGTAGTTTAGAGGAGTGAATAATGAAAGGCTAAACATTTACTATGGGGTTGAAGAGAATGGTTACTAACTTACCATTAGGTAAGAAAGAGACGATGACTTGGTGGACTTGAAGATTTACATTGTGATGAGAATAAATGAGGTTAAGATGTTAGATTTAGGCTGAAATCATGTCTTATCTTGTATTGGGTCCTAAGTTGGGTTTATAAAGCTAACCTATGGGCTTAGTTAGGTATGAGTGTAGCTCATATAACTCTTGGGCCTAGACTGTGCCTACGTATGACCATGGTTTGGTTTGCCTATAGTGGGCTAGTTTAAGCATGTGGATGGATCTCGATGGACTCGCGCATGAATCCTAGACTTAGGGAATATAAAGCATGGACCATGGAATTATACATATGTAAAACATCTAGTTCTTATTTGGACTTATGGATTATTAATATGTTACATGATGGGGTACAACTTAGAAGATTAATGCTCTAGAGGTCTAATTGGAACCATCAGGGACATTGGATCTAGATGAACTCATGGATTGTGCATGATGAGGCCAAAGATGCATGACTCTTTGGGCGCAAGTATCCTACAAGTGATGTTCTGAGAACATAAATGGACCATGTCAACTCATGAATAGAAACAAAAACCTAATAGTGAGAGTCTTGTATGCTGACTGAATGTTGACCCAAACTAACATGAACTAAGCTTGACTAGACCATAGGGCGCCGGTAGGATTCCCTATTGGACCCCGAGGCTGGCTTTCTTACTCTTTACCCTTTTCATCCTAAACTCATACCATTTCTAATTCGATCAGCCTCATGGGAAACCAATCCAGTTCCCTTTTAGGCCATGAGAGTAGCGTCCTAACTTTTGCCTTTCTCTCGTCAGACCAAACCCAATTAGATGTAGATAGACTACTGTACTGACTAGGTTTCTAATTAGCCTTGGAAACTGACTCTTACCCCTCTTCTTAGTCTTTGACTCAAGTCCAATCTAAAGACATCCCTACTAGGTTTTCCAAAAACATGTCCTAGATTCCTAACAGGATGCAGACTTCCCTTTTTTTTGGGAACACCCAACCATGCTCATTCAATCTTGGCGGAGTCTCCATTTAGGACTCTTATTCCCTAGATTAAGGATAGTGGCAAGTCAAATCCGAGGTCAAGAGCCCCTTTACGCTCCATTGGCCTTGAAGCTGCCTTGGTCCGTAACCCTAGCCATTGAGTTCAACCTTTCCTAACTTAGGCTCTCATAAGACCTAATGACGATGTTATGAAGCCTGAAACATCAATGCATGGGTCTTCAAGGTATAGGTCAATTCAGGCAATCAATTAGAGTTCTAAACATTCATAGAATCACGTACATGAGTTCTAACCTAAGCCAAAGTTCTAGGTTACAAGGGTTTCAGGTCAAGTTTAGAACATTCTTCTCGTGACCCAAATACTTCGTACATTATCCATGGGTTTTATGAAAAGAGTGGGACATTTGGGTTGCTTCCTTATGTTGTGTGGACCGAAAAATGTGTCACGAGTAGGTGAAGTAATTTCCTGGGCATTAAAAGTTGAGTGGACCCACTGAGTGACCAATTACATTCTTAGGGGTAATACAGGGGATTGACTTAGAGGTGCTGTTAGTCCTTAATATGCAGCATCTTATAATGTAGATATGCCTAATGCAAGTATAATTAAAATGATTTCCCACATTGAATTTCAAATCTTACCTACTTAAAGAAAATCATCCAAGTGGAGTCACCACTATAAGGATCCAACTCCCCAATGGTGCGATACCCTATAAATCTTTCGACTTTCCCTTTCGCTCGGTACTTTACTATTTTAGAAGCATATTTAATTTTATAATTTTTTTAAAAACATAAACAAAATTGGGCTACAGGATCATAAGAAATCAGGCCTTCATCTTAACCAAGGAACCAGGTCGGGTTCTATGGTCAGAACCAAATCTAGTTCCCTGGCGTGGTCTCAGCCAATAGCTTAGTCTAGCATAGAATCTGTACATAAGACTGATATAGGGATCAGGCTCCCAGGCCAGTTTTGTCCTTGAATTTTGGTCGAGATATGCACTACTGTCAGGATTTGAATCCCTTGAACCTATTCCAAAAGTGCAGACATGAGGAAAAGTAAAGACAAAAAAACATTAAACTTAAACTAATAGAGCAGCCAGTGAGTTTTGGGAAAAACTAATGAACCATATCACTTTTTGAAGCAAATCATACCGATAAGGACAACCGAAGTGACATCGAAGGAACAATTACTTTTGCTTCAGTGAGGTTTTTGAAAGCCCCCAAGTAATTCCTAGTGTAGGGACAAGTTTGACTCTATAGTCTCGAACTAAGGATCCAGATTCAGGGGCAATGGTATGGTACATGACGGAATCCATCATATCACCTCCTGTCATCACTCATGACCTTTGCTATCAAAACGGGAATTCAAAACATAATCATACTAACACACAATCATGCAGCAAATTAGTGTGAATCCTATTAAATCATACAAAAGGTACGAACCTTAGTCCAACAAAAAACCACAAAATAGAATAACAGTTACAGCAGACAGGAAATTACCTAAAGATTACATCTTTGGTAATTTAGCATCAAAAATCATAAAAGAGAAATAAAGTAAAAGAGTATGGAAAAATTGAGTTTTTGCCCTTGTGATAATCCACCTGATTTACTTGGAAACCTAGCAAAGTGACGCCTTCTTAATGGGTGACCCAATTCTCTCTCTCTCTCCTCCCTAATACCTCCAATGTGTAAAGTATTTCTGATGCTCTCCACTCCCTAATTTTTTGATGTGTTTTGACGCCAACTTCATTTGATGGCCCTAACCAATATGGGAAACCCCTTGTTTATAGTGGGTGAATAGATAGTCTGAATCTGTTTAGAGAAACGAGACCTAATTCTAGTCCCATTAGGGTTAATCTAATTAGGGACACTAATTCGACTAGCATTCTGAAAAATTAGTCCCAGTGAACCAATAAGCCTAAAATTCTAGTTAATTAATCTAGTTCAGGCGAAAAAGGCCTTAGAGATATGGCTAAAATTACATAGCCTGGTCGAGTTCCCAGCTAGAGGACCCAATGTGGCTCTCGGTCTGGTAAAGTTGCATTAAGTAGGAACTCAACCGGGTTCCTACGCTGCACCATAGATAACCCAATTTATTTTGGTCATAACTTTTGCATCTAACCTCCATTTTAAATAGTTCTTTTCTTCATTGAAAGGTTATTAATTCTAGTGTCTAATGAAAATAGTGAACATGTGTCAATTTCAGCACAAGCCTAAATATTCGGCTTATATCTTTTCTATTGCTTATCGGAATTTGGTACATAATATGTCATTAGAAAGCTTATTCAATGGAGAGTGTCGTATCTAGACTTAATAATTTTATACTCCCTAGAGCAGATCTCAATTGGATGTTAAATACTATTAATTTGGGCGTATTTCGGCCTTTTAGGCTTTATCAGCTTTTGAACTCGAATTCAATGATTGCGCTATGTATAAGTTGGGGTGTAAACTTTGTCGTTACGTAATTGAAAATAAGATGCCATTTTAGGCATCTACACAGCCATACTAAAAGTTGCTAGAGAAGGGGTATAGGAAAGCACTACACTAATTTCAATTTTCAAAACCCAAAGATTTTGGAGTGTTAAAGTCTTTTCTCATTATTGAGTTAGATTTTACCTTTGCATATGAAGGCTTCGATTCACCTTGTGATAATGCTTGAGTTTAGATTTATGAGTATGTGTCCTTGTATGTGAATGGATGCTTTTTGTAAGTGTAGATGGTAAGATGTGTATATCAATGGATTTGTTAATGACAAACTACTAGGAAAGTGATTAGTGTTTATTTCCTATATTTGAAAACCTCACTGGATGATATCTTTCTTTTGGAACTTCTGAATTGCTTAAAGGAATTAAGTCAGATTTTCATATGCATACATGCAAATTCGGGTGATAGTGATGGAGCCGTATTGATTATTGCATAAGTGTTATCACCATCATTTTACACCCTTATCAATGCTACTTGTATGTTGTCACTGTTGTTCTGTGCATGGTTGGTGGCTTGGTGCTATTTGGATGTGTTATTTCCTTCTTTTCATCATGCAATTACCATTAGTACTGAGTCAATCATGGGATAAGATTTCTATCATATGGGCTATTATTCCTATTGTGGGATAGGTAGCTTCTTATTTATGTCAAGCCGCAATACACTTAGAAAGAATATGGGTGGAAAAACCTAACAAACTTTGGAATTGCCACACCACATGCATCACCTACTAGAGTGAATGACCCATATATTACTAGTGCTTCTTGAAGTATTAATGTGGAGTTCGGAGGTCAGAGCTCCCTATAACTCTATAAGTGAACTTCTATTTTGTACAGTGAGACCTTAAACTTCTTACGACCAGCTATGGGATATAAATGTCGGATAGCATTTAGGTATATTTATAAGGCCATCAATGGTGATATCCTTAGCTTGAAATGATTGCTGACACTGGAGGCCTACCTTCTCAACAAGCTAAGTGTCAATGTAACAAGCTGTAAAGTGAACACCTTTGGTATCTCTTACTATTGTCTAAAGGCCACCCTTCACACTTTGAATTATTTTGGATAGTGAATAAATTCCGTGTTGCTCCATGAGTGTCTAGAGTCTTTACTGGCAACTAGCTTCTAATCCTTCTAGAAAAGCTAGAAGGCTTACCTTTTGATTATAGTTTGTCCCCTAAGATTAGCATTAACATATAGTTGCGTAGGGGCCTTCCTGTGTAATTGTGTACTGATTGTATGTGCTTTAAGCTGTCAATATATGATAGCGTGTAACAAAAAGCACTTAAGAGCTTATATGGCCACATGGATTTATTATGAGCAATCATTGATGTGTTTGTCAATGAATTGTTCAACGAATGAACTTTGTTGTTGTCTTAGCTTGGAATATGGTTGTGTTCATTGAATTAGTTAACTTATGTAGATTGGTTGCATGGTATGGTCATTGAGTTATTATTTGAGCTGCATGCCTCCTATCCTCTCGTGTTGTCATTTAAGTCATGATTATAGTTATGTCTAATAACATTATCTCATGGCCTTAGGAGCTTGCGCTCATGTGTCTACCTTTGTGAACTCTATGTTTAAGAGTATATTAGTATGAAATGCATGCGTACTCACAAATATGATTAGATTCTTAATGCTGCACTTGATGGATGTGTATATAACGTAATTATTCACATGCTACGATAGAAGTGATTAGGTTATCATGTATTATATGTTACACTATAAATTTGGCTTGGAAACCTTAGAGTAATGCTTTTGTCGGCTGTTGTTGCATTGTTAGGGCCATATGCTTGACATCTGATTTTTACTTTAACTGCAAATTGTGCAACTTCAATGGTAGGATTGATTGTGTACACTGGTATGGTCTGGATTGCATGTTTTATATCTTATGTGTTGTGAATACTTTGAGTGATGTTTTGAAAGGCAGGCGCTTGAATGTTTTATGTTCTTAAAAGTATAGTGGGTAGTTTAGATTCAATAATTAGTTTCATAGAACGGGCTTAGAGCAGGACTTATCATTAGCTAAGGTTTTGCGATAATTGTATTCGATTGTCGTCCTTTTCACTATGTATCCCAGTCGGAGATCTTCTATTTTATTAAATATAGTTGCAAGTATAACACGAGGCATATTAATCTGGCAGTTTGAAGTAACTACTCTACTAATGAGTTATGTAATATGATTGCTATCATGTCTAATCTTATTGCTTGATATAGTGTGACTGAGCTATGATGTGTCACATACTTTCTGATTCCATTATGTGTGGTTAAATTAGTTATGAATGACATGTGCTCCTAAAATGATAGCTGAGCATCATATCCATAAATGTATTATTTTACTTGCGTGCGCTTATAGTTTACATATGTTTCGTTTCATAGGAAGGCCACAGGCTCTAGCTTAAGTTTCATGCTAGGGAAGAGTGGATCTGGACTCTATTAGCTACTGTGTATAGTGTCACTATTAGTTATAATCATGTTGTTTCTTGGCTATTGTTGTGCAATGTTCTCATTATTTTGGGTGTTGTCCTGCCTTACTTGGTTCTATGTGTTGCTTCCGTGTTTTCGTGTTTCAATGCATTGCTCCCAGCGATTTGCTCATTATATACACATAGTACTAATTGACACTGTGATTGTTCTTAACTTTCAGAGTGCTAAGTGTTGTTCTATGTTATATTGTTGTAGCCTTGGATGCCCCCTAAGTGTTGTTATTATTGGTATGATGCTATGTGATACTATGTAATGCCCCTACTATTCTACTATTATTTGGAAGCCTTGTCAATTAACTGGATTCTAAAATGTTTCGATTTCTTTGTACCTTATAGTGAAATTGATTCAGTTGTCAGTGCCATTGATTGTTATGGTCGTAAAATTCTTTGGAGGTCAGCTCATACCAATGCATGAATAGATAGTCGTTATGCTAGTTCATCAAAATCAATTTAATATGGTTATCTGCACCAACTCATTTGCAGCTCTTATATGCAGTTTACCCTTAGAACCTTAGTAGAGTGAGTAGAAACTTCAAGAGGATTTGCGAGGAGGAGACTATATACCATAAATTTCTTTTTTCAATTTTAAATTATATTTGACTATAGAGTTTGGATTTTGTTGTTGCGTTTGTGTGCTTTGCACCATGTGCATTTGAATGTCGTGTTTTACTATACCATAGACTTCAAAATCTTGGGGACGACATTCTTTAAGGGGGGAAGGTGTAATAGTTGAGGATTTTTAGTTGCAAGTTACCTATTTACAATAATAATTTTATTAGCTATGCTTATTAAATTAGCTATATTGGACAAAAAATTTTATGTTAATTAGGTGCGTTAATTTATGTGGATTAGTTTTTGATACTTTCTTGATTAATCTGGCATGGAATCGTGGGTTTAGTTAAAATTAGACTGGGGCACGATTACGTGAGATTGGTGGAGTCAGGTTGGGCTAGTGGTCTCGAAATTAGTTGGGCTTAGCATAGGTGGGTCAACCTTATTTTATATAGCCGAAAAAAAGAAAAAAAAGGGCTCGAGCCCTTTCTCCTTCACGATAATCAGACGGGGGACTCTACTCTCTTCCTGCATCTACAACCCAACCCAAAGATAGACAGAGAGAAAAAGAGAGAGACAAAGAGACAGAGTGTGTGTGTGTGTGTATGGCGAAGCAGGGGAGAGCGACGTGGTGGGTGAGGAGGCCAATGCTAGCAATTGAAACTTGGTGGGCCAACCAGTAACGGCTAGGTGCCACCGACCCATACTTAGCGTAGTCCGAAAGAGGGGGGTATACAGAGGAGTAGAGTCCTGAGGGTTGTTACGGCGACTATTTCTTGTTGTTCAACGGGCGTAGTTTGGAGGTGAGCAACAGATAGCAGGTCGGGAGCAAAGGAATGAACCCATTCTGTGCCAAGCCTAACCTAAAGTAAACCCTATGTCGGATTCTGTTAGGATATTACTAAATTATGATAGATTTAGTTTTCATATTGAACGTGAACTCTCTTTCCTATTTGTACTAGAATAGTATAGTTGTAAATTGTCATCCAAGCTAGGGTTAGCATGACTGCCTTAGAGCATATAAATTATGTACATCAACTCATTGTAGAGATACACAAAACAGAAGAGCAAAGGGGCACACGGTTGTGTGACACCCAACAATCAAGAACTTTAACTCTTTTGCATTTTCTACATGGTATCAGAGCCTATATCATAAACACCTCATACACCTAAAACATGCCTAAAGATGGAGAGACAAAGAACTTTGTGATAGAACCTCACTCCCCTTACTACCTTCATCCCTCCGATGGGCCAGGAGTTCTGATTATAGCTAAAATATTTTACGGAGAGAACTACGATCTCTGGGAGAATGCGGTACGAACCGCATTAAAAGCAAAAAATAAACTTGGATTCATCGATGGAACCCTGACCAAACCAGTAAGAGAGGAAGGAGGTTTTACCGAATACCACGCCTGGGACATGGTTAACTCGATGATACGCTCATGGCTCCTCAATGTGATAGAAAAGAAACTACGGCCGAGTGTTGCTTTTGCCGAGACAGCCCCCAAAATTTATCAATTAAAGGCTAAACTTTCTGAGTGCAGGCAATGAGGTATGACTATGGTTGAATTCTATTCCAAACTAAGAGGTCTTTGGAGTGAGCTTGACAATCATGTCAAGGTTCCTTATTGTACCTATAACGGCTACAAGTGTGGAGGATGCACGTGCAAGGTTGCAGCCAGAACAATGGCAATGTTAGAAGCAGACAAATGTTATTAATTTCTTTTCGGATTAAATGACGATCTCTACTCACAAGTCCGTGGACAAATACTCGCCATGGAACCGCTTCCATCTCTAGAGAAAATTTTCAACATAGTAACTCAAGAAGTGCAGCACAAAAGGCTCATGGTAGGACGTGATGATCGAGTTGAATCCACCGGTGCATTCGCTGTAATTGGAAGAACAGAAAAACCCACGTGCAATCACTGTGGGAAGTATAGGCATGACAAGGCCGGGTGCTTCGAGATAATAGGATACCCGGCTGGTTGGAGTTCTTATGGCCGAGGTCGTGGTGGACGTGGAAGTCGTGGTGGACGAGGAGGACGAGTAGGCGTAGGCAGAGGAAAGGGAGCTAGACGTGAACAAGCACACACAACAGTGGCAGCCCAAACTGCAGGCGTGCTAGGAGTAGCATCGACCCAGTATGCAGGCTCAGCCCAAACAGAATCAAGTCCATTCGTGCAGCAAGCAGCAGGCGTGGAGCCCGGTCCAGTTTCTATTTCGGGGTTGACTAGTGAACAAGTGCAAAGGTTACTACCACTTATCGATACACCGAAAAATGGGTATGACATATCATCAGGTAAGCATCCATGGATGATAGATAGTGGCGCCTCAAAACATATGATAGGTAATGCAAATTTGATAAAAGACCTTGAGTCTATAAAACCCGTTATGATGGACCTTCCCAATGGAGATCAAACGTTGGCGGTCAAACAAGGAAAGGCGGAATTGGGAAATATGAAACTTAGTAAAGTATTATATGTGCCAAAACTTGCTTGTAATCTCATCTCAGTTGCAAAGGTTAGCAAGGAATTAAACTGTGCGGTAACCTTCTTTGACGATTTTTGTGTATTGCAAGACCGTGTTTCGAGGATGCTGATTGGAGTGGGTGAACAACGAGATGGGGTTTATTATTACAAAGCGGCACTAAAAAGAAGACAGCTTAATGCGGCAAAAACTAGCAATCTTTGGCATAGACGGTTAGGACATCTAGGAAGCGAAGCTATGGAAGGATTGTTTAAAAGTATGGGCTTAGCCAATTTATCTAGTAAGAATTTGGAATTTTGTGATGCATGTTTACGAGCTAAACAAGTTAGGACTCAGTTTATTAATAGTGAGACTAAAGCTGAAAAATTGTTTGAATTGGTGCATTGTGATATATGAGGACCATATAGATTACCTGCTTCATGTGGTGCGCATTATTTTTTAACTTTGGTTGATGATGCTAGTCGAACAGTATGGTTGTATTTAATGAAAGAAAAGAGTGAAGCTGGACACTTTCTGAAAAACTTGTTTCCATGGCCAAAACTCAATTTGGGAAAGATGTTAAGGTGATTAGAACTGATAATGGGTTGGAGTTTAAATCAGGATCCATGAACACTTTTTATGCGGAGAGAGGAATTGTTAGATCTTAGAGTATCCTACCACAAGAGGGGGGTGAATTGTGGTGTCTGATTTTCGCGTTATATATGACAAACACCTCTGTGACTTGTTTGCAGAGGGTGTTTTCAGATGTAGCAAGAGCGAAAATTATCAAGATAGATGCGGAAATTAAAGCACACACAATTTTTCACGTGGAAAACACCTCTAGCTCAACTGAGGTGTGAAAAACCACGGCCTACCTCGTGTAGGATTTAACCACTTCACTAAACCGGGCTTAACACGTTACAATTGCAACACACCTTGTTACAACCTTGTAACCACGTAATCTCCTTCTCAAGGCAGATTACACCACGTTCAAATCTCACCAGATTGGACACGTCCAAAGTCCACACGACTAGGACACACTCACTCACTTTTGACTGATCTGAGATCAAGGTCAAGAACACCTTACTGGGGTGCTTCTCACTAAGCAGATGTAAGGTACAAATGAAGATCCTATTATGCCAATATATTGAAAACTTGCTTTAAACACAACTTGAACTGGTTTTTCTTTTCTCAAGTGAAGCTCAGAAATTATTTTCACTAGAAAAACCTCTTTTCAAATTTTGCCTTTTGGGAATGTTGCGTTTCAAAATTTCTTTTTGCTTTCTTCTCTCTATTGATCAGTATGTCTCTATATCTCTGTGAAAACGAAGCTGTTTTTAACCAGAAATTCCAACGGTCAAGAACCAAGGAGAGGAAAGGAAATCACCTAAGTTTGGAAGGTGATTTTTCAAGAGAAAAAAAAAACTCCCAACGGCTAGCGACAAAACATTTCCCAAAATCTAAGGGATTTGTTATCTTAAGAGATAACCTTTATCTCCTTATAGCCGTGGGTTAGCTTTAAGTAAGGCAACCAGAAATCTTTAGCATTTTAAAAACTTTATCACATCCGAAGATATGGGCAGAAAAAAAATCTTCCAATTTTGGCAAATCTCCCAAAATCTATTTTCCCAAATCTCCTATAAAATATTCAAGAAATATTTTTTCCAGAAGAATAACATTTGAAAATATTCTGGAGATTTTGGCCAACCGAAATAAATTTTTTCAAAGATAATCGGGTATGGCCACTTCAGGTCAGAAACACCCTAGGCACCCTGTTTGCAGGGTTGTTCGCAGTCTGGTGTTCTGAAGCACTTTAGCACGAATACCGATTCAAGAGATGTTTAAAAAACTTTTTCAATATTGGCATATTAACAAGAGTCTAAATAAATAAAGCCTATGTACCCAAGACTTCTTGTTTTGAAGTAGTCATCTTGTCCAAGATCTGTATAGATGCCGTGAGCACCAAGGTCACCTTGTTTGCTGGGATTGTTCTTTGTCTTGCTAGATTGCATGAATTGCTTCTCGTACAATCAACTCAATCATCTCATGGAGGTGGTGATCTTGAGAGTGAACCATTAGGTATGAGACCTGTTCTCAAGGCGTGTTCTCAACATTCAACAAACAGGTTAATGCGCATTGTTGAAAACATCTTGTTTGGAGCAACATTGCTTTAGGTTTGTTATCATCAAAACATAATAATGGTTTCAACAGGAATATTACATCAAACTAGCTGCGTGGAAACCCCTCAGCAAAACGGGAGAGTGGAACGGAAACATAGGCAGATATTTAATGTAGTAAGAGCCCTACGTTTTCAAGCCAATCTTCCACTACGTTTTTAGGCAAATGTGTACTTACCGCAACGTATCTAATAAACCGAACTCCCACGAGACTTCTTCAGGGAAAGACTCCCTATGAAGTACTCTTTCATAAAAAACCGAGCCTTAACCATCTTCGAATTTTTGGAACCTTAAGCTTTGCTCAAAACAATACAAAAGGGAAAGACAAATTTGCATCCTGGAGTAGGAAATGTGTCTTTTTGGGTTATCCTTATGGTAAGAAGGTATGGAAATTATATGATCTAGAGAGCCATGAATTTTTTGAAAGTACAAGTGTAATTTTTTATGAAGAGGTTTTTCCTTTCCAAAAGCCAAGCGCAATTACAAAAAATACAGAACTACTCGAGCCTCTACCACACAACCCAAAACATATGTTTGAAGAAGATTTACATGGGAAACAAGGTAAGGAAGATTGTTTAGAGAAAGCTCCACCTAAACTGGACCAGCAGCCAAGGGGCAACAATGTCGGGCATGACATAATGGACAAGGGAGGCTCTGGGCCTTGTTCAGGTGAAGGAGGCAGTAGCCCAGTTGCATCAACAGACCAAGCAGACCAATGGTCGCTGGTCCAAGGCAGCAACACAGAAGTAAGGGGGAGTCTAGTAGCACAGACACCTCCTGAACAGCAGCCCGACCCAAGTTCTTCGCAAACCCAAGCGACACAGGGCCAGGACCCTAGCATTACTGCAGGTTGTGATCAGCAAGCAAATATTGAGCCACACCGGGTCCAAAGAAACAGAAGGCCCCCAGCCCATCTTGACAGCTACGTGTGCTACAGTGTTCGCTATAAAAACCCCGTCTCGGCTGATTCATCACCTTCAGTAAGCATCTCAAGTACACGTTATCCTCTACATAATGATGTTACATGTACAAGATTTTCTGCCACTCATCGAAATTTTCTAGCTAACCTTGCCAGAACCACCGAACCAAAATTCTACCATGAGGCGGTAAAAGATCTAAACTGGAGGAAAGCAATGGTTGAGGATATACAAGCCTTGGAAAATAATAACACATGGTCTATCGAAGACCTTCCCCTAGGAAAACGACCTATAGCTTGTAAATGGGTCTACAGAATAAAGTACAATTCAGATGGGACCATTCAACGCTACAAAGCACGTTTGGTTATACTTGGCGATCTCCAGATTGAAGGGTTTGATTACACTTGGACATTCGCACTAGTGGAAAAAATGACAAGCATTAGGTGCTTCCTCTCAGTTGCAGTAGCCAAAGGGTGGGAACTTCATCAACTAGATGTCAACAACGCATTTCTCCATGGCGATCTCGAAGAAGAAGTCTACATGAAGCTTCCTCCAGGTTTCAACTGTGTAAGAGAGGACAAGGTATGCAGGCTTAACAAGTCACTTTATGGACTATGACAGGCTCCTTGTCAATGGTTTGCCAAACTATCATCTAAGCTTTGCGAATACAGGTTTATTCGCTCATATGCTGACTACTCTCTATTCACATATTGCAAAGGCAGTGTCTTTGTAGGCTTATTAGTCTATGTTGAAGACATAATACTAGCGGGCAATGACTCACTCAGACACATGCAAGCAGTTTAAGGAATACCTTTACACATGTTTTAGCACCAAGGATCTCGGGCCATTGAAATACTTTTTGGGTATTGAGATTGCTCGAGGGGGTGAAGGAACATTTCTCTGCCAGAGAAAATATGCATTGGAAATCATCGACGAATGTGGGCTTCTAGGAGCAAAACCTAAAACCTTTCCCATGGAAGAAAGTCACAAGCTGACATAGGCAAATGGGCGACTGCTTAGCGATCCGACATGATACCGCAGACTCGTTGTTCACTTAATATATCTCACCATCACCAGTCCAGACCTCACCTATGCAGTTCATACCCTTTCGCAGTTCATGCAAGCACCTCGGCATGAGCACATGAAGGCAGCCAGACGAGTGGTTCGAAACATCAAGGGAACAGTGGGACAAGGAATCCTTCTGAAAGGCACAAAGGATCTCAAAATCACGGCGTACTATGACTCAGATTGGGGGTCATGTCCATTATCTAGAAAATCTCTTACTGGGTATTTTGTAATGCTAGGAGATTCCCCGGTCTCCTGGAAAACCAAAAAACAAACTACCACATTGCACTCCTCCGTAGAAGCCGAGTACCGATCTATGGCATTCACCACTAGTGAATTAATTTGGATCAGATCCTTTCTTGCATCTCTTGGAGTTTTTCCTACAACACCAATGCAGCTTTATTGTGATAGTCAAGCAGCCTTCATATAGCCAAAAATCCAGTCTTTCAAGAGCGCACAAAACATATTGAAATTGACTGTCACTTCATTCGAGAAAAACTGGAAGCTGGAACTCTCAAGCTCTCTCACATTGGTACCAAACATCAACCTGCTGATCTCTTCACCAAAGCTCTTGGAAAAACTCATTTTTAGTACTTGAAAGGCAAGTTGGGCATTCTGGACCTTCATGCACCAACTTGAGGGGGAGTGTTAGGATATTACTAAATTATGATAGATTTAGTTTTCATATTGAACGTAAACTCTCTTTCCTATTTGTATTTGAATAGGATAGTTGTAAATTGTCATCCAAGCTAGGGTTAGCATGACTGCCTTAGAGCATATAAATTATGTACATCAACTCATTGCAGAGATACGCAAAACAAGAGAGCAAAGGGGCACACGGTTGTGTGACACCCAACAATCAAGAACTTTAACTCTTTTGCATTTTCTATAGATTCGGATCAAGGTGGATAATTGTCATTCTTGAATTACTAATAGATTCAAATTACTTTTGATTTAGTTGTAAAATACTTCTTACCTATGACTGAATTAAACTTGGATTGTGAGAATTTTAGGAAATGGAATGTTCAAAGAGTTTGGATCAAGGATATGATATGGGTCCAAACTTGAGGTTGAAATTTTGCAGTAGTGTTGTCGATAGTTTGATGGTTGAGCTTCCAATTTGAGACGTTGCTTTTGGAGGGAGTTAGGAGTATCAAATGTCGTAAGCTTCTGGTTGATAATGGCCCTGTGTGCTATTTGGTGATGCCAAATTGTGCAAACTCTGTGTGTTAGAATTAATTAGTTTAGTTGAGAAACCATGAATATGACTTATCAACCTGGTTTGAAATAGGAGTTCATAGAACTTAGGGGGAAATCATTGAGTGTACGATTCTGTCCTATTGGTCTGTTGGAGCAAGACTAATAGGTGCGGGAGGAGATGTTGTCGGTTCAGCGGACCCATCGTACTTTGGACGGGGTTCTGAGAACCGGACGATAGCTGAACAACATGTTTTCACTCTTGTTAAACAACTAAACTAGCTGTGCCTTTCTTGTTTGAGTCCTTGTAATGTGTGAGGCGATTGTCATGTGCTGAACTGCGGGACTGATCTTGTCAATTTAGCAAATTGAAGGTGTAAGTCTATCCTAGTTGTTTAAAACTCCCAAATCAAATAGCTGCACTCGAACAATGAACATGAAGAAGCTTTCTGCCTACATTAACTTTTAACAAGACTGAGCCAGATTCAAGGGGCTAAGCTGGTTTTATTAAGTCTTGAAAATGGTTGGTTTTAACACCTTTTGATCTAATATGCAAACTGCACTGAGTGTGTGTTTAAAAACAACTGTAAAAGAGTAATCATTTGGTAAAAGTATTACCTTGCTTTATTGAGTCAAGTTGAACCAAGTTTGAAAGTGGTTTAAGCTACAATTAAGTATACAAAACGAGTCTATATAGTTACCTTTAGCTGAACATGTTTTGGAGTCGTTTTAACTAACTAAGCCATAGCAACTTGCTTATCGAGTTGGAACAAAGTAAATATTTGAGATTGCTTATCCGTATTTATAACACTCCTAAACGATTTTGAGTTTGTGTTTTGGGAAAAAGTGTCGTTTTGTGACATTCTTTGAGAAAAATGATGCTAGGGTTTTGATGTTTCGAGATTCATTTTAATGAATGTGAACTACTCTTACATGCTTAAAAGCGAGTTGCACTTGAAATATTTTGGGCTAGGAGGATAATGTTAATTCTAAAGCACTCGGTCTAAAGAGTAGAACTAAGGATCATCACGAATTGAGCGGGAATCCTAAATGCGACTACCCTGATGAGGGTAGGAGTCCATTGACTTTGGGAGACCCAAGGGATAGAACAACCTGTGACTATATTACTCACTTAAAGAGAAGACTAACTTGTGAATCCAATACCCTGAAAGTGATTTTTCTTACCTATTATGTGCTGGAAACCACTGGTTTCTAAGTTGTGTCAGCACAAAGGTTTGAAAAAAGTGCAAGTACTCTTGGAAAGGGCTTTTATTAAATCAGAAATGACCTTCTTTATATGAAATGAGTTTTATAATGGCTCTACTTGGTTAAAATAAGTGCTTTTACCCTTTGTCATTTGTTATTTCTACTTTTATTCTAAAAAACTATGCTGATAAGCCAAGTGAATCTCCTTGCTATTAAATGGTAACCTAAGAACTGAATGGCCTACCTTCCCCATTCTTGGGTGCTATTTAGAGCCTATCAGGTGTGATTGGTCTTGTATGCTTAATATACCAATATTAAGTAAAAATTATGTGTGATTGCTAATTATTATATTGTATGTAACTGTTTTTTTTTTTTTTCGGGATGCAAGTTAACCACTGAGGATGTGGTAGATCACCACCTCTTATTTTCCCTTTTCCCCATGTCTGACTATTCTTGAAAGACAGCTAGAAGTCCTCAGTTCAAATAAATCGAGTTAGGACCTTCCATTTGCTTTGAAAAAGGGGTTATTGTAGAAAATGTTAGTTCATGGGTTTGTATTGTGATTGATTCATAACTACTTGAGCATATGTAATTTAAATACATTGGTTCATGCATTGCGCATTGTCCAGTGGTTACTTTGAATGACCGCATGGCCATAGCATCTGGATAGTCAATTTTTTTTTTTCCGAGTTGAGTTGTTTCTAGGATATCAACTGCAGTGCTCCAGATGTGCGATCCGTCTAGTTGTACCTTTCATTTCTTTCATTCATTTAATTTCTTCGTTTGTGTACTCCAGGTGTGTGACCTGTAGAAGTCGTGGTCTCCAGTGGGCCGTTGTTGAGCTTGTTGGATATGTCCATATTTTTATTGTTACAGGTACCAAATGTAAAGCTCTAAACCTAAGTTATAGTCAGATTTTAGGAAAAACTCTCTCGTTTCGTTCTAAAACTTTAAAGAATCATTAATACTCCTAGCCCTAGGGATAGGGTTGTTATACTTTAATAAAAACTGTATCTCTGCTACAATCCTTTGGTTCATATGTGCATATTTTTGGGATGATGGGGAAGCGCAACCGTTAATCAATGTCCGGTATAGTGGTAATGGGTCCATCCTTAGCCATTAAAAAAACAACACTAAAAGCATTTATTCAACATTTCAATCAATTAACATTTCTTAGCAATTCGAAGAGTTGTAGAAAGATCTGGACGTCTACTTTACGTGCATACCACGGTGTTGTGAAATTAATTGAAAGAATCGTTTGAAACGTTCCAAGACCTTGATATTAATCATATATTATTAGCTAGGTATCACAACCATAAACGTTGCCGTACTTGTTAAGCTTGGACCCAAATTTCTTAAATCTTCTAAAGGTACTCCTTTACTCCATC
>JACYFF010031957.1:38572615-38613504 GCA_017589665.1 Selenicereus undatus
CCCCCCCCCCCCCTCCAACACCCTAGGAACATGGGAAACCCCCAACTGTTGGTTTTTCCACAAAATTGAGAACTTGCCAACCTTAATAGCCAGTACAATGGTATAATTGCTGCTACATAGTAAGAAGCACCACCTACTAGGGACCTACCAAGGAAAAGAAGGAGAACTGATTCAATACAATGAAAGCAATAAAAGATAGAGCAATACTGTATAACAGGGTTGTGGACGTTTACTGAGCTCATGCTCGAAAGGAGATGGCTGCAATGAAGATACTTAAAAGACCCATGAGAGTGTATGTAGAGAGGATGGAGAAGTTATTTTGGTTATAAGAAGGGTCACACACTTATGGGCATTATAGGAGGTCTAGGAGGTGTTTTGGATAGAGGTAGACTCTGCTAATGTTATCATTTTGGTTTATAAAGGATAAGAGATGGATTTTGTTTTGATAGCGATAATGTTGTAGGTGTGATCTCATCGAGATGGTTATGATAATTATCTATCTGATTACTAATCATAAGAGACAAAATAATCTGGTTTCAAACACAGTATGCCAACGTTAGCTATCAATCATCATAATGGGGAAGGGAAAGGGCTGATCATTACGCTTGTATTTAGGGAATAGGACATGCCAGCAAGTAAAACAGCCATAATAGTTGGCTTCTTTTAACACAACAACATTGAGATAATGATAATGATGATAATATTGGTGGTTAATAACCATACACAATTATGGCACTAGGGATGGCAGTTACATCCGGATTCGAACCAGATCTGATCCAATTTGAGGTAAAATTATCCGATTCGAATCCGAGATAGAAAAATTCAAGTCCGAATCCGATAAAAATAATCCAAATCCGAGTCAGATTCATATTGGATTCGAAGGAAGTATAAAATCCGATCTGACTTTCAGTATGATCCGACTAGCGTTTTTAAATATTTCAAATTTAAAATTTAAGTTTAAATTCTAAAATTTTAGAAATAAAACCTACCCAATATACCAAGCCTCCCCCCACCCCAACTTGCTAGCGCAGCCCAGTGTTATTTGTACTCTTAATTTTTTTTCTTTTCATGAGTTGGACATGTTATTTGTGATATTTTAGATGTATCTCGTAGTTGTTAAGACTTGTAATTGTTGAAATATGTTGTCGCTTTGTTGAGTTTGAAATATGTTCATTCTTTTATTATTCGTTTAGCTTAAATGTGCAGGATTCGATTAATACGATATACGAACGCACATCATCATATTGATAGATAGGTAGAATATAGAAAAATTGTGTAAAATTATTGCGTGGCGAAAGGAATTATTTCGGATCGGATTAAATCCAACTCCGATTCAATCTGACTCAAATCGGATATGGAGGTACTCTTTCGATCCACCGGATCGGATTCATATCGGATTTTCGGATCCCAATATAATCGGATGCGGATTCGGATGTTGCAATATCTGATCTGAATCTGATCCTTTGACATCCCTAGATGGGACACCTATATTTACATTATTGTTAATGATGTCTCTAGCATCGTTATTGGGCACCCATCCACAACACATTAGTCTAATCCAATAAAGTTGGATCGCCAATATTTGTTGCTTCGGTCTAGTCACTTCTGTCAATAATATACATATATATACACACCACACACACACACATACATAAATGCATACATACATACGTTCATGCATACATACATGTATGTATATATATACACACACGCACATATATGTGTGTGTGTGTCAGTTGAAATAATTACATACTTGTTAACAAAAATTTTAAGCTATATTATTGGGGATATCATATATCCCCCCCCCCCTTTCCTTTAAAAAAGTTTTGTCCTAAAAAACTTGTTGAAATTAACTACCTTCAAAAAGATGAGGTTGCTTTGGTCTCATATGCTTCTCCATTCCCCATGTTGCTTACGCAGTAGCCTCATTAGCCCAATGGACTTGAACCAGTAGGATGATCTTGTTGCATAGCTTCTTCTCACAATGATCAAGGATCTTCAATGTTTGTTGCTTACATTTTAAGGTCCACATTAAATCACATGAGTAGGGTCATGTATGTATTTTCAAAGTTGTGATATATGGAACACATTATGGACACAATCAAGCTCAAGGTGAGGAGCTAAACAATAAGCAACCTTGTTAACCTTCTCGATTATGTCATAAAGCCCAATGAATTTAAACTTAGCTTACCATGCTCGTTGAATCTCTTGACACCTTTGGTTTGTGATACCTTGAGTAAAACTTTTTCTGCCACTTGGAACTCTAAGGGTCGTCTTCGGCATTCATCATCATAACTTTTCGTCCTGCTTTGTGGTGACTTCATTCTAGCCTAGCTGAGGTGGACTTTGTTGGTTGTTTCCTGGATTAAATTAGCTTTGGTGACTAAAGCTTCATCGATGTTGCTACAACATAGCGGTGCCCTACACTTCCTCCATTATAGAGGCTCAAAAGGGGTCATTCCAATAGTGGTCTGATAACCGTTATTACATGAGAACTCCATAAAATATAGCCACTCAATCCAAGATCCCTGGAAATCTAAAATATAAGCTCTTAGCATGTCTTTCAAAATCTAATTGATTTTCTCTGTCCGACTATCATGGTAAGACATGCTGAAATTAAGTTTAGCGCCAAATGCTATATGCATACCCCCAAAAGATGTACTACTTCTTTAATGTATAGCCTTCTAGTCTTTCCACTCCCCAATTCCCTCTAACCGCCATAAAATAGGTAGAATTTGGGGTCAGTCCACAATAGCCCAAATTACGTCCATTTCCCATTGGTCGTAGATAATTCTATGATAAAGTCCGTTGAAATTGACTCTTATTTCTAAATTGGAATCTAAAGTGACTGTAACTCTCCTATAGGGCAATCATGTTCGAATTTGACCTATTGACATGTTAAGCATCTAGAAACATAGTAGTTTGCTACCTCCCTTTTCATGTTATACCCCACCAAAAAATTTTGTATTTTATCACTTGGATGGATAGAGTATGAGCTACTATGGGCTTCAGTCATAATTTTCTATTTAAGTTCTTTGTTGTTATGTACACATATACAACCCTAAAATTTAAAAAACACATCCTCTTGGGCTACAAACCCTGGCAACCTTACACCAAAACATCATTTTGTAACTTCTCCAAATAAGGATAAGTCACTTATGCTTCAGTCATCTCATCTATTAAATTTTACTGCAGCTTTATAGCCATTAGACATCCCTTTTTACCCCTATATATGATCTTGATTCCAAGTCTCCAAAGGTCATCACGGATGGTAGGTTAGGTGACAAGGATAAAGTTTAAAGAATGATGGGCTTTGTGGGTTAGGGTATCAGCCACTACATTACATTTGCTAGGATGATATTGAATGTTTAGGTAACAATCCTTAACAAATTCCAACCATAGCCTTTGCCTCAAATTGAGTTCTTTTTGGGTGGTGTGACACCTTGTAACCCCTAGGGTTAGGCGTATTAACGATTTCTTAATTCCTAATTAAATGTTGGGGTGAAATGGACAGAGTTCCCTCTAAAAGTTGGCTAAAACTAGGCTTCTAGCCTTATAATGGGTTCTTGTACTCGATAAACGCACAAACATATATTCACAACTCAACGGCTACACGCCTGAGATTACAACACTACGAGCCGCACATCCGGAGTATACTAAACAATATAGTTCAATAATAGAAACGAAATGAAAAGTACAACTCAATGGATCACACATCCGGAGTGTTGGGGTTTACATCCCAAAAGAAAATAAACAATTCTAGCTATAAGATGATTGATAAATCAGATGGTCAGCTCACATGGCCATACAAAGCGACTTCTAGACAATATGCATTACATGACTTCAGTAATTAACTTGCATGCACTCAAGAACTTAAATGACAGCACAATACCTTACTAAGTTTGCAACTTAACTACAAAAGCATATAAATCTACTTCTGGGGCAGCAAAGGAGATTCCACATCAGCTTATGTGAACCACTTTTTCCTATCACTTTAGCAACCTGGGGGAAAAGGGGAAAAGATAGAGGGCTGAGCTACCACACGCTCAGCAAATGACTCTCAACCCCCAGAAAACAAAACAGTTGCACAACATACTTTAAGTAGCACTTGCACTCACAATCTAATATATAATATCATATCATAAGCATATAGGGTCTTCCACATCGATCGTCACCTCAATGACCTTTCTAGTACAAACGTAACCCTATACTCCTTCTAATTCATGCCCAAGGTACTTAACTTGCTTGAACTAAGTCTCTTATAGCTTATTGGTGGTAATTTCATGTTATATCAACATAAGTTCACACAATGTAAGCATAACATCACATAACACGCACACAGGATTCATTAATAAGCTATCTCATGCAACAATTCCGGTATTGGATGCAATCGAACACTTAGTAGTTCACATATAAACACATAATGTCAAGGAGTTTAAACAAAATGACCAAGTGAGACTTCTTTTTGCGAGAGAGTAAGATTAAAGCATGTCACTTAAATTAATGGGAGTTCTTATAAAACCGTCGTTATGCACTTGGTAGATAATTGAAACTCAATAAAAACTATTTTCAAGAAAACATGCACCTTTTCAAATCTTTACACCAACATTGCCCTCGAATGAGGCATTCACATCACATAACACACACAAAATCATTTTCATAGGCATCAGAATCTCATATTTGTGCTGGGTACGGGTGAGGCCGTCACTCACGTTCCATCGTACTAGTGAGATCGTCACTCATTTCATATTATCCCCGTCAGAATCTTCTAGGGTTCCCACTTCTGAGTCTACTCCTTGGGTAACATATTACCCCCGTTAGGGTCTTCTAGGCTTCCCACTTCTGGGTCTATATCCCTAGGTATTAGGATTCCCGAGAACTGTGCATTCTCCCTAATTATTATACATGTAGCACTAACTTCTAGCCCAAAAGGTTCTAGATGCATTAGACCTCTAAATGCGTCTGCATTAAAACTTTCATTGTATCACAAGCAATGACATTCTCATTCTCATGAGACTTGAGGCCTTAATGATTTCACATCGACTTAGAAAGAATAAAACCACTCATTTGGTAAAATACGCTTAAAACGAGTTAATATTTGCATATTCATTCACTTTTCAGGGCAGAAATATGGAAACTCGTTTTTTAATGTTAACAATTGTACTCACACATGAATATCTTGATTTCTTTACATTTTAGATGCAACGGTCATTTCACAACACATTTTATCTCAAAACTCTCATTGCATGATGACAATGGCACTTTCATTCTCATGAAGGCTAAATGCCTGAATAGGGTCATTCAACATTTGAAAGCATACAACCATTCTTCTTTTCAAATTATGCTTCTAAATAAGTTAATGGCCAAATATGCAATCATTTTTCAAAGGAAACATCATTAAAACATGTCTTAAAAGCTGACATGCCTACAACTCATTTATAGTTAGTTTCGTTTAAAAGTATCCTTGTCAAACGAATGGTCTACAGTCATTGCTAATCACATAACTCAACATGCTTGTCATATGACAGTAGTTCGCATGCATGCCTATTAACACAATCCTTTAAGTGTAACACAAACATATTCATTCATAATTTGCGTTGTTTCCAACCCAGTGGCCCATTTAAGTAACTTCGAGAAACAACTAAGGCCTCCATAAGCATTTAAGTCGCTTGTTTAAGTAGTTAGGACATTGTGTTAGCCACGGTAATGAACAAACTAATCCTAAACAAACTACTTGAAGAATGTAATTATTTAAAATCGTTAATGATAGAATGGTAATGCATGCTTAATAGTGAATCAATCAGGCTTTAATCAAACTGATTTATAATTCACAAATTATTCAACGTGAGACCCTTAAGCACGAATAAGCAACTTGAGTAGCTAGGATTGCAACACTTGGGCGTAGAATTTAGTCATGATATACACACATAGCACATACAAGTCATGGGCTAACAAAATCACAATCTTGATCTAGTAGCATGCAATCGAAGGGTTAAAGCATCTTATATCTACATATTGTCATGAAGATACTCGAAGCAAGTTCAAGATTCATGCAAGCACGTTGAATCACGGAAGCAAGTACACAAGTAGCACATCTCAACACTTCCGAAATTTAACAGTTTAAAACACTCAACCTCGAACTCCCTCCTCATAGCATCGACCACAACAATCCTCAAAATCATTTCAGTTCACCCCAAATGATTCACCAACTGCTGGCAATTTCTCAACACATTATAGTTTCAACCTACTACTAAATCAGCTATCACAAATATTTCAAAAATATTTGTAAATTAATAGTAGGGTTAGGGATCATAAACCACTCACTTGGACTCTAAGCTAAGGACTTGTTCTAAGGGCTTTTGGGTGTTGTTATGGATGATCAGAAACTCAAAAAGTCAACTCCTGATTTGCTGCTAATCTCAAACCTGAAACAACCAGGCCAGACTTGGTTTCTGCCTTTTTTGTTGCTACTACTCTAGGTCTTCTGCTCTCTCGGTGTTGCCATGGTGGTCGTCGTCGACTCCAACCACCAATAGTGGCAGTGGTGTGGTGGTGTTTGGTGGTTTCTGGTGTCTGCTGGGGTTTGGTGTTTGGTTCAGTCGGCATGCATGGAAATGAGCTCGTTCCTTTGCTTCACCGCTCGCTAGTTGCCCTCCACTACCGAACCGCCGCTAGCGAACCATGGAGGAGCCGCTGGGACCATAATTCTGCGACCTCTCCCTCAATCTGTTTCTCCCACTCTCGTTGCCACTTGTCGTGGAAAGGAGGTCAGCTGACCGTGGCCGGCCTGCCGATGTGCCGTCGTCAGTGCCTGACCAAAGCCGGCTCTCTCTCTCTTTTTGCCAATTGCTATGCAGGGCTGGGGCAGCAGGGAACCCCTATCTCTGTCGTGTTTTCCTGGGAAGAAGATGGAGCTTCGGCCCTCTTTTGATCCCTTTTCCTTTCTTTATTTTTTTTGTGTGCTATTGCTTGCCCATTCAACTAATATTACCAGCCCAATCTCATGTATCTTAGTCTAAAGTTAAGCCGGTAATACAATCGCTCATCGACTTATTTGTTCCCGATAATAAGGTTTAGTCTAATATTTAATCAAACTAATCCCAAAGCTTGGCAATCTAGTCATATTCGGGAAACGACTAAATTAAAATATCGACACCATTTAATGCCACCAGTTCGCATGAATTAAATTTCAAAATCAATAATAATAATAATTCTCTTTTTAGTAACATTATCACTTAAGCAAGCACATCGATACTAATTTAATTTGGCTAAATAATAAAATACGACTTCGTAATAGCAAAAAATAGGCTAGATAGCTTAAACAAAATGCGGGTATTATAGGCGCATACGCATTTGAGGCTTTTATGATTAGTGAAAATTCGACAGGATGTACTAAAAAAGTTGTGCCTCTAAATTTTAATAGCAAAGACAATTCCAGCTAACTCAAGGTTATCAGGATAAGTTTTCTCATAAGATTTGAGTTACCAAAAGGTATAGGCTTTCCTTATCATTTTGCATAAGGACACAACCCAACCTACGCTTTGAGGCATCATTATAAATTGAGAATTGCCAAGTCTTAGAAGAAAGACTGAAAACATGGGCAGAGGATGAGACGATCCTTACGCATTTGGAAGGATTCCTCTCACCTAGGAGTCCACTCAAATTTTATACCTTTCTTCATGACGTTGGTAAGAGGTAGGGCGATCCGAGAAAAATTCTAGACAAATGTTCTAAATAGTGCACTAAGCCCAAAACACTTCGTATCTCAGTAACATTGGTTGGTCTAGGCCATTTTTTTCTAGCTTCATATTCTTGTGGATCTACCGTAATTCCCTCCATAGAGATTAGATGACCAACAAAGCCAGCTTCATCTAGCCAGAATTCAGACTTCTTTTTAATTTACCGTACAACTTGTACTCTCCTAAAGTTTGCGAATGGTCTTTCAATGATCTTTATGCTCCTATTTGGTTTGAGAATACACCAAAATGTAATCATTAAAGGCCACAACAAACTTGTCAAGGAAAGGTTTTAATTCTTGATTCATAACACCCATGAAGGTTGTTGGGGCATTAGTAAGGCCAAAGGCATCATAATACACATATCTTATTTAGAAGACAGTTTTGATTATGTCTTTCGGGCTAACTCAAAGTTGGTGGTGTCCAAAGCAAATATCAATTTTGGGGAAAGCTCCAGCTCCTTGAAGTTCGTCAAATGGGTCATCAATACATGGTAAAGGATATTTGCTTATGGTGGTAATCTTGTTTGACTCCTGATAATCTACACATAAACGTATGCTACCATCCTTTTTTTCCATAAATACAATCAGTGTTTCCCAAGGTAAACGCTTGGTCAAATAAATTCCTTGTCGAACAACTCCCATGGTTGGACCTTTAACTCTCTTAACTCAAATGGAGCCATTTGGTGAGGTGCTTTGGATATGGGGGTGGCCTCTGGGATAAGCTAGATTTCAAAGTCAATTTCTCTTTTAGGCAGAAGGCCTGAGAGGTCATTATGGGAAACATCAAGGAATTCAGATACAACAAGGGTGTCTTGAATGTTAAGCACACCTTCTGGTTTAGATTCAACACTACACAAGTACCCTATACATCCTTGCCTGAGTAACCTTTAGGCTTTCATGAGAGATATAATGTTATAATCAATTTTAGCATTTCCCCCCTCAAAGTACACTTTGCCACCCTTTGGAGTCCTAAGGATAATAGTATGGTTTTCACAGTCAATCTTGGCTTGATATTTTGATAGTCAATCCTTACCCAAGTTCAGGGCAAACAAGAAGAGGCCAACAAAATTGAGTGAGGTCCCTTGGAAATATCTCACGTTGTATGAATAAAGGAAAACCCTTCCACATGATGGAATGCAAGATTATTTCCTAGCAGGAAGGTCAACAGAAATATCGGTTTGTGTTTTATGGGAATGTAACCCTAATTAAAAGGCTAGTGATGCAGGTACATAGAAATCGGATACACCCGTGTCAAAAGAAAGCATATAAGGGCTCAAAAGTCGAAAAGTTAACCTTTAGGAACCTTGAGGTATGAGTCATTAATAAATCTAGGTTTGAGGTTTTGGACCGACTATTTTAGTACCTCGAAGTTTAGTAACCAAATTTTTGGTACCCTTCATTTTCTGTACGCCCTTAAATTTTTAAAGTTGGTATTTTACCTAATTCTTGAAAACCTTCTTTTGAAATTTTAAATTTGTGCATGTGATATTCTTCTCATAAGTATTGCTCGAAACCCTCTCTCAATTAGTATTAGAGTGACCCACATTAGTAGCACAATAATTGAACTATATCACTCATACAGTTTTAGAATTAACGAAAGAATTAGTAAAAATTAAGACTAAAGTTAAGGAGATAAGAAATAATTGTCTGTAATCTGTCTTCCCCTAATCAAAGAAGTTACAGATAGTGGAAAATCTGAGTTAAGCATTAGTGTTCCATTCCAGCATAAATATCTTTTTCAAAATCCAAAAAATAAAAATTCATTTCCTTTGTAGGATATAAAAATCAAAAAAGAAGCAACAATTCGGCTGAAAAATCAGTAAGAAAAAGCATAATAAAGATGGAGTACAACCAGCACAATCTCGAAGAGTCGTAAAATATGCTTGATAAAGATCAAAATCCAGAAAAATTAAACAAAATCATGCAAGCCATAGTAGACAAAGAAGAAGTACTATTTGATGATTATGAATAGACAAATAATATCCAATTAGAAGAAGAAATATATCAACTGATGAACTTAATTAAATTAGAAGATCTAAAAGTTGTTCCTTTAGAAGAGATTAAGAAAAAACTACATTAAAAATATGGAAAATTAGTGGCTGAAAGCGAATCAATGAAATTGGTGAGAACTCAGCAACGATAAAATCAATTCCAATCTAGTTAATAATGTTATTCTAATACCTAAAGAGCTTGGTAAATCATCTAGAAGAATTTATGCTACCCATACATGTTCTAGCAGGAGGAACAATCAATTTTTCTTTTGGGTTTATCCAAAAGAATACCACACTCTTTGAAGAAAATTAACATCACACCAATTAGTCAAACGGGTTACATTTTAAACATAGATGGAGCTGTAATAGAAAAAAAAAATATTTGAACATCAGAAAAGAGGTATGAATAATGTGCTAAATCTAAATACCACATGGACTACTAAAAATTTTCTAAATTATATCAAACATAGTTTTTCCAACACTGTATATTAGTACGACTCATTAAACACAGAAGGTAAAAATGTATTAACAATGATAGAACCACCAACCGCTATGTTTAAAAAATTATATGGAAATCAAAACTACATTTATCGAAGCCAAACTTGATTATGAGAAAAAGCTAGAGAATAGCAAAGAACGATGAATAAAATGGAGCTTTGGGATATGAGACATTTTGAAAGTTATATTGCTAAATTTAGTCATTATTACTACAAAATTGGCATAATGAAGCTAATCCCGGTATGTTTATGACAATTTGTCTTATCCAATAAATTATTGAATCAATGAAAAATACATTGCGTGGCTTGAAACAACAGGTACCATTGATAGTCTTGGTACAAAAATCTCTTATTTAAGAAAATTGATCAATGATTAATGTTTGATCTCCAAAAACAAAAGAAAGTGAAGAAACAATTTCTAGCTTTCTGGGATACTCCACATCAATAAGAAAATGAATATGACGAGAAGAAAAAGAAAATTTTATAAGAAAAAGATCTTTAACAAGCATAGAGGAGAAAATATAACAGAAAATATTATAACAAGCCAAGTCCCAAAATGCATAGATTTTTTAGAAAGCCGCTTATTGTCATATATGAAAAAATAACTGTAGGTCTTGGTATGTGAAGAAGTAGGACATTATGCAAACGAACTCAAAAATAGGAACAGCAACAAGCTTATTGAAACTTTGGGCAATTTAGATTATTTTAAGCTTATCTAGCCTTGAAAAACGACAAGGGAATTGTTGAAATAGTAATGGAAATGAATATGAAGAAAGTGATTATAAAGAAACTAGTCATATGATGAAAAGTAGTTCAGTTAGTCTTGGCTACCATAATGGAGAAAAATTTATGGTAGACAATGAGAATGAAGACATCAAAAGAGATTGAGTCCTTCCTATAATCGAGAAGGATACAATATATGAAAAAATCCATCTTTCAGTTACAAAGTAAATACGTAAGCGAAATGATGAAAGGAAACTTAGAAATAAAAGACTTGGAAAATGATGGGAGAAAAGTTAATCTCATTAATTAGGAAATATCTATAAACATAACAAGGATAGAAAATACAAGTATACCAATGTTGGAAGTATCCAAGTTCAAATTACACAATTACGGTATTATGACAAAGATATTGATTTGTATGCTTTACAATGTGATATTAGGCAAGCTAAATTTAATAATCAAATTATTGCATGGATTAGGACTAATTTATGCCATGGTTCGACAGGATTCAACTGCCAACCTAGATACTATGTGAGCATAAAAGATTAATTTGCAAAAAAAATTTCCCATCCCTTAAGATAAAAACCATTGGGATGGATATGAGGGAAGAAGGTTATCTAATAACGATAGTTTCAAAAATAATCTACAAATTAGATAACACTATAGATCCAAAGACTAAAGTAATAATGATAAAGGCAAAAAAAATTGGAAGTCATACTCCAATGTAAAAAATTCAAAGGCTAAATTTCAGTCCGTAAGAGATAAAAATTGATAGGTCTTGAATTTCTAGCATTGCCAATCCCACAAAAATCAATAAGAAAAAAGTAACAAAAATTGGTGAGAATGGAAACATTACAATTAAACAACAACTATGAAGAAGTATGAGTACAAGATCAGAATGGGGAGAATGAACTTCAACAGCTAAATAAGTGCTTAAAGAAAATGATACAATTACCATGACCAGTGAAATGAGTAGAATGGATTTTAAACCCGTAAGACAGTGTAAATCGAATTATGATTTTAGATATAAAAGTCATTGGGTATAAAACGAGTATTATTAGTGAGCCATCCTACAAGGATGAATTCGTCGAAAATTTGACTATGGAGATATGTGACGAAGCTGCCAATACTAATTATAATAGAATTTACATCCCAATAAATATATGTTTAGATGGATGTAATAGATACGAATTTTGTACCTACATCGATAGTGATTGTTCTATCTCTTTTGGAAGAAGATTTCTATTTCCAGAATTTATGTGGAAAAAAAAAAAACAAAGAATCCTTTACAAGTAAGAATAGTTGATAACAACACAATGAGCCACAACAAAGACGTAGAAGGGCTATCCATAGAAATATGAGGAGTCCAATGCAATATACCAGTTCTATATGTTACTAATCAACTTTCTCATGATATGATAATTGAAAATAATTTTCAAATGTTACATTCTCCATGTACACAAACCATAAGCCAAATAACATTCACAACAAATGGCCAGTCCATTCCTATTGATAAATTAAATAAAGCATACACTCATCATTAAATTGAGTTCATGCAGCTAGTGTGGTGAGAAGGTAATCCCTCTACAACATAAAGTGGCATTAACAATCTCACTGCTTGAGTTATCTATTAAAGAGCAGACTATCGAACAAGAAGACGAATTACGCAAAGAACTCCACCCTGATAATCCTCTTAATTTTGGGACAAAGATAAGATATTTGCAAAGATTATTTTGGTAAATCCCAACACTATTGTTCGAGTTAAACACATGGTGTATACACACCAAGACATCAAAGAATTTGATAAGAAAATCAAAGAACTTTTGGATAAAGAGTTAGGTAGGAATTATTGACACTTAGGTCCATAAGTTCAAATGTAACTATTTTTAGGCCCATGCCTTTTCAAAACTAATTTGAGGATACCCTAAGTTTTCAGACAACTAATTTTAGGTCCTTTTTCTTATCATTTTAGTCATTGAACTTTTAAAATTTGTAGAATAGTCCCTGGAATAGGAAAAATGTGCAAATAAGCTATTTTTAGGGTTTTCTCAAGAAATATGCTCGATTAAACTTCTTATAATGACTTTACTGGTACTAGTTATCACAATCTACTACTTATACCTTAGATATTACAATTTCTATGGTTATAGGCCCACCATGCTTAGTAAAAAAAATTAAAACTTAATTAGAGAGTTTCGACCGTTACCTGAACTTAGTCACCGCTGGACCCTGGCATTCCTCTAGCTTCCAGTTTACAGATATTGCTAATCTCAACCATACCTTCCTTAGATCAGGCACAGCATAGATCTATTTCATTTCCTACCCCAGATCGTAGTCACTAATTAAGTTTTAAGTATTTTAAAGGATAGTGAGACTTTAATCAAGAAATTATAATATTTAAGACATAAGGTTCAATTGAATAAAGTTCCCTACTGGGAAACTTCTTTTATTGAAAGCTTGAAATGGAAATATTACAATGGAAAGCTTCGAAGAAGGACTTAAGCTAATATCATTAGAGATGCTTGCTTATAGAGAAATGGAGAATCCAAGACTTCTCTTATGCTCAAGAATGCTCAAATGACCATGTCCCCTCTCAGCACGATACCTCTCCTTTTATGGTGGGTTGGGGGTACATAAGATGCCCTAATGGCTACAGTACATTTTGATTTTTCACATGGCTACAGTACTGACGGCTACAGTACACTACTTTATTTTACAAACCAAACACTTATCAAGATAGTACAATAATGGGGCAACTACTTTTCAGAACTTTTAGTGATGACAAGACTAGTCATCATTATTGAGATTGTGCATGCCTTCATCTCTAATTATATCTTTCAGACCATCATTACCTGGATAATCATCAAAATATTCATCTAATTGAAGATGCTCTTGATCCCATTTCTCAAATAACTCAAGAAGATATTTCTTTTCTTTTTCTGATAAGAACTTTCCAGCTCCAACGTCAAAGATATATTCAAAAATATCTTTTGACACTGCTCCTTTCACCTTCATGTATTCTTTAAACTCATTAGCATAGGCAAAAGTAGTGTTTCCATAATGCATTAATTTTTGTCCCTGTTCAATTAATGCCCAACATTGATGATAAATATTGAAAAATCCAATGGCTCTTGCTAAAGCAAGATCAGTAACTAGATACACTGGCCGTTCATAAACCCATTCTTGTCGTTCATCATCGAGATCGTCGTAATCAACGATCTGAATAAGATAATGGGCTAGCTTGGCTTTTCCATTTTCGTATTCTATTAATGCGCTATACACTTCCAAATTTAGGCATCTTCGAACTGGAATTTTTGTTGGACCATTACGAGATGTAAGAATCCAAAGGATTCTTCAGAAAATGCATTGCTAAAATTTTGTTAGTCTTGAGAAAAACGAGAACTTTGGATCTGGGATTTCTATGAAGTAAAGTACCATCCCGTATTCCCATGCTTTAATGATGGGGTCATTTGAAGAGACTAAATCTACTGGGAAACTAACACCACCAACTCTAGACTTATTGAAAAAATAGATAGTTGTACCCCAAAACTCTCAAATATCATAGGGATAATAATGATAGAAGTCGATGCAAGCTACATACCACTCATTGAACCATTTTTCTTGAACATGAGAACTTATTTTTTCTTGGATATCATAAGGACATCTAAGGTAATTAACTTGTAACTCTAAAAGAAAAAATCTTTAGGCTATTAGGTAGGCAGTAGACAGTAGACAAAAACGTGATCTACTTTTTGTATGGAATTCCAGGTTATCGATTAGGACTTTACTAGAAGGCCTAACCCGTTCTAGTAGGAATAACATTTCTGTAAGGATTTCCTCCTTTTCTGGCAGGAGGTCGGCTTTGATGATCAGCATTGGCGAGTTCTTGAGTTAGACTGTCTGCCAAAGAGTTCTTCGATCCCTGTGTATGTTCAATAGAGAATGAAAACTGGTTAAGTCATAATTGCCAACGCAGGAGTCGCCCATGCGCTTTCATATTTGATAAATTCTTTTTCACAAAATCAAGTATCCCTTTACAATCAGTTCGAATAAGAAAAGGTTTTGGGGCCAAAAAGATTATAAACTTTTCAATTCCCCTTGCAGCTGTAAGGATTTCTTTGATTTTGAGTACCGCACTCCAATGCTCATTGTTGGCATCTATCCCACGAACTAAATCATCTCCCTCATTAGGAAAATTAAGAACAAGAAGATTTTTATACATCTTTTTGAAGTTTTGAACGATCTTCGTACCGTTAGTGGTCCATGTCTAACTTCTTTCTTCAGTTTTTGTTGCAATGGCTTTCTTAATTTGGCTAAATCTTTAATGAAATTTGAAGCGTAGGTAAGGCATTAAAGAAACCTTTCTAGTTGCTTCCTATATTCAATTTTTTCAAGAAAATTTTATACTTTTTCCAGAATATGCTTTTATAGGATGATTTATCCAGCTTTTATCTCTAAGCCTAAGAACTTAATTTCTTGTTCAACATAAATGCATTTGTTTTTACCAAGTATGATACCATGATCAATGCATCTCTAGGTGACTGCTAAAACATCATCTTTGTGCTGTTCTATGATTTTGCAAAAGACAAGGATATCATCAATATAAACAACACAACAATGATTACGATCTTTGAAGATGTTATCCATTCTTATTTGGAATATTTGAGGTGCATTTTTAAGATCGAATGGTATTACTATCCATTCATAATGCCCTTGTGGTGCACTAAATGCAGTTAAAGGAATATTTTTCTCATCCATTTTAATCTGCCAATAACCACTTTTGCAATCCATTTTTGTGAACCAAGAGGCTCCTTGAATTCTATTGAAAAGGACCGTTTTGTTAGTAATATAATACCCATTGAAGACAGTATTATCATTAAGTTTTTTGTAATTGATTACCATTCTTGCCTTTCCTTTTTTTTTCTGCATGATTTCTTACCATGAAAGCGGGATTGGTGTGAGGACTCTTGCTATTCCTGATTAATCCTTTATCCAGAAGTTCTTTAATTTGTTTATCAAATTCTTGAATATCCTGGTGTGTACACACCATTTGTTTGACTCGGATAATAGTGTTGGGATTTAATAGAGTGATTTTAGCAGATGTTTTATCTTTATCCCAAACTTTTAGTGGATTATCAAAGTGGAGTTCTTTACATAATTTCTGTTGTTGTTCGACAATCTGTTCTTTAATGGATAATTCGAGTAGTCAGATTGTTAGTGCTACTTCACCTTACGCTGACATTACCTTCTCACCACATTGGCTATGTGCAAACTCAATTTTCTGATGAGTGTGAACCTTAATTTTTCAATAGGGACTGAGTAACCATTGATTGTGAATATTATTTGGTTTACGGTCTGGGCGCATGGAGAATATAATTTTTGAAAATTATTTCCAATAATCATATCATGAGAAGGTTGATCAGTAGCCTATAGAATTGGTATAATGCATTGAACTCCTCCTAATTCTATAGATAACCCTTCTAAGGCTTCATTGTGGCTGATAATACTATTATCAACTATCCTTACTTGTAAGGATTTTTAGCTTCTTTCCACATAAACTCAGGAAATAATGTTCTCTTTCCAAAGCATACGGAACAACCACTATCTATGTAGGCACATAGCTTATATTTATTATAGTTCTCTAAACATACCTTTATTGGGATATAGATGCTATTAGGGTTTGCAATGGTAGCTTCATAGCATATCTCCATAGTCATAAGTTTGAGTAATTCATCCTCACAAATTTATTCACTAACAATTCTTGTTTTGTACCCAATGACCTTTCTATCTAGACTCATAATTCGATCTACACTGGCTCTGGAAGATTCAAAACTCATTCTACTCATTTCACTGGTCATGCTAATTGCATCATCTTCTTTAAGCTCTTTTTAGCGGATGACGATCCTTCTCCCCAATCTGATCTTGTACTCATGCTTCTTAATAATGAGGTTTAATGGTGATTTTACCCGCCTCATTAATTTTTATTATATTTTTCTTATTCATCTTTGTAGGGTTGGCAAAGCTAGATACCCATGAATGATCGATTTTTATCTCATGAGGATTGGACTTAATCCTCTGGATCTTTTACTTAGGGGTAGGACTTTCAAAATTTTCTGCTTCTATCATTGTCACCTTAGTTTTTGGATATATTGTATTATCTAATTTATAGATCATTTTTCAAAATATCCTTAAAGGATACCCTCATCTTTTCATATCCATCCCAACTATTTTTATCCTAAGAGATAAAAAGTTTTTAGCAAATTCATCTTTTAGACTTACATAATATCCCGGTCAACAATTGAATCCTACTGACCTATTACAGAAATTGATCCTTATCCCTGTGATAATTTGATTATTAAATTTGGTATGCCTAATATCACAGAGTAACGCGTAAAGATCAATATCTTTACCATAATATTGTAATAAAGTGATTTGAATTTGGACACTTCCAACCTGGATATATCTATACTTTCTATCTTTGTTATATTTAAGGATATCTTCCCAATTAATGAGATTAACTTCCCTAACGTCATACTCACAATCCTTTATCTCTAGATCTCCTTCCATCATTTCACATACACATTTGCTTTTTAAAGGAAAGGTAGATTTTTATAGATCATGTCTTTTTAGATTATGGGATCGAAGAATCCAATCTCCTTTGATTTCCTCATGATCATTGTCTATAACAAATTCTTCTCCTTGAAGATCACCAAGGCTAACAGAGCTACTTTCCATCATACAACTTGTTTCTTTGTAATCACTTTCTTTATATTCATTGTCCAATATAATTTCAACAATCCCTTTGTTGTTATTTAGGGCTAGGTCTAATGCCTCATCTTAACTAAGATCAACATAATCTAGGCTTTCCAAAGTCTCGATAAGCTTGTTATTCTTCCTATTTTCACATTTATTAGCATAATGCCCTAGTTCTCCGCAAGTCCAGCATTTGCAGTTGTTTTTTCCTGTGGGACAGTAAGCATCTTTCCTAAAAAATCTACGTTTTTTAGGACTTAATTTGTTATAATATTTTCTTCAATATTTCTCACTCCTCTGCTTGTTAAAGCTCTTTTTCTTATAGAATTTTCTTTTCCTTCGCTTTTCAGTTCCTTTCCCCATTGGTGAGGTGAATCCTAACAAGTTAGGAATTGTTTCTTAATTTTGTTTTGCTTTTGGAGATCAAGACATTGATCATTGACCTATTTTCTGAGATAAGAGATTCTCAAACCAAGGGTATCAATGACATCTACTCGTTTCAAACATGCAATGTATTTTTCATTAATTATGAAATTTAAAGGATATGGCAATTAGAACATATCGAGATTGGTTTCATTATGTCCAATTTTGTAATAATATTGACTAAATTCAGCAATATAATTTTTCAGATATCTCATATCCTATAATTCTATGTTATTAATCTTTCTTTGCCATCCTCTTGCTTTTTCTTTAGAATCAAGTTTAGCTTCGATAAATTCGATTTTAATTTCCTTGCATAAATTTTTAAACACTGCAGCTGGTGTTTCCATCATTCTTAAAGTATTTTTACCATCTTCAGTTAATGAATCATATCAGTCAGCTACAGTGCCAGAAAAGCTATGTTCGATATAATTTAGGAAGTTTGTCGTAGTCCATGTAGTATTTAGGTTTAAGACCCTATTCATTCCTCTTTTTTAGTGCTCAAATATTTGTTCTCTATTATGGGCTCCATCAATATTTAAGATATATCCAGTTTAGCTAATTGGGGTAAGGCTAATTTCTTCATAGGTCGTGGCCCTCCTTGGGTTAAACCCGAAGGAAAAATTGCTTGTACATCCTGCTGGAACGTACTAGGTCTTAAGAAATGAGTATTTCTTCCAGAAGGTTCATCAAATTCTTCAGGCTTAGGAATGACATTGTTAACTAGATTGGTCTCTGTTTCATATAAATCGAGTTTTTCTCCAATTTCATTAATGTCATTTTCAACAGCCATCTTACCATATTTTTTATCCAACTTTCTTCTAATTTGTTCTAAAGGTAATGCATTAAGATCATCCAGTTTAACAAGGTTCATCTGCTGATATATTTCTTCTTCTAGTTGGACATTATTAGTTTCTTCTTTTTTATCAGATAAAACATCATTTTTATCACTAATTGCGCTCATGATTTTGTTTAATTCTTTTGAATTTTGTTCTCTCTCGGACATATCCTATAGCTTTCAGGAGTATACTACTTATACTCCATCTTCTTCTTCTTTCTCTGCTTTTTCAGCTGATTTTTCACCTGATTTTTCTCCTACTTCTTTTTGAATTTTTATTTCGTGCAAAGGAAATGGAATCTTGGTTTTTGGATTTTGGAAAGGATATTTATGCTGAAAAGGAGTACTAGTACCGGAAGTGGATTTGCTACTATGCCTTACTTTGTTAACTAGTGAAAGGTGGATTACAGATATCTGTTTCTTAAACTCCTTGACTTTAGTCTTAATTTTAGCTAATTCAGCTTTTGATTCTAAAAGTATATTGGTGAGATAGTATAATTGAGGTGCTAACAAGGTAATACCTTCTGGTGAGTGAACAATGTGTGAATAATTAGGACTAGGGCAAGCAGGTAATGATTTTAAAATTAATCATAGTTAAACACAGTTAGTTAGCTTAATTAATTATTTATTAGCTTAATAATCTTAATTATTTTTTTTTGGTAACGTAGCTCTGATACCAGTTGAAAAAGGGCCTCTAGTCATATTAGTAGGCAAAATGTGCAAATACGAAAAGTTGTGAGCGCGCTTTGTAAAATTTAAATAGTAGCTGGGCCTTAAAAATAGTTTAAATAAAGTTTTGAGGGTCCTTTTTGTTAGTTACCAAAAAAGACAAGTTACCTTGTATTTAGTTTTAAAAATCGATGGCCCTTAAAATAGTTTACAGTAAACTAAGGGTATCTTTGTGTAATTTATTTGTTAGGTAGTGTTTGGTTAAAAGAAAAATGGTTTTCCCGAAAATCATTTTATGTGGAAATTGTTTTTCTAAGAAAAATTGATTTTCATACCACATTTTCCATTGTTTGGTACAAAATAAATCATTTTTCATGAAAAAGTGGAAAACGTCAACCGAATTGTTTAAAGACGAAAAATATTGACTGAATGGTCATAGTTGATATAAATGTTGGGCCTAAAATAAACATTTTGAGTTTTTTTCAATACCTCCTCTCAGATAATAAAGTTTCAATCTAAACCGTTAAAATTATTTTAGTGATGAAAAACATCAACTGAATTATTTAAGTGGCAAAAAATATTGATTGAATCGTCGTGGCGGAGAAAAATGTTAACCAAATGAAAGAATATTATGCTCAAAATTTGGATTTTAGTCTATTTTAATTTTTCCTATTCGATGATCAAATGTTGGTCCAAACTATTGAAATTGTTCTTATTGTGAAATGCACAGTTTAAGGGCGAAAAATATCAATTGAATTATCGTTGTGGAAAAAAATGTTGAGCAAATGAAAGATTATCAAGCTCAAAATCTAAATTTGGGCTTGTCTTAATATTTTCTATCTAATGATGAAATTTTGATCCAAACCGTTAAAATTGTTTTACTGGCGAGTCGACTAAATTGTTTTAGTAGCAAAAAATATCGATTAAGTTATCATAATTGAGATAAATGTAGATCAAATGAAAGAAATTTGAGCTGAAAATTTAGATTTGAGTTTGTTTTAATCTTTTCCATCAGGCAGTCAGGTTTCAATCCAAACTGTTGAAATCGCATTTTTCATCTAAATTCGACTGACTGCATTGTCAAAGAGTTGAATGGGAATAATCAACTTCCTATTTTCTAAAAAAGGAAATCATTTTCCTCCAATGGGGGGAAAATCATTTTCCGTGGCAAATAGTTTTTCAACCTTTATTGTGCCAAACAATGGAAAATTGGGAAATCATTTTCCAGGAAAATCATTTTCCCCCCAACCAAACACAACCTTAATTAGGAATAGTAAGAGTCCTCACACTAGTCATGCTTTCATGGTAAAAAGTTATGCTGAAAAAAAGAGGAAAAGCTAGAATAGTAATCAATTACAAAAAAGTTTAATGATAATACTATATTTGATAGTTATTATATTCCTAACAAAGCAGTTCTTTTCCATATAATTCATTGAGCCTCTTAGTTCTCGAAAATGAACTGTAAAAGTGGATATTGGCACATAAAAATGGATGAAAAAAAAAAGCATTCCTTTAACTGCTTTTGCTACCCCTCAAGGACATTGTGAATGGATAGTAATGTCATTTGGTCTTCAAAATGCACCTCAAAAAATCTTCAAAGATCTTAATCATTGTTGTATACTTTAAATCGATGATATTCTTGTCTTTTCCGAGGTCATAGAATAGCACAAAGGTGGCATTCTAACTAACACCAAAGATGCATTGATCATGGTATTACCCTTGGTAAGAACAAGTGTATTTACACTGAACAAGAAATAGAGTTTTTAGGCAAAGAAATAAAAGTTGGACAAATCATCCTATAGAAGCATATTTTACAAAAAAAGAAGAGAAAATTTTCCTAAGAACATTGAAGAAAGGAAGGTATCAGAACGGTTTCTAGAATGTCTTACCTATGATTTAGATTTCATCAAATATTTAGATAAATTGAGAAACAATACCAGCAAAAGCTCAAGAAAGAATTTGGATATAGACTCCTCGTGATTCAAAGATTCTTCATAATTTCAAACAAATGCGTAAAAACCCCCCTGTTCTTGACTTGTCTAATGAGGAAGATGATTTGACTCTTGCAATAGACACTGACAATGTGCACTAGATTGTAGTAATCAAAATTAAATAAGGAGAAAAACTCTGTAAATATTGCAGTGCAAGTTTTAATAAAGGAGAATGTAACTTTCATATAATGGACAAAGAAATCATTGCAGTCATAAGGGAATTGAAAAGTTCATAATTTTTTTACCCCCAAAACTTTTGCTTATTTTAACTTATTCCAAAGGAATACTCGGCTTTGCAAAAAGAATTTACCAAATTTGCAGACGCAAGGGCAACTATTACACTGGTGATTATGGCTTAACCAGTTTTCCTTCTCTATTAAACATATACACATATCAAAGAATTCTCTATAGATGGTTTTACTCGTGAGCTTGCCAATGATGATCATCAAAGCAGAACTCCTACCAGAAAAGGAGGAGATACAAAATGAAATGACATTACTACTAGAACAGGCTTCTCCTTCTAATCAAATCCTTATGGATATTTTAGAGTTTCACATAAAACGTAGATCACACTTTGGTTTGCTATCTTCTGTCTATCTAATAGAACAGAGATTTTACCTTCTAGAGTTACAAATAAATTACTTAAGGTGTCTTTATGATGTTCAAGCAAAAATAAGTTCTTATATTCAAGAAAAGTTGTTCAACGAATGGTCTGTACCCTATATTGACTACTATCATAATATCAATTTATTACCCTGAGGTACCTACTATTATATGGAAACAATTTCTAGGGCCCTCTGTTTTAAAATATATTTCTAGGTACCTACTATTTTGGGTAAACTTATTATTATGGGCCAATATTTTTACGAAATAGTTACTATGTGCAGTTTTCCAAGCAACTTAGTCCTTGACCTTTTAGAAATTGCAAAATAGTACCTGGAATAGAAAAAACGTGCAAATAAGCTGTTTTTAGGGATTTTTTTCAGGAAATAATCTTGTTTAAACCGATTAAATTTCTTTTAATGACTTTACTGGTAATAGTTATCACAATCTACTATTTATGTCTTATATATTATAATTTCTGTGGTTATAGGCCCACCACGCTTAGCAAAAAATAATTAAAACTTAATTAGATAGTCTTGAAAATTACTTGAACTTAATCGGTGCTGAATTCCTGCATTCCTCTAACTTCCGGTTTACAAAGATTGCTAATCTCAACCCCACCTTCCTTAGATCAGGTACAGCGCAGATCTGTTTCGTTTCCTACCTCATACTGTAGTCACTGATCAAGTTTTTAATCTTTTTCAAGGATAGTGAAACTTTAATCCAAAAATTATAATATTTATGACATAAGGTTCAATTGGATAACATTCCTTACTGGAAACTTCTTTTATCGAAAGCCTGAAAGTGGAAATATTACAATGGAAAGCTTTGAAGAGGGACTTAAGCTGAGATCATTAGAGATGCTTGCTTAAAGAGAAATGGAGAATCCCAACTTCTCTTTTGCTCAAAAATGCTCAAATGACTGTATCCCTTTTTCGCATTCGACCTCTCCATTTATAGAGGGGATGGGGGTACATAGGATGCCCTAATGGCTATAGTACATAAAGATTTTTCACATAGATACAGTACATACTGACTCTACAGTACACACTTTATTTTACAAACTAGACACTTGTCGAAATAGGGCAGCCACTTTTAAGAACTTTTAGTGATGACAAGACTAGTCATCATTATTGAGATTCTGCATTCATTCCTCTCCAATTATATCTTCTAGACCACCATTATCTGGATAATCATCAAAATCTTCATCAAGTTGCATAGGATGCTCTAGATCCCATTCTTCAAATAATTCAAGGAGATATTTTTTCCTTTTTCTGATAAGAATTTTCCAGCTCCCATATCAAAAAGATAATCAAAAATATCTTCGAACACTGCTCCTTCCACCTTCATATAGTCTTTGAATTCATTATCATAGGCGAAAGTAGTTTTTCCACAATGCATTAGTGTTTTTGCTCATTTGATTATTGTCCAACATTGATGATAAATGTTAAAAAAATCCAATAGCCATTGATAATGCAGGATCAGTAACTAGATGTATCGGATCTCCATGAATCCAATTTCATCGTTGATCATTGAGATCTTCGCAATCAACAATTTGGACAAGATAATGGGCTGGTTTGGCTTTTCCATCTTCATATTCAATTAGAGCGTTATAAACCTCTAAAGTTAGGTATCTGTGAACTGAAATTTTTGTTGGACCCTCAAGAGATGTAAGAATCCAATGGAACCTTTAGACATACATTGCTGGAACTTAGTTACGGTTGGCAAAAATGGGAATTTTGGATCTGGGATTTCTGTGAAGCAAAGTACCATCCCTTATTTCCAGACTTTAAAGACAAGATCATTTGGAGAGATAATGAATTTGTTGGGAAACAAATGCCACCAACTCCAAATCTGTCGGGAAAGTAGATTGTTGTACTCTAAGACTCCCAAATATCATAGGAATAATGATGATAAAAGTTGATGCGGGCTGCATACCACTCATTGAACCATTTTTCTCGAACATGAGAACTTATTTTTTCTTGGATATCATAAAAACACTGAAGGTAACTAATTTATAACTCTAGAAGGAAAAATCTTTAGGCTATTAGGTAGGCAGTAGAAAGTAGACCAAAACGTGGTCTACTTTTTGTATGGAATTCCAGGTTATCAATAAGGGCTTTACCAGAAGGCGTAACCCGTTCTAGTGGAAATGGCATTTCATTAAGAATTTCTTCCTTTTCTGGCAGGAGGTCGGCTTTGATGATCACCACTGGCAAGTTTTCAAGTTAAACTGTCTGCCAGAGAGTTCTTAGATCCCTGTATATGTTTAATAGAGAAGAAAAACTGGTTAAGCCATAATTACCACTGCAGAAGTCGCCCTTGCACTTGCATATTTGATAAATTCTTTTTTACAAAACCAAGTATTCTTTTGCAATCTGTATGAATAAGAAAAGGTTTTGGGGCTAAAAAGATTAAGAATTTTTCAACTCCTCTTATGACCGCAAGGATTTCTTTTTCCATTATAGAATAGTTGCATTCTGCCTTATTAAAACTTCTATTGCAATATTTGCAGAGTATTTCTCCTTCTTTGATTTTGAGTACTACACTCCAATGCTCATTGCTGGCATCTGTTTCAAGAACTAAATCATCTCCTTTATTAGACAAATTAAGAATAGGAATATTTTTACACTTCATTTTGAAGTTTTGAACAATCTTTGTATCATTAGTGGTCCATGTCCAACTTACTTCTTTCTTGAGTTTCTGCGGCAATGGCTTTCTTAACTTAATCTTTAATGAAATCTGAAGCATAGGTAAGACATCCGAGAAATCTTTCTAGTTGCTTTCTATCTTTAATTTTTTTCAAGAAATTTTTCTATTTTTTCTAGAATATGATTTTGTAGGATGATTTGTTCAACTTTTATCTCTAGACCTAAAAACTCAATTCCTTGCTTAGCATAAATGCATTTGTTCTTACCAAGTATAATGCCATGATCAATGCATCTCTAGGTGACTGCTAAGACATCATCTTTGTGTTGTTCTATGGTTTTAGAAAAAAACAAGGATGTTAGCGATGTAAACTAAACAACAATGATTGAAATCTTTAAAGATATTATCCATTCTCCATTGGAATATTTGAGGTGCATTTTTAAGACCAAATGACATTACTATCCATTCATAATGTCCTTGTGGGGCACTAAAACCAGTTAAAGGAATACTCTCCTCATCTATTTTTATCTGCCAATAACCACTTTTGCAATCCATTTTCGAGAACCAAGAGGCTCCTTGGATTCTGTTCAAAAGGATTGTTTTGTTAGGAATATAATAACCATCCAAGACAGTATTATCGTTAAGCTTTTTGTAATTGATTACCATTCTAGCTTTTCCTCTTTTTTCTTCAACATGATTTCTTACCATAAAAGCGGGACTAGTGTGAGGACTCTTACTGTTTCTAATCAATCCTTTATCCAGAAGTTCTTTGATTTGTTTACTGAACTCGGATGTCCTAGTGGGTATACACCATTTGTTTAACTCGGATGATAGTGTTGGGATTTAATAAAGTGATTTTAGTAAATATTTTGTCTTTATCCCAAAGTTTTAGAGGATTACCAGAGTAGAGTTCCTTATATAATTTTTCTTGTTGTTCGATAATCATTTCTTTAATAGACAATTCGAGTAATGAGATTGTCAATGCTGCTTCACGTTGTGCAGGCATTAACTTCTCACCACGTTGGCTCTGTGGCAATTCAATTTTTTGATGAGTGTAAGCCTTAATTTTTCAATAGGAACTGGGTGACCATTAATTGTAAATATTATTTGGTTTATGGTCTGATTGCATGGACAATATAATCTTTGAAAATTATTTCTAATAATCATATCATGAGAGGGTTTATCACTAGCCCGTAGAACTGGAATAATGCATTGGACTCCTCCTAATTCTATGCATAATCCTTCTATGGCTTCACTATGGCTCATAATACTATTATCAGCTATCCTTACTTGTAAGGCATTTTTAGCTCTTTTCCACACAAAGTCAGGGAATAATGATCTTTTTCCAAAGTGTACAGAAGAACTACTATCTATTTAAGAACACAATTTATATTTGTTATATCCCTCTAAACATACTTTTATTGGGATATATATGCTATTAGGGTTTGTACTGGTAACTTCATAGCGTATTTTCATAGTCATATTTTTGGCTAATTCATCCTCATATATGGGTTCACTAACAGTTCTAGTCTTGTACCCAATGACTTTTCTATCTAAACTCATAATTTGATCTACACTGGGTCTTGCCGCCTCAAAACTCATTCCACTCATTTCACTGCTCATGCTAATTGTATCATCTTCCTTAAGCTCTTCTTTGGCAGATGAAGATCCTTCTTTGGTTTAATGGTGATTTTACCTTCCTCATCAATCTTTATTATATTTTTCTTATTAATCTTTGTAGGATTAGCAAAGCTAGATATCCAAGAACGGTCAATTTTTGTCTCTTGAGGATTGGATTTAATCCTTTAGATGTTTTGCACGGGAGTCTTAGGAACTATTGTATTATCTAATTTGTAGATAATTTTCCAAAATATTCTCAAAGGATATCCTCCTCGTTTCATATCCATCCCAACTGTTTTCATCTTAAGGGATAGGAAGTTTTTAGCAAATTCATCTTTTAGACTCACATAATATCCTGGTTGGCAATTGAATCCTACTGACCCATTACATAAATTGGTTTTTATCCCTGTGATGATCTGATTATTAAATTTGGTGTTCCTAATATCACAGAGTAAAGCGTAAAGATCAATATCTTTACCATAATATTGAAATGAACTGATTTGAACTTGGACATTTCCGACATGGATGTACCTATGTTTTCTATCTTTGTTATGCTTAACGATATTCTCCCAATTAATAAGATTAACTTCCCCAACGTCATACTCACAATCCTTTATCTCCATATCTCCTTCCATCATTTCACATACGTATTTGCTTTTTAAGTGAAAGATAAATTTTCTATAGATCATGTCCTTTTGGATTATGGGAAGAAACCAATCTCCTTTGATTTCCTCATGATCATTGTCTACAAAAAATTCTTCTCCTTTGAGATCACCAAGGCTGGCAAAGATACTCTCCATCATATAGCTTGTTTCTTCAAAATCACTTTCTTCGTATTCATTGTCCAATATAATTTCAACTATTCCTTTGTTGTTACTTAAGGCTAGGTCTAAAGCATAATCTTCACTAAGCTTAACATAATCTAAACTTTCAAAGGTTTCAATCAGTTTGTTATTCTTCCTATTTTTGCATTCATTTGCATAATGACCTACTTCTCCACATGCCCAACATTTGTAGTTATTTTTTCCTCCAGGGCGATAAGCAGCGTTTTTAAAAAATCTTCGTTTTTAGGACTCGGTTTGTTATAATATTTTCTTCTATATTTCTAGCCTCTCTGCTTGTTAAAGCTCTTTTTTTATAGAATTTTCTTTCTCTTATTTTCTCAGGCTCCTTTCCCCATTGGTGACGTGAATTCCAGCAAGTTAAGAATTGCTTATTAATGTTCTTTTGCTTTTAAAGATCAAGGCATTGTCCGTTGACCCATTTTCGTAAATAGGAAATTCTTGAACCAAGGGTATCAATAACATCTGTTCGTTCAGGCCATGCCATGTATTTTTCATTAATTATAGAATTTATAGGATATGGCAATTTATCATAGAACATACCGAGATTGGTTTCATTATGCCCAATTTTGTAATAACATTGATTAAATTCAACAATATAATTTTCTAGATATCTCATATCCCATAATTCTATATTATTAATCTTTTTTTGTCATTCTCTTGCTTTTTCTTCGGAATCAAGTTTAGCTCCGAAGAACTCGGTTTCAATTTCTTTACATAGATTTTTGAACATTGCAGCTGGTGTTTCCATCATTCTTAATATATTTTTATCTTCTTCAGTTAACGAATCATACCAATCAGCCATAGTACCAGAAAAACTATGTTCGATGTAATTTAGAAAATTTGACGCAGTCCATGTAGTGTTTAGGTTTAGAACACTATTCATTCCCCTTTTCTAGTGTTCAAATATTTTTTTCTCTAGTACGGGCTCCATCAATGTTTAAGATATATCCTGTTTAACTAATTGGGGTAAGGAAAACTTCTTCATAGGTCGCGGTTTTCCGTGAGATAAACCCGAGGGAAACATTGCTTGTACGTCCTGCTAGGACGTACGTAGGTCTTAGAAAATGAGTATTTCTTCTAGATGGTTCACCAAATTCTTTAGGTTTAGGAATAACATTCTTAATTAGATTAGTCTCTGTTTCATATAGGTCGATTTTTTCTCCAATCTCATCGATTTCGTTTTCAGTAGTCATTTTACCATATTTCTTATCGAGTTTTCTCCTAATTTCTTCTAATGGTAATACATTGAGGTCTTCTAATTTAACCAGATTCATCTATTGATATATTTCTTCTTCTAATTGGACATTATTGGTCTCTTCATTATCATCAGACAAAACGTCATGTCTATCACTAATTGTGCTTATGATTTTGTTTAATTCTTTCAAATTTTGTTCTTTTTCGAACATTTTTTGTAGCTCTTCAAGAGTATATTGTTCATACTCCATTTTCTCTTTTTCTTTCTTTTTAGTCGATTTTCCACCAGATTTTTCTCTTACTTCTTTTTGGATTTTTATCTCTTGCAAAGGAAATAGGATCTTATTTCTTGGGCTTTGGAAAGGATATTTATGCTGAAAAGGAGTACTAATACTAGGAGTAGCTTTTTTGCTATGCCTAACTTCATCAATAAGAGAAGGATGGACTACAGTTAACTGATTCTTAAGCTCCTTCAGTTCAGTCTTAATTTTCGCTAATGCGGCTTTTAATTCTAAAACTATATCAGTGATATAGTTTAATTGGAGTGTTAATGAGGTATTACCTTCATATAAGTGGACAATATGTGAATAATTAGGACTAGGGCAAGCAGGAGATGATTCAATCATTAATCACAGTTAATTAGCTTAATTAGTCATTAATTAGCTTAATAATTTTAATCATTTTTGTGCACGTGGCTCTGATACTAGATGAAAGAAAATGTCGAGTTCTACTGATGAGCAAAAAACCACAAACACAATTTTGAAATTTTTGAAAGTAAGTTTTTACAGATTTGGGCTAAAATGCAAATATAAAAACTTTTAAGGGTTAAAAAGAAAACTCAAATAGTAAATGAAGCCCTTAAAATAGTTTCTACAAAATAAAGGGGACCTGATAATCTATTTTGAGAACACAGAGCCCTGAAAATAGATTCAGCAAAATAATAAGCACTTCGGAGCAATTTTTTCCAATTATTCCTATGATATTTTGGAGTAATAGAGTACTACAATCTTTTTCACTGATAGATTTGGTTAGTGGTTAGATTCTCAATAAATTCAATCCCTCTAGATGACCCCATCATTAAAGTCTTGGAATATGGGATAGTAGCATACCTCATAGAAATTCATAATTCGAAGTATCCATTCTTCTCAAGTCCAAGCAAGCTTCAAAATTGTACATTTAGTAGGATCCATTAGATTTTCAAAGCTCCTAACAATCCAACAAAATTTCCATATAATAGAATTCTACATATTGAGGCACATTGCGAATTAAATTAGTATGAAAATGAAAATGTCAAATCAACACATTATCTTGTTCAATTAATTGATCTAGAAAATCTCGATGGTCAACGATCAGAATTGTTTCCAGAATGACAAGAAGTAGTTAGTGATCCTATTTCAGCAAAAGCTATTGTTTTTACAATATTTATCATCAAATGTAGGTAATCATTGAACAAGAAAAAATACTAATGCATTGCGGGAACACTACTTTCATTTATAATAATGAGTAAGCAAATATATGAAGGTAGAAGGAGCTACACTAGCGGATGTGTTTGGTTATTTCTTTGATGTTTGAGCTAAAGCATTTCTATCAGAAAAAGGAAAGAAATATCTACATGATCGATATGAACCTGATGAAGATTTCAATTATTATCTGGATAATGATGGACTTGAAGACGTTATTGAAGATTAAGGTATACAGAATCATAGCATGGACAATTAGTCTTGTCAATGTTAAGTGCTCTAAAAAGTCGTTGAACCATTATGTGTTATCTTGCCAAGTCTCAAGTTAGTGAAATAATATAATCTGTCGTTGCCATGTGAGAGTAGTTGTAGCCATGTGAAATACCAGTATGTGTACACTACCCATTAGGGCATCCGATGTAATCCATCTCCTCTATAAAAAATTTAAAAAAAAAAGAGGCTGAGTACTGAGAAGAGACACTGACATTTGAGCATACTTAAGCAAAAGAGAAGTCAGGATTCTCCATTTCTCTATGAGTAAGCATCTCTAATGATCTTTGTTGTTCAAGTCCTGTTCAACATTTTCATTGTAATATTTCCCTTTTCAAACATTTAATAAAAGACGTTTCCAGATATTGAATGCTATTTAATCAAACCTTATTCCATAAATATTATAATTTCTTAATTAAAGTTCCACTGTCGTGAAAAATATAAGACTTCAGTAGTGACTACCGTCTGAGATAGGAAACAAAACGAATCTATACTATGCCTAATCTAAGGAATGTATGGTTGAGTTAGCAATCTCTGTAACCTAGGAGCTAGAGAAATGCTAGGGTCTAATGCTGACAAAGTTCAGATAACAGTTAAAACTCTATAGTTAAGCTTTATTATGTTGCTAACCATGGTGGGCCTATAATCATAGGTAAATATAACATTTATATATAAGTAGTAGATTATGATAACTATTACCATCACAGTCATTATAAGAAGTTTAATCATTTAGAAAAAGCATATTTCTTAAAAAAACTCTAAAAATAGCTTATTTGCATCTTCTATGCAATTTTAGAGTCTTTCCATAATTTCCAAAAAGTTTTGGGTCGAAAGTTCAAAAATGAACCGTATGGAAGGTAGTAAAAAATCAAAGCTTAAGATATATTAAAGAATCAAAGGATAAGACCTCAAGGTACTAAAAAAATTAAGTAAAAAAAGAAAGGCTCAAAAAAATTAATGTCACATAGGTCAAGGAAACAAAAAGTCAACTCCCCCTTAGAAGTCAACAGAAGTTTTGCGAGTGGTGACCATTCTAGAGTGAGTACTTCTTTCTTTGTCATAACATGTACTCTCCTAGCATTGCTAACCCTAACCCCTTAAGGAAAAGCGGGCATGTTCCTAGTTGATTTTGCTCCTTCTGCCCCCTCCTTATGTCTCTTGGGACAATCCTCGGCCTTGTGATATGGGTTAGCACAATAATAGTAAAGGTTAGTGTCTATTTTACAGTCCTCAATGACATGATTTAGGTGGTTGCGCTTCTTGCAACAACCCTTGGACTTGGTTGACTCCCCCTGGTGAGACTACTACTGAGGAAAAATTTGTAGTCATGACTGTTCTTTCTTCCTAAGTGGCAGTCTTTTGAATCCTACTTTCTCTTGTTTCCCTCTTGACCCTCATATGATTCAGTCAAGTTTTTGATCTGCACCACATTGAATTCTCAGTCATAGAGTTCTTGATAAGTGGTTATGTGGTGCTTGGCCAAGTGGCTGAGGGATTTTTCTTCATCTTATTTATCGTCATAAGTTCAGGTATTAGCCTAGCTAGTTCTTTAAACTTAGCACCATAACCTATCATAGACATGTCATCATCCTACTTATGATGTGGAGGAACTCATGTTCTAGCATTGGAAGCAAACAGGATAATACTTTTCCCTTAAGAGCATTTCTCCTTCATTGTGCCCACCATGTGTCAGTTTTATCATTTAGGTATTAGCTCCCAATACTGACCTTCTAGTCTTCAGCAACCTCTACCACATTGAATAGTTTTTCATGTTTTTGATCTAGTTTTCCACACCAACTGGATCCTCCTTTCCACCAAAGCAGCTAGGTTTTCGACCAACTAACTTACCCATTAATTAACTTTATGTAGGCTGTCTTAGGCGGCCCGTTGCTTCAAGGAGGTTAGTTAGCCCTATTCAGTAATTCAACAAATAGTTGTCTCACAACATTGTTAGGAAGCACAAAGGGCCCTAAGCTTGAAGTAGCTTGAAAGGAGTTGCTTCTAGATTGATTTAACATCCTACACGCTTGGAGATAAATATTTAGTTTTCTTTGTTTATTTTTAATACTCAAAAAAGTAAGTAAATTAACATCGAACGAAGCTTTCCATATTTTACTACAAGATTTAGCATAACTTTCTAATTATAGATACCTAATCTCCTTATTGGACTAAATAATACCTATACTAAGTTCCTATCCATCACTACTATCTATTCCTGGTTATCTCCCATACTAGATTGGGCTCGCTCAAGAGATCCATGTAGGGTTTTAGTGGTGTAGTCGAAGCTAAGCCCTAATTCATCTTTTACTAGTCTTCCTAACTCGGGGCAGCATGTAAAAAATCTTGGACATTAGGGCCCAAGTGATCTAAGGTACCCCTCAACAAGAATTCTCATGCAACAATGTCAAAGGGTCCCATTTTCACAAAATGCTCCTCGAACAGGGTGACATTTCTACAACACCCATGGATAGGCCACCCTTTTGTATATTTTTCTTTGAAGTGGGTTGATGGCTCAAAGTCGTGCAACGAGTCTATGGGCTTTGGCTCATACATAAGAATCACAGTACATGGTGTACTTTCGCGTTAGTTCCGCTATCATCCACGATTGAACCTTCTTTATAGGAGCTTTCATTGAGTTCCTGGCATCAACTTCAGCTCATTAGGGTCTCTAGCATGGAACCTCTCCACTTTTCCATCTATTACAAGACAAGTCAAGGAAATAAAACACTATTTACCAGCCAAAATAAACAACTATATGTCCGATCTCGTTCGCTCACACTTTCCTTAAGCCTACTGATTTGGTTCCATTTTATTTAACCTATGGCTCTAATACCAACTGTAATCCTTTGACAATTCAGAGAATTGCTCTTTAAACTTATTTAAATCTTTTACTTATGTTAGATGTGATCTCACATTGAGTCCAAATAACTTTCTAAAGGACTTGAAAAATGAAAACATACAAAAGTAAGGCAAATGGGCCTAAAAGAATACGACTCCATACTGTAATTAAATTTAGTGTACATTTTAATTCATTTGACTTCATAAGCATATAAAACAATTATCTATTTACTCTCTTGCGGTGGGACATCAACAATAGCGGACTTGGGTCCCATGTTAAATAATAGCATAACAATAAGAGAAGGTATCTTTGTTACGATCCTTTAGTTTATATTCGTATATTAGGGTAGATAAGGAAGCCCAACCACTAAACACTATCTAGCATGGCGCTTATGCGTCCACCTTTAGCCATGATAAAACACATTTAAAAATATTTATTCCACATTTCACTTAATTAACACTTATTTGTAAATCGCAAAGGATTTATATGAAGATGTGGACATCATACTGTACATCTATATCAAGATGTGAAAATTGATCAAAAGAATGATCTGAAACATTCCAAGCCCTGATATTAATCACATATTATTAGCTAGGTATCGCAACCATGAACTTTTACAAGCCTCACATGCCCCACATTTCTTAAGCTTATACTCAAATCTCTTAAATCTCATAAAGGTACCCCTTTAGTTCATTTATGAGGCCGTATACTCTAAATGGTCATATTATACGAAGACATTACTATCAAAAGGATTCCTTGGTTTGTCCAATATAAAACTACGCTAATAACCTTCAAGCCCTTTAAAGGTTGGTATTAAACTTTTCCCCACTCACGCGAGTTTCCAGGATAGGCTTGAGAGGCAAAATATTATTTAGTCAAACTTCTTTTACTAATAATGATCTCCCCCCCCCCCCCCACCCCCGGGGGCCAAGCACTGTGATATCTCCCGGTTATTGGTTTTTCCAAAAAATTGAGAGATTTACCAACCTCAATTGTGAGGACAATAGTACAACTACCGCAACCAATAAGAAGCAATGACTGATAGGGATCTACCAAGGAAAAGAATGAGAACCGAATCAATACAATTGAAGCAATAGAGGAATACTGTGTAATAGGGTTGTGGATGCTTACCGAGCTCATGCTCAAAAGGAGATTGTGGCAATGAAGATGCTCAAAAGACCCATGAGAATGTATGTTGGGAGGAAGGAGAACTTATCCTGGCGATGAAAAGGGTTATACATTTATGGCTATTTATAGGTGGTCTAGGACGTGTTTATATTAGAGATTAACTCTCCTAATCTTATAATTGGGAGTTATAAGGTGATAACAATGTTAGTTATGATGGTGATAATGTTGTAGGTATCAATCTTAGAGCATTCCCAATGGCATTCCAGTTTTTGCAACTCCAGCATGCCACGTCAGCGAAAGTTCCACAGCTCTGGAACTTGCATTCCTTCATTTTCCCAGCAAATGGAACTCATTTCAGCACAAATGATTTAATATTTGTTGGTGGAGCCCACCAATAAACATATTTCCTTTGTTTTATGTTGGAAAATTTATTTTTGCATATTGGGGTTTGTCTAAGTTGGAAAATAATTTTATTTTCCGGATAAAAGAATATGTAATTTATGTTTCCGAAGAATGTATTAATTTATTTTGTAGTATGTAAAAAATGATGAGTTAAGTTTTATTGGTTGAACGATTGAAAGCATACGGAGTAGGACGTACAATGCAATTAATACAAATGCAAATATAAGGATTGACATTGAAGAAAATTACAACCCGAGCGTACGATATTGAAAACACTAATTTGGATGACGGGGAAAAATATTGTACAATATAATACAAAGAAAATACAGTACAATACAATACAGTACAAAATAAAAAAATACAATACAATAGGAAAATATACAATACAAGTAAACGACGGATGACCCTTCCCATCTATGGTTGTGAGCTTTGTCGCGCCGTATGTCGATTCCATATTTCCTCGACCAGGTCTGATTGGAGACGTGCATGTAGAGCGGGGTCATGGATCTCAGCTACTCTACGAAGGTAGGCAGTATAGCACGGATGATGGCCGTGTTGGACATTTGGTTGCGGGGTGTTGCCGTCGACATCATCGTAGTCGAAAGCGAGGTCATACGAATCTCGTTCGTCCTCAACGATCATGTTATGGAGTATAACGCATGCCTTCATTATCATACCTAACTCACCTTTGTCCATGTTTCGGCCTGGACCGCGAATTATAGCAAACCGGGCTTGTAGAACCCCAAATGCTCTTTCCACGTCCTTCCTAACCGACTCTTGACGTTCGGCGAACAATCTTGCCTTGGGTCCTTGGGGGAGGGAGATAGTTTTCACGAATGTTGCCCATCTTGGATAAATACCGTCGGACAAAAAGTACCCCATATTGTATTGGCGACCGTTGATGACGTACTCACATTTCGGAGTCCGACTCTCATACAACTCTTCGAAAACATCTGACCGGTGAAGAACATTTAAGTCATTCAGGCTTCCCGGGCACCCAAAGAAGGCATGCCATATCCAAAGGTCATATGAAGCAACGGCTTCAAGAATCAAGGTGGGGACTCTGTAAAGCCCTTTTGCGAACATCCCTTTCCATGCCGATGGACAGTTCTTCCATTCCCAATGCATACAATCTATACTCCCTAACATGCCGGGAAAATCACGTGCCTCGACAACTTGTAACAGTCGATCAACATCAGCTTGTGTTGGTTTTCTCAAATACTCGTCCCCAAACACTTGGAGTACACCGGCTGCAAAGTTTTTCATACACTCCATAGCCGTGCTTTCTCCAATCTTCAGGTACTCGTCAACACAATCAGCCGATACCCCATAGGCGAGCATACGCATCGCTGCGATGCACTTGGTGAGCGGCGACAACCCACGCCGACCAGTACAATCGTGCCTCAACTGGAAGTACTCAAATCGACTGCTGAGGGCATCTACAATGCGGAGGAACAGGTGCTTCCGCATCCGAAATCTACGGCGAAAGTGGGTTTCGTTGTAGATGGAATTATCTGCAAAATAGTCTCTGTGGAGGCGATCGTCTGCAGCTTCTCGATCCCTCCGAACGACTTTTTTCTTCTTTCTTGGTCGTCGGGATGATGAAGGTCGTCCCCCTTGTCCATGTTTTATAGCTAACTGAAATGACTCCACGCGAGATTGATTGTTCAATACGGTCTCAAGAATCTCTGAGTCATCACTAGAAGATGATGACTCCAATACGAATCTGAGATGATCTATTAATTCTGTGCCTGAGTCATCGCTAGAAGAGGATGAGTCACTCATTTTGTTGTACCTGTGAAAAAAGTGTGCAAATGTCAGCGAAAATTTTGTCGCATTCAGCAATCAAATTAAGATAGCATCGTAGTTATAAGTGAAACATTACAATTGCATTGGATGAAATGAAATTGAACATCTTAGCTAGAATACAACATATATTACATCTTTTGGGAATTCCACAACATTACAACATTACAATACGGTCTCATTCAAACACAAGTACACATTTCATTCCACAACATGAAGGAATTCAATTACAACAAACTATTGGGAAAAGAAAGAACAACAAAAGCTCAAGGTAAACAACATAGTATTCCCAAGACATGAGTCTCAATCTAGAGAAGGACTAGCATCGGACGAAGACGATGTTCGGCGGTATCGACTCCTAATTTCTTCCTGAAGTGGACCATATCGTGCTTGATCCTCCGGACACATCTTACCAATGTCCATTCTCAAGATCTTGTCCTCGTACTTCATCCGTTGAAACTGTTGATGGGAGTCTATTAGTTCAACCGCTCTCTTAGCGGCCTCCACCTTCACCCTAGCCGCCTCCGCCTTCTTCTCTTGGGCGATGACATATCTTTCGAACATGGTGCTATTCTTCACATTTGTTGTCCCCAAGGTGGATAGCTCCTTGGTCACAACATCAAGGGTGAGTCATGCACTCTCTCTTTCGCCTTTCTTTTGGCGGCTTTTCTTCCAATTGGGCGGGTAAGTCCACCAACTTGCTCTGTTGCTGTATCTTCACTAGCATCCGTTGTTGGTGTCTCGGGGGTGCTTGCTGAGCCGGATGTCTCACTCTCAGAGTACCCGCCCACCTCGTTGATCCTTAGGCGTTTAGTGGCGACATCCACAGATTGATCGCAATTGACCTCCCATTTCGGTTGGTCCTTCAGTAGCACCCACCAATGCATCAAGTTGAACGGTTTGCCCACCATATCAACGTATAGATCTTGGGCTTTCTGCATAATATCGTCCTCATTCGCCCCACTTGGGTTTGCCCGATAAGCCTGCCCATACAAGCGGTCCACTTGGACACCAGTGGAGTTGCTCGGTTCCAACGGGCGTTGCAGACTTTCGCTCCTCGCTTTGCAGCTCCATCGGGAGCATGCTGGTTGTACACACTTGCAATCTTCGTCTAGAACCCCGTCTTCTTCTGGTCAGCCCCAACAAGGGGGTTGGTGCTGATGTTGATCCACGATCTGACCAAACGGCGATCTTCTTCCAATGTCCACTTGGAAGTCACGCTGCCACTCTCACTCTGGGTGGGTTGGGTGGAGGACGGGGTGTTGGCGAGGTCGTATTAGTTGGTGGGGGTAGCTGATAGGGAGGGGGCAAAGAACCGTAGTTGAAACTCGGAATGGGGGAGACATTCTGGCCTTGGCCGGGAAAGTTCGGTGGTAGTTGAGGATATTGCATATGTGGGTATTGTTGAGGGTACTGTGGATGGTATTGCCAATGAGGAGGGTTTGGAACAATATTCATGTTGTTTGGGGCATCCCGTTGTGAGTTATCTCAAGTTAGTAAGTTTATGAAAGACTGTGGGTGATTGGGATCCATTTGATAGTGAACACCTACCAATTTGGATTAAAAAAAATTACATTCACACATTTAATTAATATCTCACATATTTTACGAAACGACATAAATATTTTCAATTCCAATTACGAAACATTTCAACTCCAATATCTAAACATGCTAACTTGATTACATTTCTAATGGGCAACAAAATTACATACACATTTTCAAAACTCACAAACCATATTACGAAGTGAACATTTGAATCAAGCATTTCGTACATTGTAAGTAACAAATATAATCAAAAATTATAATCAACCATTTAGTAAGTTGTAAATTCTAATGTTAACATTTCAACTCTTCACAATTCCGTTTTTGTTTATTTCCTAACATTTGCATAATTCCGTTTTATAGGTATATTCTATTAGTTACAGTTTATTTTTCAACCAAATTTTCTCCATTGAAAACTATTTACTAAAAAGCAATCTATTGTACACTAAAGACTAAGTCATTATTTACTAAAAAAATTCTATTATTAACTGAAAACGAACCTATTGTTCACTGAAAAATTTATATACTAAACACTGTTTCTGATCTATTGCTCACCAAAACCCACCTATTCTTCACTAAAAAGTGTTTTAATGATAATAAAAAAGAGTAAGCATGAGTTATAGCTAATGATCTTATTTATTCAATTGTCAACTAAACAATTCGAAAACTTAAACTAAATAGTATTTTAAAATGACATCAAAAGTCAAATGCGAGTTCACTGAATAGAGTTGAACAGTGTTCTATTGCACATTAAATATCGTTTCATCATACACTAAAAATTATTCTGTTATATACTAAGCACTATTATATTCTACGCTAAAAGTCTAAGACATTGTAAAAGATGAATATGGATGTATATTTTTGATCAACTTAATCGAGAAAACATCCAATATATTTCCTAGTTCATTGAATAGTGTTCTACTATACACTAAACACTAATCTATTATATACTAGATACTATTATATCATGCACTAAATACTGTTGTATTTTACACCAAATATTGTTCTACTAAACACTATTCTATTATACACTAAATATTGTTCATATTCTATACTAAATTAGACTAAGTAAATTTATTTTAAAGTTCATTAAATCAAAACTAAGTAATTATTGCAAAAAAAAATCAAACAATGTCACCTTCAATTGAAATGTATTATTGGCTCTTTGGAAAGTTTTTTAGTTAGAATTTCATGTCCTTGAAAAAAAAAAGAAAAACCAAGAGAGAGGGGGATAAAATATTTTAATCGTCATATTTGGTGTTTATAAAGCTACACAAAAATATCCAGATAATTAGATGAGGTTTCGTATGTGAAAAATTATAAAAAACAATGTTCTTTTGATCTAAGCTAGGATTTTAACATTATAAAAGAATAAAGTTTTCCTAATATTCGAAATAATATGTGCCTCCAACGGTGTTATTTTGGTTAAATTTTAAAACCTATCAGTTTTCATTTTGGTTAAACAATTTATTTTCACCAATATTTTTTTGTATACAAATTTATTTTAGTCATAAAAATTCACCTCCTTACCCATTAACAAAGAAAGAAGAAAACTTGTATCATTGCCAAAATGCATGAAAACCAAAGGTTGAAAGGCTAAGCATATTATTATATAATTCAATTTCTAACAACATCAAACTTATTTTCTACATTCAACCAATTAATAAATAGTAACGGACAAAAATTGGGGGTGAGTGTCAATATTCTAATACTAATGTTACGTATTATTACCCTACCTTCACTAAAACAAATCCATTTACGCATTCATTTTCTAACGACAACGAAAATAAATTTCAAACATTTTGTCACTAATACAAATTTCTATTTGTACCTCCTACAAATTTCATATGACAACAATGGCAACAACATTAATTCCTTAAAAAATATATTAAATTTCTCACAAAATAAATTACACTTATAACCATGCAATTCAATTGTAACTAATACAAATTTTATTCCTAACATATTCTTACATACAACTAATAAATTTTCAAACAATTTGAACACAACATTAACGAAAACTTTGAATTACTTACAATTGACTTCACTTCACTATTGTGTCAATGGAGGCCTCCAATATATGTCTACACAAACCAAAAAAAAAAAAAATTAGTTCAAATATAAAACAACAATTATTTAAACAAAATTATAATGAATTACATAACAAATATTAACTTACCCAAACTTGATTTTCTTCCAAATTTAATCAAGCTCAAAATCACTAACACAAGTATAATATATGCTTTGAGAGAGAAAGTGAGAAAAGTTGATTAAATTGTCACAATTTTGGCCCCAAAATTCAGCCATTTTATAGAAAAAATTTTCACAAAAAAAAAACAAAGAGCCGTTGGGCTCAATAATCCACCCCCAACGGCCACATTCGGCCCAGCTACCCACGCACACGCACTGTTCACGCTTTTTCTTTTTTTTCGTCGACCGGCCCCCAAAACGCAGCGTCCCCTTCACAAACACGCACCAAACGACGCGTTTTGAGGCAAAAAACGACAAAAAAAAATGAAACGCGGGGCACCACGCCTGCCCGGTCTGATACGCGTGCCGGTGCCCCGTTTCGCCTGCTGCTAGCGTCCCCCTGACACGCGTGTGACACGCGGGCCCCACCTACGCCTCGCGTGTCAACTGCTGGGAATGCTCTTAGGGAGATGGTTATGATAATTGTCTATCTAATCATTAGTCATGAGAGAGAAGAATCTAGTTTCTACCCTTGTATGACAATGTTAGCTGTCAATCATCATTAGAGGGAAGGGAAAGTTTTTATCATCATGCTTCTATTTAGGGTTTAGGAGGTTCCAGCAAGTCAAACACCCATAATAGCCGGCCTCTTTAATGCTCAAGAGTAAACAATAAATAATAATAATAATAATAATAATAATAATAATAATAATAATAATAA
>JACYFF010031957.1:38613789-38646378 GCA_017589665.1 Selenicereus undatus
AAGAAGAAGAAGAAGAAGAAGAAGAAGAAGAAGAAGAAGAAGAAGAATTAATGCTAGTAATAATAATAATACAACAATGATGTTGACACCTATATTTACATTATTGTTGATAACGCTTCTAGCATCATTGTTGGGCTTCCCCCCACATTATTAGTCTAATCCAAAAATATTGGGTACCTAATATTTAATACTTAGATCCACTGGCTTCTGTCAATAATATTTGTATATACACAAATATACATATACATATACATATGCATGTACATATACATATACATATAAATACACAAACACTCGCATATGTGAGTATGTATGTATGTATGCATGTACGTATGTATGTATATGTATATGTGTATGTACATGTGTGTGTGTGAGTGTTGGGCCAGCTTAAATAATCATATACTTATTAAAAACAAATTTGTGCTATATTTTTGGGGATATTACATTGCATCAACGTTTCATTGGACAAGTTCAGTTGTAAGGCCGACATCCTATCATTCTGGTCGCCTATCAAGGAAGTCGTGGGAGGATTAGTGGGGTTTGTTGTTAATTTTTATTGCTTCTTTCAGATTTCACGGTTTGCACTTGCTTTTTGGTGCTAAAATTCTGGCATGGTTAAATGTACCATTTTAGTAATTTTATCCCCCTTGCCCCCAAAATCTGATGAGAAACAATTAAGAAATGGATACAAAGAAACTAACATTGATTGAAATTCATAAGTAATGAGATCAAGGCCAATCGAACATACGATCAGTATATTACATTGAAATAGGCCTTTCTTAGACTTAGATTACCTAAGCTACCATTGGCCTATATCATATGCAACAGTTCCTAAGGTTATCATACTACCAAATCCATGATACACCATCTCCTTTTAGAGTTACAAGTCGAAATGTCCCAGGACAAACTTGTTTAATGATCATGTATGGACCTTCTCAATTCGGAGTGAGCTTCCTTGAATTGCCCCTTTTTGGGTCGCTTTCATCTTGCTTAGGAACACACACCTACCTTTAGGGGTCGTTGTTTAACGTTGCGGTTATAGAACCAAGTCATCCTAATCTTGGCTGGTTGTAGAACCAAGTCATCCTAATCTTGGCTATTTCTTCGTCAAGGTATGTGTCACCCCTTAACGTAATAGCAAGTCAACCACCTCCTTTGGTGCTTTGTTACTAAGGCGATCTTGGAAGATGGTCAATTAGTGTATATGAATCATGTTTTCAACTAAAAGCACAACTTTAAAGCCATAAACAAACATGAATAGGGTCTCTCTGGTGGCACTCTTCTAGATTGTCCGAATGGATGAAAGTATGGCTGGGAGTTCATATGCCCATAATCTCTTTGCTTCATCCAATATCTTCTTGAGTTTGTTCAGCATCTGCTTGTTGATAGACTCGGCTTCCCCATTCGCTTGTGGTCTAGTGACAGTTGTTAATCTTGTTTGAGTACCATATTTAGCACAATAGTCTCATACCTTATTGGTGTCGAATTGGCGACCATTATCAAAGACCATTGTCCTTGGGATCTTGAGTCTTGTGATCATGTTCTTCCACACGAACTTCTGGACTTCTCTTTTAATGATGGTCGTCACAACTTCCAGGATTATATCGCTCCATTTCCCCGTTGCCTTTGGGAAAGCACCTAGTATGTTCATGCCCCATTTTGTAAAAGGTAATGGAGAATGCATTGTCGTAAGAGGGGTGGTTGGCTGGTGGTGCACGGGGCAAATCACTAGGACTTGTTGCATTTCCTTGTATTTGTGGCGAGGAATGCATTGTCTTGAAATGGATAAATGCATCTTCTATGTTCTTCAGCCAAAGTGGGAAGTATTACCCTAGCATCTATGCTTATTCTCCTCCTAACCTTGTTTGGTTAGGAGGTATCTCCCTGGGGCACTTTTGTCTATTACCCAATGACTTCACGCTCACATATAGCATTCCCTCGCCATTCTATAGAGCTTTCCCACCTTATCGTCATCCAATGTGAACGACATGAGTATAAGATAGGGCACCACTATTGATTTGATGGCACTAAGGGCTAGACATCTGAGGATGACATTGTATGCCAATGGGATATCCACGACTAGAAAGTTTGCTTCAATTATTTGAGAACTTCCTTTTTCCCCACTCGAACGATAAACCTTTTGGTTCCTAACGTATGTTGCTTGCCCTCTGAACCCTACAATGGGCATTTCAAGGACTTCTAAACCGTTCTCATCATAGTGCAACTTTATCAGGCAAGCAAGAGTGATGATGTTGGCAGAACTTCTTGTATCCACTAGGATTTGTCGCACCATGGTGCTTGCAATTGTGAGTTACATGACACCAGCGTCATTGTGGACGGTTTATAAGGGATGTATGTCCTTCAGGCTGAACATCATGGTAGGTCCTATAAGTGGCTTCAGCCCCATAGTGGTCATGGCTTGGTTGAGCTTCCAAATTTGGTTTTCATATATCTAGCGTTCAATTCGTCTAACTATGGTTGCTACCACCTCTATTTCACTATCAACATCATTGTATTTCTTCTCACTGGGGTTACAATAAATTGAGTCGTCTCTCCTCTCTTGCCTCAGGAATTGGTTAAGCTGCCCTTAATCAGCTAGCTTATGATCCCTCTCATGACACTAGAAGTTAAGTGCCTATGGTTGTTATAATATTTACAAACTTGTTTACATTTCTAAATTTAGCTGTAATACTAAGGGGCTTTTACCTTTTCAACATGGGTTGTCTTTTATCTCTATGAGGATATGCCTTGGGCTAGTGTTGGTGTTCGAGCCCTTCCTTCTTCTTGGGATGTTTGTTTGACTAGGGGCATACCTTTCTTTTCCTCCCCTCTTTCGAGCATAATGACAAATGACATCCATCTCCAACACATATCTCTGTAGCTTGTATGAAGTCTTCGGTCGTACACAAGGCCTCAATTAATGTTGTGATTTTTCTTTCCGCTTCAGAGAATTTGAACCGTTTAAGAAGTAACCCATTCAGGAAAGCCGTGTAGGCTACCCAATCTTGTAGGTTGGGGATTAGGATGTCTTTCTAGTTGAATCTCATTATGTGCTCTTTTAGGTCTTCCCCTTTTTCCTATCAAATGTTGACGAGATGGATGAGTTCTCCTCTCCCTCTTACCTGTGATGGAGTGGGCACTAAATACATCAGTGAGTTGGAGAAATGAAGTGATAGTCCCATTGGGAAGGCCATTGAATCACTCTTGAGCAATTCCCTTTAACATAGAGGAAAAGTATCGACTGCAAGTAGCATCATCAACATCTTAGATGTACATTTATGTCTTGTAGACACCCAAATAATCATTTAGATCAGTGGTTCCCTCAAAGTCGTTGACAGTTGGCATATAGACTTTCTTGGGGCACGACGCCTCCATAATTTCTTTACTGAAGAGGGTTAAGAAGGAGGGTGCTTGTATGATATCCATTGCCGATGAGCGCACAACTAGCTGAGAGTGACCTATTTCCATCAATGAGGGAGAGTTGTAGTGCTTGTATGGTGCCTCTTGCTTCTGTCCCCCTCTTAGCTCAAGCTTGTCGAAGAAAGGACAAGTGCAGCAGGGCGATTGAGCTTTAGTTCCGGTCCGTCCAACGTACTTGGCAGGTGAATGAACTCTTTCTCACAAGCTTCCTCATTTAAAGTCGTAAGGCTTTGAGGATTCCTCTTGCTACTCATACCATTCAGCAGCCCTGCTCCTGGAAGCATAGCGATTCGTGGTAATGCTCTCAAAATTTCTCCTTTTTCAACCCATTTATTTTCCTTTCTCTAAATTTCCATTTTTCTCACACAAAGTTCCACTTTTTCCTCTATTTCTAGCCAACCTTCACCTCCATCTTTAACCTTTTTCCATTACCATATTCCACTACCTCAATACTTGATCTTTCTCCTTCACATTCACCATTTTCTACACTCCATTCCCGTACCACCTTCTTGATTTATCCGTTTCCTATCTTTTTCATCCACATTATCCAAAAAACCTTCCACGGAACCAAAGAAGAGGCTAAGGAGCACCCGAGGAGAGGGTGTATCGGGCTAGGCACCACATCAGGTCACACGGACATCCCGGACATCCACTACTGCAAGAACTTGAGGTAATGTTCCTCACCCTCTTGGTTTAACACATCCCGATCATATTTCATGTTATACTTGCTTAAGTAGTATACTAGTTGTTGTACCCGTATTTATGATGAGGATTTGTTAGCACAATTGGGATTGTTGAATGATATTAGATAGTTATTTGTCTAGGGTGGGATGAGTCAGTTTATTGAAATGAAGGACCATATATATTGGGACCTCATCCTTGAATTTTTGAGTACCTTGAATATGAAGATCACCCGAGGTCCATGATGTTAAGAAGGGTACCTTTCATTCTATATATAAGGGGAATTGTATGAGTTGAACCTTATTACCCATAACAACATGTTTAGCTTTCCCCCTAGTTTGGATTTACCTTGGCGTCAAGTCCCCTTGGAAATTTAACCTAAATGCTTTTTGGGACGAGATTTCAAGGGATCATAGGTAAAACACTAGTACTTGTAAGGGTGCTTCCATTAGGAATCCTTATATAAAGGTGGCCCAAGGTGTGCTTTCATGTGGTGTCTTTACTATGGACTACAGTTTGAATGTCTTTAGATTATTTGAGCTGTAGTTTTTGTCTAGCATAATGAATGGTGATCGGATTGCCCTTGGCTCTTTGTTGGCCTGCTAATTATATAATGCAGCTACAAGTACTACGGGTAGGATAGTCATTGGGGCTCTCATCACCTCCATTTCAAGGTCTTTAGGTGTTGAGCCAAACCCCAAGGATAGAGTTTCAGGGTCCAAGCGGCTTGATAAAGCCGCTTTTGAACAGATGAAATTTTATAAGGTCGATGCTAGGCGCTTGTGTTGGGTATACCCTGGGAACCAACTTTTGCAGCTTCCCAATGTTGAGAGGACTACCTCACTTCACCGGGCTAACCTTTCATGGTTACCCAGTGATGCCGACATTTTCCTTTCAGCATTCTTCTCATTAATATGAGCATGTTCAAGCCACCCTTAGGTCCATTTAGGAGGAGCATGCATCCTTATGAGCCTATTTTGAAACTAAATATGCCGTTTTTCGTGACCTTGTCCAAGAGCGGCACGATGAGCTCCTTCGGATGATAGCCTCCCAAAACCAATATTTTCATGACTTTAGAGCTTGTCTTGATACATGAAGTGATTGGTATATCTCTCAAGGTCATCCCCCGCACCCTTATTCCTGTCCTCCCTTCTGATTGCTTCTTGATAGTTCCCTTCCCTTTTCTACATCTGCTTTTGCATTGAGGACCATGCTTTGTCCAAGCATGGGGGAGTTACTTTGGTTTATGGCATCTGATGCCCAGTTCATTGGTTTTAGTATGTGTATATATATTGTACATGATTGTATTTAGTGTTGCATTTTAGTATTCACCCCATGTAGCTAGAGCATGTTGTTAGTGCATTTGGTTTCATTCTCCTAGTTTTGTATTTCTTGTACATTCGAAGCATGAAAAAAAATGTAAAAAAAGAGAAACATTCGTGAAAAAAAAAGAAAAAATAATCCTCTAATGATAACGTGTGTAGACTAGGTAGTCTTCTTTGGTTTAGTATGGTCCTCTAATATGGCATATTGTGAATAAAATTATTTGGAAATGAGTTCATGAAAATGTGTGCTTCATGTTTTGGCCATGTGTTGAGTACGAATTGATTGCCCTGTAACTCTTTGCATGAATGTTTGCATGAGGATCTAAATGAGCTAGTTATGACTTTGGTAGATGTCCCATGAGGCTTTGAGTTTTAAAGAACTAATTCATCAATTTTAGTCTCTTGCTTTTTCTTGAGTGAATCTTCCTAGATATAATTTCTCTAGAGCTTGCTTTGACTCTTGTTCAAGATCACACTTAGCATATGCACATAGGCAAAATGATTGAGGCATTCTTTGATTTGATTAGCCCCACAGACCAAATATCCACCCTTATTATGCATAATATACCCCTTGCCAGCCCCTTTGAGCCTTAGCCATGGTTATTGATGTGAGCCTTCATATTTAGCCTTTGGCCAAACACATATTTATCGTCAAGCCAGGACAAGAATAATTTCTACTTCTTAATATTTTTATTTAGGAGTTAGCCTGAAGCATTGAGATCTTTTAGTGGTTCAGTTTGGTTTGTCAGAGAAGGGAATTGTGTTCATTTGTTCATATGAGAGATCCCTTGTTTTGTTGTAAAGTGATTGGAGAAGAGCTGAAAAAACAAAACAGGAGTTTGATGTTTATTTCCATGGCCAATCCCTTTGATAGAAAGACCAAAAGAGAGAGAGAGAGAGAGAGGGAGAGAGAGAGAGAACAACATAAAAAAGGAAAAAGTGAATAAAAGAGGTTGTCCTTGTTCGATTATATATAATTATTTTTGAATTTTAACCCTATTTTCCTCATTCGATTGCTTAAGAGGATGTGTTTGTGTATTTGAGTGGTATTGGTTTGAGGAGAGTATTTCATAAGAACAGTGGGGGAGTTTAGCTCTTACTCTTTGGCTTTTTAGCTCCACATTCCCGAAAATATTTGTTCCCCTCTTACCTTTACCCATAGCCCCATTACACCCGTGTAAAGTCCTTATGATTGTTTAATATGTGTATTGCATACTAGTGATGTGAATTAGAGAGTCTTAGCAAGCTTATGGTATATTTAAGTCTTTGGAATGAGAATTGAGGGAACATTACTACATCTTAAAATACTTTTTTTTATAAGGGTAAGCAGGCCAGCCCACAAGGCCCCTATCACAGGATACCAACAGACCTTACAGGTATGGGGAAGGGATGTCAAGCCCAACCTAGAAGCCCAGACCCACAAGCCTCCAACACGCACAATTCCTGCACAAAGCAGAAGTGTGTACCCCACCAGGTTTGAACCTGGGTAGGGGGGAGGAAAGTGGGCGGCCAACACTTGCTCACCACATCTTAAAACACTTGAGAGTGCATAATGTCACATGACTAAAATAAGGTTTTACCTATTTTTGTAGCTCTAATTATTTCATTTGTTAACGGGATTGTATTCGATGATTTGGGCAATTGGTTCAAACTTTGACAATGTGGGCTTTAAGGAAATTTCAAAAACTCGATATTTCTATATGATTGCTAAATATATTTCCACATTTTTGGGCTAACTTTGAGTTGATCATTCCATTGAAGGTATTACTAATATCTTTCCTACGGAGATTGTGAATAAATTTTTAGTTTTAGGTTTGCTTGGGAACAAGCAATGGTTCAAGCCTGGGGGATTTGATAAGTGCCAAGAATTTGTATCATTTTAGAGTCATTTGATAGCCTTTCCTAGGGGATTGTGTGTTTAAGCGTATGATTTACATCCCTTTTTCTATTTTACGCTAGAGTATGCGTCTTTTATGCATTTTGCAGTTTCAAGCCCTTTTGATCCAGTGCTGACCCTTATTTGGGTACATTTTGGGCCACCACAGTGGTAACCCCCATCCCATACACCAGTGGGGTAAAGAAAGAATGACGATCTCATGGTTAGAGCTCACCACGGTCCATAGTAGGCTAGTAACTACAAGCATCTTCACTTTCCTTCGATTGTATGGCCAAAAAGGCTTGAGTTCGTGTATTTAAAGGCGTTTCTGGCTAAGAGCATTGCAATTCTCCAGTCATCCTATCACTCATCTCTCTCATTAGTTTAGAATTTTCCTAGTTTCTTTTGGAGCAAAAGAAGATTTGAAAGAAGAAATCGACAATTGGATGCTTGAAGATTGAAAGATCATTAAAGAACCTCTATAGTTGCTAAGCTTTCTCTTCTTTCTATCTCTTCTTGAACTCCAGTTTGTTTGATTTGGATGTTTAGTTTGATCATGAGTGAATAGTTTAATTTCATCTAGGGATTGGTTCGCCAATGTATTGACGTTGGATCCTTAATCTCTATTTCTTGTGCTCAATCTATCTTGGAATGGTTTTATTTTATCTTGTGATTGAATATATGTTAGTTAGTTTGGCCAAATTGGCTTGCATATATTAGATAGTTCAAGGAAGTACTGAAAGGAGAAACAAACTATTAGACCTACAGGATTGAACTCGACTTAGTAATCCTTGAAATAGAGTTACAAGTTAAGAGGAGACTTTAGCAATCAAGATCTATAACCTAGATCAAAACGAGGGCATTTGAAAGAACGATAATCAGATTAGTGCAGCCAATTCAGTTTATTTCAAAAGAAAAGATTAAGTTAAGTTAGATTACAATTCCTTTGAATCATCCAAACTTGAAAAGAGCGCATGCTAAATCAAAAGATTCAACTCTTTGATTGGTATATCAAATCCCTGGATGCTTTACTTTGATTGAATTCTCGAATAGCCTATCAGCATAGTTGAAATAGCCTGCTAAAAATTTGTTCGCTTAGCATTTTTAGTAGGACAAGACTCAGTAGATTGCGCTTAGCCCTGAAGGCGATATTTAATCTAGATTATAACACCTATACACTTATGGTTTGGGACAAAGAGTCATTACGGCTGACACAAATAACTATGTAAGTCATTGAATGTTAGTCAAAGCATTCAATCTTGTGTGTTTGCTCAATCATTCTATAAGTTGTTTGAAATAAGTGGAGTGGTCTCAAATGATCTCTTCTTGTACTTTCTTTTGAAGGCTAGAAGGCAATGCTAGAGGCATCAAATACGCCAATTGAAGGAAAAGTTGGGGATGTGGGTGGTTGATGCGACCACTACCTTCTGGGCATGTCATAGAGGTTAATGTGGAGTCAGAAGTAGTGCTCCACTTGTCTAATGCATGATGTATAGGTACTAAATGGATCAAGGGTTTACCAAAATCGTCCTTGCCTCAGCAAGTTATCCACAAATGTGTCATCATTTAGACTTCAAATTCCCTCCACGCGCATACAACCAAATATGTACGTAAACTTCGAAATTAATGTCAAACTATCTTATGAGAACATTATCATATGTTTAGGATGATAACATTTACATTTATATTTTAGGTATGACTATGGCGCATTTTTTCTCATGTATATTGAAACAATTGACAACTCTGCATGGAGCAAGTAGAATTCCAAGTTTAAATCATGCTACTGAATTATTTTTATTTTTTTTTTGGATATAAGAAAACAACATGGTTGAATTTGAAGTTTATTTTATTTTATTTTTTTGTTCATAAAATCAGATGATATGTGGATGCAACGACTAATGTATGTTTCCAAACTAATAGCAAGTGAGTTCACTTAGAAGAAATGTAAACTAGCATTCACAAGAAATTAGATTTTTGTCAGAAATGCTATTTGATTTGCAATAATGGGTGGATATTTGCTTTGGATTGATTTAACTCATTTTATATATTATATTTGATGAATTAAAAAAATTTTAAAGTTTTTTAAAATTAAAATTCATTAAAAAAAGTGAACATTTTACAATATTGAAACAATTTTGTTTTGTTATGTTTTGGTTTGAAGGAAACGCCATGGCCCATTCAATTAAAATAACTAGTCACATGGCCTATTTGAATTAAATGATTTGGGGGGGGGGGGGAGGATCTTAAGTAGCCGAAGCACTCCAAAATAAAAGTTTAAGCTGATATTGAATTTAAAGTATAAACCCTTACATTTCTAGCTAAGGAAAAATTGAGTGCTTTGAATGCTTCCCCTATGCCCTAGCCCTTTTGTCTCTTTATTTCTCCAATCTTCTCATTCACTTCTCATCGAGAATTTGCTCATATGGAGACCAAATCAAGGAGATAAATTTTCTTTTAAGGAAAATGTTTTTATAATTAAATATTTTACCACATCCAGGGAAACAAATATTATCTCTCAAGAACGAATAGTTTAAAAAAATCTGAAAACGTGCAATCAAAATACTTTGAATGGGAAATGTTGCAGTAAAAAATGCCACAACATGAAAGCAAGTTGTTGTGCATCGAAACTTTGTCCACTATGCTCAATTCTCTCTCTCTTAACTATTGCTTTCAAATCTTTACCTTTATATAATAACTGTAAAAATGAGTGAGGGACTGAGAATTCAAGAAACAACAATCCAAGCATCCTGGTTGAATCCCCGAATCTATCTATATTATTATATATCTATAATAAAAGAAAAATAGGCTTGACTTCACTGGGAGTGAAATGCGGAATACTAATCAATTATGACCGTCGATCTCATATTTTTGCGCATCTCAACCATCCATATATTGTAAATTAAGAAAATTAAAAATACAATTGTTAATTAGTCATAACTGCATTTCTCTGTCTATCACATTAACCGCCTAATGGCCCACTTTCTTGCCTCCTTTCCCCCCTCTCTCTCTCCATGTAACATTAACTGTCGACATGTTTCTTTACTTCCCTAGATTGATGATAAATGTATAGTCCTTCTCTCTCCCCCTCCTTCTCTTTCCTCATCGTCTCTTTCCTCTCTTTTCCAAGGTACGTTGTTTGTTATATAAAATATTAAAAAAAAACACTTTCCACGACCTTTTCTTTGCCTTTAACACTATAACTTTGCTGAGTACTAATGGTGTCCATTTTTTAAAGGCAAACGAGAGAGTGGCAAATGGGACGACACTCATTTTTACACTTATTATACAAAGATTTGCAAATAGGTGTGATTTTGCTGAAGATTTTTGATATTACTTATTTTGAGTTCATTTTTGTATTTTTGAGTTTGATTTTATTGCTCACACAGGCATGGTGTTCAATGAATGGGAGGAGGAATTTGATAGGCTAGACACAGGAATTGAAGGAGAGAACCAATTATGTTTTAGGTATGAACTCAACTACGTACACCATTTGTAATTTTACAGATTTGATTGTGCCTCTGGTCTAGTTTATGAGATTTTCGCCTAATATTAACTGCTTAGTCTTATTGTTTTCTTTTTTCCCTCTATTTATTTGGTCCATGCTTCCTAGAGATCATCGCCTCATCAATGGCACTTCAATTTAATTTTTAATTTCAAAGCTTTGTTACAGTTGGGCAAAATTAAGAACCGAGGTCTAGCTTATGTATAATATCCATAGGGGGTTGGTCAAATTTTACGAACTAAAGTGGTCCCAAAAAAGATCAACTAAAGGGAGGGATAAATGTGTAAATTGTCTATTATACATTGTTATTACTCTATAATTACCAACATTGTAGGATTTTGTGTCGTGTGTTAGGGAGCTGACAGTTCTTTTGTGCATTTGCCTTGGTTGAAGCCTGGTCATGAATTCAATCTTATGGCATCTTTTTAAAGTTATTTTTGTAGATGTTTTCATTAAATTTCTTTGTGGTATATCTTCCTCTAAAATAATGCCTTGATTAGAGTTCTTTAGCATTTGAGGAGAAAGTCTCACCCTTTTCATGCGTTGAGAGGCATTTTAATGGGGTGAAATTGGATGTGAAACAGGGGCGTAGCCAAGGGGGGGTCAGTGGGGTCACCCGACCCCCCTCTCAAAAAAAAAATTATATATATGATATATGTCAGAAAATTAAAAAAATTTAAAGTTAAGCATATGTATTATATTTGTTGAAGATGAACATGAAATTTGTAATGGCTTAGCGGTTAGTGCCTTGACTTGGTGTGCTTGAGGTCGTGAGTTCAAACCTCCTCCTTCCCATATTTTTTCCCAACTTTTTTTTTGTTGTTTTTGTTTTTAAAACCAGTGCCCTTTCTCGTTTGAGGTCGTGAGGCTAGTTGTCTCCTTCGACCTTCAATTTTTCGCCACTCCACTGCCCAGACCCAACTCACCCCACCGCCTACCTGCCACTTGCACCGCATCGCCGACTCACCGTTCACCACCCGCTGCCAACAGATTTGCTGTTTGCACAGTGCAGCAAGGCCCTCACGGCCTCACATCTCTATCCAAATTTGTGAGTTCTCAAGTCTCAATTTGTAGGTTTTATTTCAATTGTAAGTTAAATCTGAATTTGTAGATTAGTTTGATACTTTGATTTTAATTCTCATGTTTGAGGCTTGAAGAAGACACCGTGGGTGGGTTTTGGGTTTGCTTTGCTTGATTCTACGGTTTTGCCATTTATTTGAATTGTTGGATGCAATTGTTGGATTTCAATTGTTGGATGCAATTGTAGTGGTTTTGGTCATTTATCTTGTGACTTGTATGCTAATTAATCATTGGTTATAGTTTAGGGGTCTCATAAATGTTTGATTTATATGTTTAATTTTAATTGTAGGCAAAAATGCATAGATATTTCAAAAAGAAAGGTAAGGAATACTCGTCGTTACCTTCAAGTTCGAAATCCAAAAACTCGCCATTGAATGAAGAAGGTGGAAACGATGTTACTCAACCACAACCACCACCACCACCACCACTACCTTGTGATGTAAATATCAATTCCATTCCATCGTCTCAAAGAAGTCGAATTAATTCCGACCCCCCTCTCCTAATTTCCTGGCTTCGCCCCTGATGTGAAAGGCCACAAAAATAAATACTTGCTTGGTGATGGCTTTGGAAAATTGGGTGGCAAGAGGGGGCTTAATGAAAGCAATGTAAGGTGGGACGATAAGGAGGTAATGGATGCATTACAATAAGGAGGTTTGATCCTTAAATTGGCTTCTTGAAGAACATAGATTAGGATGCATATCATACTACTTTGTCAACGGCTTTACATTTTCTCTTTTCGGGTTTCTTTATACAAGGAGGAGTTCTATTTGGGTGGGGTGTATTGAGAATTTAGTTTCCAAACTGGTTATTCCTCATCGGATTAGCTATCTTAATCTTTATATTTTTTCTTTTTTCTTTTTTCAGTTGTTTCTAGTTTACTCTTCTGTTGTTATAATATATGTTTATCACCGAGAATTTTCTTTTCTTTTGGGGGGTGGATTAGTTGATTTCATGAACTTAGGAATAGGTGATAATGGTGTCCTGTTAATTTGAAATGTATGAGATATAGGGACTATTAAATTTTATCGATTTGGTGATCAATTGTCTACAATCAGTTGTTAAAAGTATACATGCAAGATTAAAATACACCCTACAACTATAATGTCACATACATGTCCTTTGCATCCAATCTTTGATAGATATTGGGGTCAGATAATGATGTGTTTCACTATGAAGTAGCTAGGCTCCCAAGTTCCAACCTTAGCATAAGGTAAAAGATACCAAAAGAAATGCAAAACAAGTTGGAGACATAGGCTTATCCCAAAGTATGATATACGCTACTACTATTAGGGATGATATTCTTGCTGAGTTTAATAACCTATTTTAATTGCTACTTATTTTGATATCTGGCTTTAATTTTATTCTAATTATAACATGCAGTTTTTATCTGCATTTACACAAATGGGCATTTCATTTTGAACTTAGAAATAAGATGACATCTAAATGCAATCATTCAATGATTTTTTTCTCTAGATTCTCTACTATGCTCTCAATCGACTTTACTTGAGTTGCTTAAGAAAGTTTGTTGTGTTTTACCAATAAAATAGAAAGTACTATAAGGTTTTTTTTTCTTTTTTTAAAAATCTTCTATTTGATTTTCTCTTATTTTAGTGCAGCAAGCTCATGTGCAAGGTTTGTGCAAAATTTGTCGTGTTTGTGAGTAGCGGACTAAATATGTGGATCAGTAGATGGTAGTTTCATTGTAGATAGTCACTTCCTTACTATTAAATGTGACAGTGATTTGGGACTTAGAGAGTCATGGTAGTTTGATGGAGTAGTGGCTTAGGTGGTGAGTCAAAAGAGGTTGGGTACCATTTTATAAGTGTTCTAATGACAACATGTTTTAAAAATTAACATTTCTTGGACGGTTTGTTCAAATCATGCTTAGAGTTAAATGCATAGTTTTAAAGAGTATGGTGGTTAAGCTGTAAGGAAGCAAGTGCCTCACATTTGTAGGGTTATGTTGATTGGTTCTAGAAACTTTCAAATACAAAACTGCATTAATCTCTTAGTTGCTATAGGGATTGTTGGCAAACAAGTATAACTGTGCTTGAAGCTACATGTGCAGGTCACCACTTCACATATTACAACACCAAAGTGAGGGAATAAACCATTATATTGAACCTGAGAGGATGCATAAAGCCTCATAGATAAGACCTGCTACAACTATAGCTGGGACAACCAAGTAAAGCATGGTCTCAAGTGGAGAACTTGGATGCAACAATATTTGACGAGTAGGTTACATATAAGTTTAGTACTGTGGCAAGGTCCATAGCAATTTCACGACAGCAATCATTGTATCCAAGATGGGTAAAATCTATTAAGATGTGGTATAAACTTAGGCATCGAAGAGAGCTATGTGATTTGGTGCTTAATAAGGATGTGGGAACATGCAATTTCAGAGAAGCTTAGAATGATTCCAACTTAAGCAAGGGGAATTTGGCTACTCACGCTTCTCTGTTACTCGAAGACTGTAACAGCTTGAGTGGTACATTTGCGATTGTCATATTAATCATGTTCGTAGGGCTTGCAGTTTTGATCATGATTGAATGGAATTTAATGTGGTGGTGTAACACCACGATTTTCTAATCCCTTTTTGTTTACTAATATTAACCTACGTGGCAGCGAAAAAACCTAAGTGCGATGCCACCGCCGTACTTCCTCCTTAGAAATACCAGGTTGAGTATTAACAAAAATATTAATGCAAGTTTAATCTCAAGTTACAGAATAAGTTCAAGTCCTAACGACAAAAATAAAAATGTCCAACTGGATAATAATAATCCCTAAACAACTTAATCTGAAACTAATTCTTTTCAACTAAATCATAGATAACAGAGTCTTGCTCTAATTCGGGTTCCCATCCCTATGCTCATGCACTCCACCTAAAAACAAAACATTTTGAAAAATGAGATAAACTCAATAACAACCACTCCTAACAGTCAAAATACACACACAAATTCATTTCAAACCATTTTAGACCCGTTCAAAGTACTTATGCATTCTCAGCAGGAACATATAATAATCCAAGTCCCACTTATTCAATTCCAAGATCATAAGGGCGAGCGACCCCCCTAGGTCCCATGGGCTGCACTTGGGTTTAACGCAGCAGCTTAACCATATCCTGGCCTACCGTCAATTTAGACGATCACAGCTAACCTGGCCTACGTCCATCCACAAAGTGGCACGTGGATGCTCGCATGCATTCACTTTTATCCGGTGAAGGCTAATGGCATTCAACAACACATGAGTATAACTGCTCAGTCTCACCCATTAATCCAGTTATTTATACATTTACAGTTAACATCGATCTGTAACCAGAATATAGCCCAACCCAACCCATTCTGATCCAAAAATATTTCATCATTATTTTCACAATGAAATCATTCCAATAAACTCAGGCAATCACTGGTTGAACAATCATTTCAATATAAATCATAGTAAAATCTCATCACACATTTACCCAGGAAAAGTCCCCTGAACATTAGTTCAAACAAGTTCAAACACCTTTCAAACCCACACACAGGACGTGTTTCCAAGGAAAATTTGAGGGGCTTTAGGGCATGATTGTTACCTTCAAGATTATGATGTCTGACCTTGAGCTCGGAATGCTAGTTCGACCTAAACATAACTACCCATAATAGTGGTCCGTTAGTGCCAACTCTTAGCCTGGCTCTCTATAATCCCATTAGACTCAAATAATTTTCCTAAGCTTCTTCCTATACCTAACAACAAAATCCATCCATCAAATAATTTTTCTTAGGAAGTTATAAATATTAAAACTCCACACATACTACTCCTTCTCAATGGCCAGTTTATTTCTTGATTTTTCCCCCATCTTCCTAGGGCCATAACTGTCACTCCTGAAGTTAAAAGTTTATGATTAAACCCATTCTGGAAATGCCCAACCGTAAGCTACAACTTTCCTTTTATGATCCTTGATAGAAGCCAAGTCTAACTAGTTCAAATATGAACAATTTGCTAAACTATCCCAGTTACATATAGTTTTGCGCAATCCAGGTATTTTGGTCATAACTTTCTCGTTTTAACCCCGATTTATGAATTTCAAAATTTCCCAATCAAAGGACACATATATATACCTTCCCTAATGTTTTTATAACTTTTAAAGGTTCTGTAGATTACTAGCAAATTTGTAAAGTCAGCCCCAGTTATGGGTGTATAGAACTGTGTTTGCACTATAACCTTTGGGCTCGTTTTCAATAAATTTTAATTTAAATCCGTTCTCCAGCATGCATCCGACACCTCCACCCAAAATTCTGCTATTCATAATCATCAAACAATGGAAGTCATAGAGAAAGGGTAAGTCTTTTACCTCGAAACGATTCGTAAAAGAAAGAGAGAACTTTAGATTCTGTTGCTCCACCCACTACGTGCTCCACTTCGAGATTTCTAGGATAGCAAGTAAAAATCTTATTCAAAGGTGAAAATATGGAGTTTTTATTAAGAATGTTCAATTAATCACTAACATACATGCTAGAATTTCAAGAAGTTTCACACTTACTGAACCAAAGTGAGAGGGTGGAAGATAGGGAGGAGGATGGTGGCGCGGCACTAGGGCAGCGGCTAAGGCGAGAGAGAGAGAGCGAGAGAGAAGGAGAGAGAAGGGGGGAGAGAGAGAGAGGCATGGGGGAAAGAGTGAGGAGAGGAAGAGAGAGTGAAAATTTTAAAACATTAGGGTTTCTCCCTTCCTTTCCTTACCTTCTCTTGTACGGCTCCTTTTTCCCCTTTTTCTCTGTTTTTTTTTTAACACCACCCTGAATTGGACCATTCTACTACCCTTCGGTTATTCTGCTAAAATCAGAAAAAAAATAAAACATTGTGAGCTCAAGCATACTAAGTCAGCAATTTCATAACAATTATAAATAACAGAATAAAAATATAAAGATATATAAAAAATCTCTGAGGTTTCACATTCTACCCCCCTTAAAGGAAGTTTCGCCCTCGAAACTTCGGATGCACCTGCTCATTCAAATAGGTTAGGGTATTTTAATAACATTTCTTGCTCTGATTCCCATGTGGCTTCCGACACCTCATGATTTGCCCACAGAATTTTTACTAAGGGCATTATCTTCCTACGAACCTGCTTTTCCCTTCGGTCTAGAATATGAACCGGTTGTTCCTTGTAAGACAAATCTTCACTCAGTTATATGGGATTCGGCGTGATAACATGGGATGGGTCATGGACATACTTGCACAGTTGTGAAACATGGAAGATGTTGTGTACTCTAGGCAGCTCAGGTGGTAGTTCCAAATGATAAGCTACCTCCACAGCTCATTGAATGATCGGGTACAGCCCGATATATCTGGGGCTAAGCTTGCGCGTCATGTCAAATTTCGTGATGCCCTTGGTTGGAGACACTCGAAGGAAAACTTTGTCTCCCACTTCAAACTCCAAAGGTCTACGCCTTCGGTCTGCATAGCTCTTCTGTTGACTCTGGGCTGCTTTCATTTGTTCTAGGATTATTCTGACCTTCTGAGTAGTTGCTTAGATTAGTTCGGGTCCAATGGTCAGTGTGTCGTCAATCTCCTACCAACACAACAGAGTTCTACACCATCGACCATACAGCGCTTCGTACAAGGCTATCTCAATGCTGGCATGGTAGCTGTTGTTGTAGGAGAACGCGATCAGCGCTAACTGCTGATCCCAAGCTTATTTGAAGTCCAAAACGCATGCTTGCAGTATATCCTTCAGGGTTTCAATTGTTCTCTCAATCTACCCGTCTGTGGCTGGGTGAAAGGCTGTACTGAAGCATAACAGTATCCCGAACGCCTCCTGCAGTTTCTACCAAAATCCCAATTGGAATATGGTGTCTCAGTTTGGCACTATAGAGCTCGACACACCATGCAATCAAACTATGTCCTCCAGGTAGGCTTGGGCCAACTGATCTAATGTCCATGTGTTTCTCATGGCTATGAAGTGAGCCGTCTTCTTGAGTCGATCCACAATTACCTAAATCGCGTTGTTCTTCCTCTCGGTGGGTGGTAAGCCTACTAAAAAATCCATGGAGACTGAATCCCATTTCAACTCAGGAATTTCCAAGCGTTGTATGAGTCCCGCAAGCCTTTGGTGTTATGTTTTTATTCACTGACATGTAAGACATTTTGCTGCATACGCCGCTACCTCTTGTTTCATATTGCTCCACCAGAAAGTTTGTTTCAAGTCTTTATATAACTCGTTCCCACCAGGGTGGACCGAATGTAGGGTGTTGTGTCTCTCATCTAGGATTCTCCTCTTGAGCTCCTCTATGAAGGGAATGCATACCCGACTCTGGAACCTTAATGTCCCATCCTCGTGAATCACGAAACCAGAAGCCTTTTCGGCTAACACCTCTGTCTTGATCCTATCCAACTGCGGGTCTGTGCTCTAAGCGGCTCGAATCTCCTCAATGAGGGTAGGTTATACCTCTATAGTGTATAGTATAGATATGGTTTCCCTTATCACCACGTTGAGCTCCAGTTTCTTAAAATCCTCGCACAAGTCCCTAGGTAATGCCAACAAACTATTGAGAGTTGGGTATGGCCTACGACTCAATGCATCCACCACTACATTTGTCTTTCCAGGGTGATATTGAAAGTTTATATCATAGTGCTTAAGGAATTCCAACCGCCTTATCTGCCTCAAGTTTAGGTCCTTTTACGAGAACAAATATTTCAAACTTTGGTGATTAATAAAGATCTCGCAGTGCACCTCTTACAAGTAGTGTCTTCAAATTTTCAGCGTGAACACTACAGTTGCTAGCTCCAAGTCGTGAGTTGGGTAGTTTCGCTCATGAGTCTTTAGTTGTCGTGAGGCATAGGCTACGACACGGTTATCCTACAACAGCACACACGCAATCTATTTTTGGACGCATCATTATACACCACGAAGTCCTTGTCGTTGGTGTGTAAGGCCAATATCGGGGCACTGGTTAACCTCTTCTTAAGTTCTTGGAAAGCTTCCTCACACCGATCTATCCACTCATACTTGGTAACGCTCCATGCCAACTTGGTGAGAGGAGTGGCAATCTTCGAGGAGTTCTGAACGAACGATAGTACCTTGCTATACCTAAGAAGCTTCTCACCTTCGTTAGATTATTATACCTTGCCCACTTGGTTATGTCCTCTATCTTCGGGGGATCGACAGATACTCCCTTGTTAGACACTACATTCCCCAAAAATGCCACCTGACCCAACTAAAACTCGCACTTTTTTAAGTTTGCTTATAACTCATTCCTCCTTAGCACTTCTAGGATAGTCCTCAAATGGTGGGTATGTTCTTATAGGGTCCTTGAATAAATCAGTATATCATCTATAAACACCACTACAAACTGATCCAGATAATCTTTGAAGACTCTGTTTATAGGATCCATAAATGTCACTGGGGCAATTGTAAGCTACAAACACAAAATGCCCATATCTAGTGTGGAAAGCAGTCCTTGGTATGTCCTTTTCCTTGATCCAGAGTTGGTGATACCCCGAATGAAGGTCTATATTAGAGAATGTCCCCGTACCTCTAAGTTGGTCAAAAAGATCGTCTATCCTGAGCAAAGGATAATGGTTCTTGACTGTTATTTTGTTTAACCTCTTTGTAATCTATACACAATCTCAAGGTTACATCCTTCTTTTTCATGAATAATACTAGGACCCCTTGTGGGGACGTACTAAGTCGGATATAACCCTTTTCCAATAGCTCGTCAAGTTGTGTCTTTAACTCCATAAGTTTTGCTAGTGCCATTCAATAAGTTGCCTTAAAGATAGGGGTTGCCCCTGGGACTAAATCAATGCAAAATTTAACCTCCCTAAGGGGTGGCATGCCAGGAATGTCCTCTCGAACTACTGGATCATCCTTAAGGGATGGCTCAACGGCCTTGATTTCATAGAGGTGATAAGTTTCACTCCACCCTCTGAGACCTTTCCTTTGTGAATTATTTTCACTCCGTTAGGCCCCTTAGGGTGATCCTTTGTTTTTGGAAAATTTATTTCGGTCTAATACTTCGCAAACCAATCCATCCCCAAAATGACACCGAAATCAGTCAACTCAACTTATATAGGTCCTCCAGAAACTCGTGTCCATACATCCAGATGGGGTTGTCCTCATATAGTTCATCACATTTTACAGTCTTCCCATCATAGAGACTCTCACCGACAGTAAAGGGGGCCTATAGGTTGGAGCTAACCCTAGTGCGTCAACCAACTTAATGGAAATAAAGGAATGCCTAGCATCAGAATTAAATAAGACATCTATCGGTTGAGCTTGGATAGAGAATGTACCGGTCACCATGTTTAGGGCATCCTCAACCTCCTCTCTACATATCACATAAATTCAACCCTCGGTGTTTCGTGGTGGCTGACTGTGGGGTCTCGCCTGGGTCTGTTGATGTGCTCAGGCTTGATGGTTCAGGTTAGCCGCATGCCCACCCTTATTCTGGTAGTGCTACTGGGCTGCTATCCTCCATAACCTTGACTGGTAGGAGGTGGGGGATGTGGGCAATCCCGTATCTGGTGGTGAGGACTCCCGTAGCGGTAGCACCTTTTAATGGCGCGACATTCCTGAACGTAATGCCCCCGTTTGCCACAAGCATTGTAGGTCACCCTAGGCCGATTGTTGGGTTGCTGGCCTCCACGTGCGTTGTTGTTGTGATAGCGGTTCTTGGTCGGCCTCTTGTATTGACCTTGAGGGTGGAAGTTTTCTCACTAATCTCCCTTTCTCTTGATTCCGCGCTGCTTATTATAATAGTCATTTTTTTCATTCACTTCCCTTTCCACATTCACTCTGGTGTCATATAGGTCTATGTAGGATATACTGACACATGGACATCCTCTCCTTAATGTTTGGATTGAGCCCGACCTCAAAACGATTCATCTTGAGCTTCTCATTAGCTGCAAAGGCTAGGGGAAAGCGTGAGAGTTCCATGAACTTGGAGGCGTATCCAATACGCTCATCCCCCCTTGTTGCAATTGTATGAATTGATTTTACTTGGCCTTTTGAAGGGATAGGGGGTAAAAGTGCTCCTTAATCAGCTCCTTGAACCTCTTCTAGTCGAACCCTGGCTCATATTGCCTCTTTTGCACAGTCACCCACCATAAGTCTGCTTTGTCCTTAAGATAGAATACCGTAAATCCTACCTTCTACTCCTCAGGGCATTGGAGGGCATCGAACAGCCTCTCCATACCCCGAATCAATTCCTCGAAGGCCTTGGGGTTGGGAGTTCTATCATAGATCGGTGGATTATGCAGGTGCTTGTTCTGTCGTTGTAGTTGTTCCCCTTATTTTTGCAACAATTCTAGCAGTAGGAGATCAGTAAGGTCTGCTCCTGTAGGCAGATTGGTTTCATCCACCTGACTACAAGACCTATTCTCATTCTTAGGGCAGAGGGCCTCTAGTCGTTCTCTCATACTAGCCATAGGGATGTCCGAGTTCATGTGGGGCCTTGGAGTGAGGCGGGGTCCGGTCTGCGATTCACCATTGTTCCCCCGACATCCTACTTGGGAAACAAGCCGAGTTTAGTTACTTCCACAATAGTTCATGGCACACATGCTACTATAGTTTAGTAAGACATCTTATACTACTATATCATACACATTAAACATACAGTTTCATTCACAGTCACTTCCACTGTCCATGCTCACGTGGCCCGGTCTCTTCTTTGCATGTCTCGTGTACATCTCATTAACAATAACAACATTCACATATAAATACATATATAATGTAAATTCACAATTCTCAACCAATCATGACAAATAATTGCATCCATGTAACTCAATGAAGTTCTCATGCATAGATTCAAAATGGTAACTACTCCACACACCAATACTATCATTACATGAGTACTTAACAAAACTTCCTAGTTTGTACTTACTAGCAAAAAGGGAAAGATAAAATAAATAGTACAGTCTTTAAAAGCAAAGCTTCCAACTACGAGCATCTACTGGCCAGGGGCGTCCATTGGACATGTACTACGACACATCCTACCACACCTTCCAACTGAGTCCTCTTCCATGTCTTTGTCTACTAGTTACTCTTCCTCGAGGTCCTCCACTTTTAAGGGTTCTTCCTCAGGTTCCTCTTCAGGGTCTTCCTCTTCTATAAGGTCCTCCTCGGGATCATCCTCATCTAAGAAGGTCCTCTTCTAGGTTTTCCTCCTCCATAGGATCATCCTCGGGGTTATCCTCATCTAAGGGTTCCTCCCTAGAGTTTTCCTCCTCAATAGGTTCATCTCCCAGTTCCTTCCTTCCAACTATAAGCTCATTTTCCCTATAGACTCTTCCTCTTCAATATCCTCCTCCGCTGCGGGTGGTGGGGTCTCATTTGTAGTATCAGGGGTTTAAGGTTGATCATAGGGGTCCACATCTATGAGATGGTCCACTAGCCCTGCTAGGTTCATTCCCATAGGTTCCTAGTTGCGCAAGCAACACATATTGAGGAAAATGAATAGTCTAGTCTTAGGGTGAAGCTCTTTAACCCTGTGAAGCCACACTAGGTCACCCAAGAGGGTAAGGAGAAAGAACATGCCATGTTTGCTCCAAAACCTCAAATAGTCGTTTGGTATCTCCTCTAGTCTCCCATGAATAAAGCCTCAACCCATTCTAAGTGGCTAGTTAGACTAACCCCAGGCCTCTTTTCCATTCTCTGATAGCAGCAACAACAACCCATATGACCACAATGACGAGTCACATTCATCCTATACATTAACAAGTCTAAATCAGACACATGTTCACAAGTAAGCATATGCAGATATGCCCCTTTTTCCTGTCCTACACTCACGCTCCGAGCAGTCCTTAGGTCTATATGTTTTAATTTTTCTTTTATTCCTGATTACCATACTTTAGGCAAGCCTTCAGGTCAGTCAACCTGAGCTCTGATACCACTTTGTAACACCACGATTTTCTAATCCCTTTTTATTTGCTAATAGTAACCTACGTGGCAGCGAAAAAACCTAAGTGCGGTGTTACCGCCGTATTTCCTTCTTAGAAATACCATGCTGAGTATTAACAAAAATATTAATGCAAGTTTAATCTCAAGTTACAGAATAAGCTCAAGTCTTGACAACAAAAATAACAATGTCCAACTGGATAATAATAATAATCCCTAAATAACTTAATCTAAAACTAATTCTTTTCAACTAAATCATAGATAACAGAGTCTTGCCCTAATTCGGGTTCCCATCCCCATGCTCATGCACTCCACCTGAAAACAAAATATTTTGAAAAATGAAATAAACTTAATAACAACCACTCCTAACGGTCAAAACACACACACAAAAATTCATTTCAAACCATTTTAGGGGTGGGGAACAACACGAGCAGTTCAAAGTACTTATGCATTCTCAACAGGAACATACAATAAGCCAAGTCCCTCTTATTCAATTCTAGGCTCACAAGGGCGAACGACCCCACTGGGTATCATGGTCTGCGCTTGGGTTTAACATAGCCACTTAACCATATCTTGACTTACCGTCAATTTAGATGGTTACCACTAACCTGGCTCACATCCACCCACAAGGTGGCACATGGCCGCTCACATGCTTGCACTTTTACCCAGGGAAGGCTAATGGCATTCAACAACACAGGAGTATAACTCCTCAGTCTTACCCATTTATCCAATTACTTATACATTTATAGTTCACATCGATCTTTAACCAGAATATAGCCCAACCCGACCCATTCTGATCCAAAAACATTTCATCATTATTTTTGTAATGAAATCATTCCAATATACTCACATAATCACTGGTTGAACAATCATTTCAATATAAATCATAGTCAAATCTCATCACACATTTACCCAGAAAAAGTCCCCCGAACATACATTCAAACCTAAGTTATAAATATCATACCAAGCCCTATACTGATTTTCAATTGGAACGGTACACCTCGGATCGGTACCGGATTTCTCGTACCAGGCCCGTGCCGGACCTAAAAAAGGTCAAAATTTTCAAAAATAGAACAAGTGCATACATATTTTGAACTAATTTGAAATATTATGCCAAAATTAATGTAAGAAATCATGCATATGACTAACTAAACATCACCAAGTAGTAGCAAATAGTGTAATATAATATTACAAATGTGAATCACACAATCATCTACTACATCAAACATGAAGTTCAAGCATTTTCATCATCCAAAAGAGTAAGAACTTGTTGCCAAAGCCCTCATTTATGGGAACCTCAACATCATCTTCTTCATCAAAGGCAACTTCACCATTATCTTGAATTCTAAGATTTTTAGATTTTTTAACTGGGAAGTCAAGGGATTCCCATTCCTTTTCAAAGTCATCTTTCTCAAGAAGCGATCGTTCTTCCGATATCTAATCTTCCTTAAGATCTATATGCTTAACATGTATAGGATCTAATGGTTGCTTTACTTTTTGGATGTTCCTACAAAATGCAAAAATACATTAATTAATTACTATTTTACACAAATGAAGATATCAAGGAAGAAGAAACATGAAATAACTTGAAATAAGATTTACCCTTCTCTAAGCTTAAGATTGTAGCACACATACACTAGATCATTCAACCTATGATGCTCTAATCCATTTTTTTCTTAGAATGGATAAATTCAAAGGCGCTCCAATTTCTTTCACATCCCGTTGCACTTGTACATTGGCTTAGAATTCGCACCACAAACTTTTACAAATCAGGGCAATCATTGCCAAATTGTTCCCACCATGCAACTATAAAATAGTAATTACTCATAAATAATTAACATCATAAATTTTAGAAATTCATAATAAATTACACTAAATAATTAACTGTTACCTGGATTAAGTCTCTCACATTGGCGAATAGCTAAAGTCAATCCAAACTCACCAATTGAATTCTTATATAACTCAAGTTGCTCACTAATCTTCTCTTGGATATCAAAGTTAGGAATCAATCTTGTAACAACATTCATGAAACCCCTTGTCACCTCTCTTTGCTTAGTAAATGAAGGTCTAAAGAAAATACCAGGATTAAGCATACAGCTTGCAGCATGTAGTGCACTATGAAGTTGGTTGGACCATCTTTCCTCAATAACCCGGGTATATGGAAAAACTTGAGATAACCTATTCTTCAACCTTGTTTTTATAGTCTCCTTTGCATTTTCCATGGCTTCATACAAATATCCCAATGTAGGTTTCTCATCACCATCCACAAGATGAAGAACCTTAACCAATGGTTCACTAACTTTGACAATGTGCTGACAAGTAGACCAAAATTCTCTATCTTCCAAGACAATAAATTGCATTGTCTTTTCCACCCTAGTTCTTGCATAAGGAGAATCAACCCATTTGTCACAAGTAAACATTTTCCTAAGCTCTTTCTTGAACATCAACAAACATTGAAGGCTAAGAAAGTGATTAGCAAATCTCGTAACTCCAGCACGACATAGATCTCTACCATTAGTAAACTCCCTCCTCATCAATGCAAGCACCCATCCATGATTGTAAATGAACTCGGTGATTTTTCTAGCTTTTTGTTGGTGGCATCAATAGTAGGGAAATGTTCCGGTTTAGAGAAAGACTCTAACATAAGATCAATGCAATGAGCAGCACAAGGAGACCAAAAGAAGGTATCATACTTTGCCATGAGCTTTTTCCCAGCTGCTTTATAAGCCGCATCATTATCAGTTATGAATTGAATAAAATTTTGAGGCCCTACAACCTTGACAACTTCATCAAACATTTTAAACAAAGTATTGGCATCCTTTGTAAGCCTAGAAGTATCAACGGACTTTAGGAAAATAGTCCCTTTGGGGCAATGAACGAGAAAATTGATTATAGGTTGTTTTGTATTAGTCCAACCATAAGACATTATAGAACAACCACAAGTAGCTCAGCAAGATTTAATGTCAACAAGATAACACTCAACATCTGGCACAAGATCCTTCAAAAGGGCCCCCCTTAACTCATAAAAGGTAGGACCTTTATATCCAGGACCTATAGCGGTTATAGCATCCCACATTGGTTGGTAATATTTTGAATTTGTAGCATTAAAAGTTATGTTAGCATCATACCACCACCTAGCAACACATAAATGGGCTTGACGTATTCTTTGTTTAATTGCTAGTGCACTCCTACTTGAAGGTTGAGACACCGGGCTTCCCCTTGGAGGGAAAAAATTCTGCACTTTCCTTTTCTTTGAACTTTCATTCGATCAAGACTCTTTACCTTTATCTTTACCTCTAGAAGTCTCTACATTAGGATTTAAAGAACGCAGAGTTTCTATTCCAACTTCTTCCTGTATGGCGTAATTGCCATGAGGACTCCCAATTTCACAATTTATGGTTGTCTTCCTCACTTGATTGTTTTTCCACTCTGTTAGAAGTTGTTTCATTTGCCATTTGACTTCTTAAGGAACATGTTTACAAGCAGCCACATTACGTTTAACCCCAGCCAAGTGTTCTTTTAGTCGAGTAATTCCACCCCAGCTAAATGTTTCTGACAGTACGTAAGAGTCCAACCCTAAATTATTTAATTATGTTTATTTATTTAATTACCTCATGTTCATGATTTTTCTTCTCATATTTATTTACAGCATTTATTGACCCCGGTGCGGAAAATTTCATTTGGGCCCTCTCTTGGCAATTCCGATTTTATTTGTTTATGTAATTTATTAACGAAAACTTTGGAAAAATTGATAGTAGACCCTAACAAATTTAACCTAAGTAATTTATTTTGTTTTCCGTGACATTACAAAGATTTAATTTTGAGTTTCGCAAAAACGTTATCGTTACGATGCGTTTTATTTCCGAACCCAATTTATTTCGGCCGTTTTGAAGCCCAACAAGCTTGCTTATTAATCTAACTAATTACCATGATTAAACTTAACCATGGTTAGCTCAAAAAAGTTACTTTTCTAGTTAAAAACTCAACCAAGTTGTCGATTAGTCAAAAAAATCACAACTCAATCCAAAAACTCCATTTTCTCTCTCTTCTCTCTCTCCCTCACGACAGCTAGCTACAGCCACTGCCTGGTTGTTTTCCAGCTAGTTTTTCGGCCAGCCTCGGTGATCACTGAACCCACCCCTCCCGACATCCTTCTACCTCTAGCCATCATCCGCCATGATCAAAACCATTAAACATCAACTCCATTTCTACTTATTTTCAAGCAAAGTGAGAAATCTCGAAACTTGATCTTGTTGGTTTTGCTTTTTACTTTAGTTTTGATTCTTGTTTTGGTGTTTGTGATCTTTGATCATGATGTTTTGATAAGAAATAAGAGTTATTTTGGTGTTGATCATGGTGGATTTGAGGTTGGATTATGCTAGGGATATGGTTAATCCTTAATCATGCAAGCTTGATGACAAACTGTTGAATTTTGATTGTTTTATCTTTGATTTGGTCATCTTCTAACCTATTTGTGTTTCTTATGATTTGAAATGAGGTTGAGTGAGTCTAATTTGGCCATAAACTAGGGTTTTGGCAAATAATGTATGGTTTGGATTAAACTAGCTTTAAGCTTGGTTTATGTGTGTATTTGATTGAAAAATGATCTTTGTTGGATATGATTATGAAGTGAACTTGAGTGTGGTGATTTTGTATAATTTTGGGATGGACCGAAGCTTGTTTACATACTTTTGAGGAATGGTTTAAGTTGAGGATTTGTGTAAAAAGGAGAGGGAAAAGCTAAAACAATGAGGGCTGAAAATTTCAGTAAAACAGGATAGACTTCACGATTAAACTGGTAATGATTAGCCCATTGGAAAATTATGATTTTTGGTGGCTAGATAGTTCAGTATGTAAGCTTTCAAATTCCTTTTGAATCGCCTTAATCTGAGGTCTGTGGAAACAGTTATGGTCGTTTTACCAAAACTTTGCAGAATGGACCAAAACTGACATGTTTGTGTTCTAGTCTCATTTTGGGAATTCTATTGTGCAAATCAAGCTTGATGTTCTAAATGAAAGATTTTTGGGACTTCCTAAGCTTTCTATATTGGGGTTTGAAGTCTCAATCAGAGGTTCGATGACTAACTTTCGAGTCATTCTTTCTAAGCCCTTGATATGCTCTTACTTTTCTTTTACTAAATTATTAGCTATGAAATAAATATTTTTGCTAACCATATCTTCCTATAACGATAATTTTGTACAGAATCAGGGCCTAATCTATCATTTCTTTCACTGTTGTGCATAATATTATTCAGTGAGCTTACATTTAAAAATTTCAGGTACGTTCATTGTCTGTATCTTTAGAAACCAACATGTATTTATCAAAATTGTAATGTTTGGGTAACTACATCAATTAATCAGTTTAATCAGTGATTTATCACATAATTAGTGACCCCATCAGTTATTAGTTGTAGGGCATAGCCCTTCAGTTACCCGTGCGGCTTCAGGACAGGTTCCTCAATCAGCTTGGCAGGAGTACACCTATCTTCATATCGTAACAGTTACTAAGGGTTCACTATCAGATGATAATTAACAGCACAATTTCATATTTATCTCATTCCCTGTTTTTAATTAAAAATGAATTGCAATACGGGTCCAATCAGTTTTTTCATGATGTTTAATACTACAAGAATACATGTACTGAGCTTCAGCTCACAGTTCGAAATATTTTCATGTTTTGTTTGAGGAAAGTGTTCAGAGAATCGACTTCAGGCAGGCATGATGGCTGAAGATGATAAGTGAGTCGGAAAGTCTATATGGAATGGTGGTGTATTACCATTGAGATGTTTATAACACCATATTGTGATATATTTTGGTGTTGTGACTGTATATTTTATCAGAATTCTATTATTTGGTGTAATCCTTGAGATGTTTGAATGATTTTGATGTTAAAACAATTTCTATATTTATCTAAATGGTCTAATGGGTTGTGATGGTGTGAATGCCTTTGATGGTAAACATTGATTATTATGGCTAAGTTTATCATGTACAAGCAAAGCCTTGTCCTTGTTGGACGGCGGTGATACCTAATCATTTGGGTTATCATTTCTAATTGGGGAAACTAATGAAAGAAATGCAAACAGTGATTTATGTACATTTGGGGCATTACACAGTAAATACAAATTGTATTGTTCCTCTTCCCTGGAACTACTTGGCCATGAGCCCAAGCAGGATCATCAGATTTAGATGTTGGTATAGATCCCGATCCCAATCCCAATTCAATAGACTCATCCATGACAACTAAACAAATTGACCTCGCTTGAGAGCTTTGGATAGTTGAGAGTTGATAGAGCAAGCAATAAAACAAAGAGGGAATAGGAATACAACCAGCAACTACCTCGACACACAAAACAAGTCGCAACCCTTCAACCGTTGTTGCCACTGGTATTGCTGTCACTGCTGCTAGTTGTTGCCGTCGTCGGCTTGTTCTGGGTTGCCGGAGATAGTTGGGCGAAGCAGAGCAGGGATGAAGAGAGAGCTAGAGTTTCAGGATGTGAGATACTAATAGCTCAGTCATAATTTTGGGTCCAGAGCTAAGACAGTGAGAGTTAGAGTGTGAGAGTTTAGTTTTTGTCTTTTTGAGTTTTTTTGGAATTAGTTGTTGAGTTTTTTTCATAATTAATTTGGGTTGTTTATTTAAGGCCAGGAGGCCTAAGATTTAGGAGCCCAAAAAGGTAAAAATCCACCTCAACCTTGACGTTGGAAGCAGGCCCAATAAGCCTAAACCATATTATCGAAAATACTGGCCAGTAACTGTGTCTCGGCCAAGTGCACCTAAGGGACACCGGTACTATCTGAGATCTTGGCAGTACAAAACTAACACTTTACTTGTACCGATTTTTTGGCAAACAAGGCCGGTACAGCACGAGATTTATAACTTTGATTCAAACACCTTTCAAACCCATGCACAGTACATGTTTCCAAGGAACATTCAGGGGGGGTTAGGGCAGAATTGTTACCTGCTAGATTACGCTGCCTAAGCTTGAGGTCGGAACGCTAGTTCGACCTAAACACAATTACCCATAATAGTGGTCCGTTAGTGCCAACTTTTAGCCTGACTCTCTATAATCCCATCAAACCCAAATAATTTTCCTAGCCTTCTTCTTGCACCCAACAACCAAATCCATCCATCAAATAATTTTTTTAGGAAGTTTTAAATATTAAAACTCCACACATACTACTACCTCTCACTGTCTAATTTATTTTCAGATTTTCCCCCATCTTCCCGGTGTCATAACTTTGACTCCCTAAGTCAAAATTTTATGATTAAGCCTATTATGTAAAGGCCAAGCCCTGAACTATAACTTTCCTTTTATGACCCTTGGCAGAATCTGAGCCTAACTGTTTTGAATATGAACAATTTCCACAACTATCCCAGTTACAGACGGTTTTGTGCCATCCCAATATTTTGGCCATGACTTTCTCATTTTAAACCCAATTCATGAATTTCAAAATTTTCCTATCACATAAACATATATCTACCTCCCTAATTTTTTTGTAATTTTTGAAGAGCCCGAAAATTACCAATAAATTTGTAAAATTGACCCCAGTTCTAGGTGTACAGGACGGTGTTTGCACTATAACATTTAGGTTCATTTTCAATAAATTTTGATTTTAATCCCTTCCTTGACATGCATACAATGCCTCCACCCAAAATTCCGCTATTCCTAATTGTCAAACAATGCAAGTCAAAGAGAAAGGGTGAGTCTTTTACCTCGAACTGATTCGTAAAAGAAAGAGAGAATTTTAGATTGTCTTGCTCCACCAACTACTTACTCCACCCACTACATGATTTATAGGATGGCGAGTAAAAATCAGATTCAAAGGTCGAAATATGGAGTTTTTATTAATAATTTTCAATTAACCACTAACACACTTGCTAAAATTTCAAGAAGTTTCACACTTACCAAACCAAAGTGAGAGGGCGGAAGAGAGGGAGGAGGGCGGCGGTGTGACACTAGGGCAGTGGCTAGGGCGCGAGAGAAAGGGGGAGGGAGAGAGAGAGAGAGAGAGTGGTGACTTAGAGAGAGAGGTCAAGTGAGTGAGAGAGGCGTGGGGGAGAGAGTGAGGAGAGGAAGTGAGACAAAAAAATTTAAAATATTAGGGCTTCTCGCTTTCCCTCCTTGCCCTCTCTTACACGGCTTCTTTTTCTCCTTTTTCTCTTTGTTTTTTAGCACCACCCTGACTTGGATCACTCTACTACCCCTCGGCTATTTTGCTAAAGTCAGAAAAAGAAAAAAAAAACACTACAAGGTCAAGCATATTAGGTCAGCCAATATCGTAACAATTATAAATAACAGAATAAAAATATAAAGATATATAAAAAATATCTCCACGGCTTCACAGGGGGCTTATAGCCTTGCTCGAGTGGGTCTCCGAGAAATGCGTATTTGGTTTGTTTGTAAGCTAAGCCTCAGCCCTGCAAATCTTATTACTGATGTACTTGTGTAAGATTATTTGAATGAATAACCGTTGGTTATTTTGCCCTAATAAAAGCATTTATTTTTTTAATTGAATTCATTGACATCATTATTTTTAGGCATCTTTGTATGGTTTGATCTGAATCTACTTGACTCAAGCACAAATATATCATTGTTAAATGAAGAGTTTGATCACTTGCCTAACTTTGATGCAATTATGCAAATACGATTTCCCTACTTTCCAGATTTCATTTTAATGATTTGTGCCTCTTTTTTTGAACAATTGGTTTTTTAGTTCAAGAGCAATAGATTTCTAGCAATTTGCTCATTTTTGGTTTTTTTTTTTAATTTTGTTAACCTTGGTTCAATGTCGTGATTTAGCATGTAATTTATTTCAAGTTTTATGTAGTTGATTTATTCTTAAATGACGTCACAAAAATTGTTTTTATCTATTGTTTTTTGTTTTTGTTTTGGTCTTTTTCTTGTTTGCTTTTTGGGGCGGGGGGGGGGGGGAAGGGGATAGCGATGCTAACTCCTTAACTTACAGGTTGTTTTACTAGAATGATATTAATAGGTGTATGTGTTTGTTTTATCACTTTTGAACTTTGTAATTGATATTGCTATTGATATTCTAAACTTGAAAAAGATGTATAGATTTATTTCAACTTTTTTGAGGTATTGATGGAACACACGGGTCATTCAAAAAGTCTTCATTCAAAAAGTCTTCATAAAGTACTAAAGATTCACTTTTATTTGCTTCTTGGTAAACACATTAAAATATTCTATTTGAATCTTCGATAGATGGTTAGCTTCTTTTGTCAAAAGTACAAGTAAATCTTTTTTTGTTAAAGTACATTTTTATTTTTTCTAAAATACTTTCAATTATTATGCTTAATACTTTTCTTTTTTTCAAATTCTTTGTCTTTTATCGTTCATGTAAGTGGAGTTGTAATACATTGTTGATGTTAAAAATTTTGACAAAGTGAACACTTTTAAATTGTCATATATTTATTTAGACGATGAATCCGGGATAACGCGCGGGTCTTAGCTAGTATTATAAGTGTAAAAATGAATAGGGGTCTAAGAATGCTTCCCTCCCTCAATCCAAACTTCTCATTAATTCTGCCAAAACACTCCAAACAATTACAAGTTAATTTGATTTTAAATTTTACAATTCATAAAAATCCACTAATGGATATCCCCCCATTTTCCTACGTTCCTACGTCACCCTCTCTATCCTCAATAACCACCTCCCCATATTCTCTATCTCAAGCTTTTATATACATCTATATTATCTATATAATACATAATAGCAATCTTGTGGGTCCTACGATGTATCTAAATTCTCAAAAATTAGAAGTTTTTAGCCGTTTGATTAATGGTGCTTTTAATAGTCACCGTTAGATTTTTTTTTT
>JACYFF010031957.1:38663805-38694840 GCA_017589665.1 Selenicereus undatus
CCCCCCCCCCCCCAAAACAAAGTTACTACTTACTACTGTCTCAAACTCTCATTGCCTAAACCATTAAATTTTCGAATTTTAGAATTTTGTTATTTTAGTTTTAAATGAATAAAAGTCTAAACAGTGAAGTCCACTCCCAGTCCCAGACTCCCTCGTCTCTACTCTCCCGCTAGTCGCTACCTAAACGCTAACCCCCCCCTCCCTCAGTCAGTCAACTGTCAATCAACTACTCGTTGGCCGCTGCATAAACATCCGTTAGTCTCTACTTGCCAGCCGTTGTCCAACCCTCCCTCATTCTCCTGCTTTGCCTTTATTTTAGTTCTTTATTTTCCATACAAGTTGAATGTTATGGGTTAAACTATATATTAATTTCTGGACATTTTTCTCTTTCTCCATATCAAAATATGAAGGTTAAGAATCTCAATTTGGCAAATTTGGTGCCTTTGGACTTATGAGTATGCTTTGGTTTGGGTTATATTCGGTCGGGTGTACTCGAGTTCGGGTTTTATTCGGGTAAAATTGAGTCGGGTAAAAATCAAATCAGTTTTAAATCGGGTGCGGTCGGTTTGGATTCGGTTTGCCTATTTTCGGTTCACTTCAGCTCAGGTCACTACGGATCAGGTTTGAATTGGTTCAGGTCATTTCGGGTGTGGCTCATTTGAGTTCATGCTACAATTCGTGTTTCGTTCGATTACGAATCTTACTTAGGGTGTTCGGGTCCAAACCGGTTCATCCCATTTCGGGTGTTGGTTCGAGTATGGATCTAGGTTGTTCGGTTCAGGTTTCGATTCTCGGGTCAGTTTTGCCAGGCCTAATAAAAACTATGTAACCAAACGTTGTAATATAATTATTCCCATTACATTCAAAATTGCATTATATGATTAATTTCATTATGTACTAATTACATTATTTCCAACCGAACTCCACATAAGTGTTTGGCAGTGACAATTTCTTTATCTTTATAAAACAGTTAAAAATGCCAACCTGACAAATGTTAGGTAATGAAAGCTCTAGCCAAAACCTTAGAAAAAGATGCCTAACTCAAGCAGACAACCTAGTTAATGCCGACCCTAGTGAATTTGACCAAAAAGAATATTCGAATTTCGAAATCTTATATCTTGTACAAGATCCTAGAGTCCTAGAATACAGTACTCTTGAACTTTTAGTAAAAAATAAAGAATGTCCCTAGACTTTAAAACTAAAGCAAATGTGCTTTAACTCATTAACGCTAACACTAGCAAATTTGGCCAAAAAAAAATATATTCGAATTTTGAAATCCTACATCTTGTACAAGATCCAAGAGTCCTAAAACGTACTATTCATGAACTTTTAGTAAAAAGTAGAGAATGTCTCTAAACTTTAAAATTAAAGCAAATGCGCTTTAACTCATTAAAAACTTTTCTGTTTTTACACTACATATTAGCTAATAATTTATGACATAAGATCAAAAAATAACATGGCTTAATTGAAGCCAACTAGATGGATAAGTGGACTAATCACCTATTGTATGTGGTTTTTAATTTTTTTCAATTTAAAATAGATGAATTAATAACGAATATCCATATTTATTCCAAAGTCACAAAAAGAAACTATTATTAAACAAATCAATTGCATGAAGAGATTTTGTTCTTATCTTATCATAATTCCGTTTTTTTAATTTGTGATGATGAATATCATATCTATATTTAGAAATGGTAGCAGTGTATCTATCAATATGGATTTTTGATTAAAATAAATGCATGATTTTTTTTTTTTGTAAATTCTCGCATTTTGTCCTCTTGTTAACAACAATAAAATATAAAATGTACTGATTGTGTATTAAATTGTTCTAATTTGATAATTTAAACAAAATTAAGTTAAATAAAAACTAAAATAAAATTAAAAAATTAACCATAAATTATAACAAATCATCAAATTTTATGGATTTTCATAAATCTATGTTTCTTTAATTAATAAAATCAGTTTAAATAAAAAAAATGGCAAGTTATATTTCTCTCTATAATAGCTCACAGTAGTGAAGGTTGGCCTATTTCATTTACTCCCGTTTTCCCACGCGCCAGCCATTTGTATTGTACTTATGTATGAAGTGCATTAATCACGTGAACTAGTATTGTAGACTTTTATTACTATAATAAGAAATTTGAACAAAAAATAATTAAGTAAAAATTATAACAAAAATGAAAAATCAAAACTTTAGTGATAAACGATAGTAAATTATAAATTTTTTTGAATTATTTTATTAAATTATCTCCTTCTAATTTATTAAATTAATTAATTAATCAATCTCAATGCCATGTTTCGAGAATCAAATTAAGCCATGTCATTGTTTTACCATCCATGTGTCATCAACTAATATAAAAAACCAAATAATACATCTCATAAGCATGGTATTCACTTTATCTTTATAGTTCAGGGATACTTTCTACCTTAACCAAAAGTTGAGGGAAGGGCTAATTTACTTAAGTGACTCTCAAGACCTAAAAATACAACACAAAATGCAGCAATTTCAAGTCCGAAGCAATAAAAGATGAAGGTGAATCAAACAGCCAGCATTATTCAAATTCGCAACCAGCCACAACAATTATTTCGAAAACCCTGGCCACATCCAATTATCTTAAAGAAACCATACAGGAGGCTACACAACTCAGTTCTAAGACTTGAAGACAACGAAGGTGAATCTCACGGCCTCACCTTCCATCAGCTCAAAGGTCATTACAGCCCTAGAAAATGAACGATGACGTCAAAATCAAACGGGAGGTGAACGATGAATTTACACACCAGCCCTAAACTCATTCAAAGAACTAACTACTGTTAAAAAAAGGGGGGGGGGTCCTCTTGTAATTCCTAATTAAGGGCTGCACAGTTCTGTTCTTGACAGTAAGAACTTGAGAGTTCACGAGGTGTTATCAGCACCTAAAACATAGAAAACACAGAATAAATGGGCATTATCAGATGACTACATGCAAAAGAATCAATTTCTTTCAGGAGATGGGTCTATGCAGAATCTAATGCCTAGCAATCGAAAATTGAAATCGGACAAGGCAGCAGACTGCAGTTCACAGAAATCATAAACAAATCGGTGGCCTACAATAACTATGCATATGTTTATCTAGTGATGATTTAGTAAAGATTAATTAGTGTGACACCTCAATTTCAATGACCTGTGGAGATTTCAATCTTTCAAAACAGCAAGCATATGAACCTGGAGCGTTCCAATCAGGCCACTCCTACAAATGAAAGAATATGTACTTCTGGGAGGTGCACAAGAGTGAGTGTACCTCAATTTGATCATATTTACTAGACTACTATACGGCCCTGTTTCTAAAGGGAACTACTACCATCACCCGCTGAAAACTTGAATGACCTTATGTAGAACACAAGTAGAGTTGTTCAAAAGAATGCTTATGGCACGCATGTTAGTACATTGTATTATATTCCACAGTAGTATAAGACATCAAATAAGTTCTGTTAGCTTCATACTAAGGGTCTGTTCTTTTCGTGGGTAAATTAAAGTAAGTAAAAAGGTGAAGTGAATTGAAATATGTTAAGGTGAGTTTAAGTAGGTTTAAGCAAGTTGAAACAAATTGAAATAGGTTGAAGTGAGTTGAATTTTTTTAATGTGATAAATAAAACTTGGTTCAAATAGTGAATGTGGGTTGAAATATATTCAAGTGGATTGAAATGGGTTGAAGTAGGTTGATGTTGGTATTTTAGAATTTACTCACAAAAAAATCAGGCCCTAAATAACTCACAAAAATATAATTAAGAAAAAAAGCAAAAAGCACTCCAGACAACAAAATTAATCATCATACAGGAGATCTAGAGATCAGACTACAAGATTATCTACACAAACAAATTCATCAATCATATCACTTGCAGGCAGAGGAAGAATTTCAATTCAAGCCGACTAAACAACCTTATTAAACAAAAAACTATTATCTAGTGTCCGCCAAAAAACTTTAATAAGTGGCCTGCAATACAAGGCAAGTATAAATAGCAACGAAATAACAGACAGAAAGGGGGGAAAACAAAACACCACCACATCCACTCATGGTTGCTAATCTCAGACTAGCCAACTACAATGCTCTGCACCGCATTCAAACTCGTATGTTATCAGCAGTCGCAGTGTACTACGGTGATTGTGTTCAAAACTCAGTTGAATCTTCAGGGGATTTATCACACGTCATCATTGCAAGCTGATTGAACACAGATAGTCAGCTACCTGAATGATTATGCCACATCCTAGTTTTAGTAACATCTAAACAAAATATCAGCCAGAAAGCTAGCCTTAAGTCTTTAAACCACATATTGCAAGACATTTATCAAGAACAAAGAGCAGAAATTCAAGCATCCATTATTGGACATGAAATTTATCAGGGATGCTCAATGAGACACAAAGTAGAAGAAATAAACAGCCAATATAGGACAGACACACTGTTGCAATCACTAATTTATAACAAACACCCAATGTGTGGAATGACCATCCGATCTTTTGTTTCGTCAGACAAGGGAATATTATCTATAGATCACAACAGAATGTACATAAGAAGCCCTCAAAAATCAAAATCAAATCAATCCAGAGTAACCCAAATCAAACTGCTCCCACACGCTGGCATTTTTAAATGAGATTAAATCACAGAGAAACAATATAAGCCGGGAGATTTGCTTGTGAAAATTCTTTTAAAGTAGTTAAGCTGCCAAAGGACCAACAAATTATCAAACATCTAAATGGACCTAATTTCTTAGGGTTTCCTATGTAATTATGTTATCATCAGACACTGTTCCATAAAACACACACTTGACAATAAACATGCCCAGGAAAAATGCATTGCAATGAGGAGAAATGAAGTCATTTTGCAATGGAGCTCATAAGGAAATGGAGATAAAAGAGAATAAATTCCTAGAAAAAGGAAAACAAAAGGAAAAAGTATAAATGTAGCATTTGACATAACAAAAGATTCTTGATTACAAATCAATGCCAACATATAATGATGAAATCAAAAGTTGATATGCTATATAGCCCTGTTGTCATTGCACTTCAAAACTGGGGAATGACCCAAGGACAGCACCCATTCAATGTGTCTAAATATCTTCCAAAACCAAACAATTTGAAATGAGAAGTTTTGAAATTTTGACAGATGGGAATTCTTCTCAAGCAAAGTACTCCTAAAAGAAGCTACAAGCCTACAACAAATGGCAGCAACGGTGGTTAAAAGAAGTTGAAGGTAGCCTCAATAAACCAGCAAACAAGGAACCATTAGATTGATTTGCTCTGAACACTAAACAGAACAAAAGGACCCCTGTCACCACAAACAATTGGATGGCCTCCGAACAGCAAAAGACAGCAATGGTGACATTCAAAAACAGGTTTTGCAATTAAACAGAGGTTCTGAGAGCAAAATAAATAGTACTTCACTGTAGAAACAATATGTATCAGGCCCTTTACCGGAAAGAAGTATTTCTTTTTTCATTTATATATTTTTATTTTCTTTTTTTTTTGGTTATTTTAATAATATTTTTTATTTTTATCATTAAAATTCTTTTTTTATAAAAATATAATTTAATATATTATATATTCTATTGTGATTGTATTATGAATCTTTTTATTGAATCTTTCTAATTTATCTAACTGATTGGAATTTTATATAAAACTTGTACCTAGTTGTATTACACAATACAACTTGTATTGCTGCATTCACAGAATGTACCACCTAATCTACGATGATGCAACACTATTTATTTAGATGGAAACAGGCAGATTGTGGGCATCTCCCCCTTTGTTTCAGCCTCTTCATCTGGTCTTAACACAGCCGACAAAATGAAGGAAAAAGGAATACGCAGCTTTAGATTCAGAAGAGCAGCATTATAAGCTGAGTTCTTTTTGAGAGGAAGCAAGGAAAACAGTTTCTTGAAGCATATCATGCACTGAACCTATTGGATAACTAGCACTTATTGAACAAGATAGAGAAGCTCTCAGATTCATCTCAACAGATTAGATAACAATAGCGAATTACACATCTTTGACTGTAACTATTACAATCCTGGTGACTAAAACCCGTCACAAAATGAAAAACTTACCAGAAAGTCCCAAGGGGTGAGAAGACATCAAGGAACTCTAGAATGTGGTTAGATACCTAATTCAAGAAAGAAGATAAAAATGTATTAGAAAATCTATCAGGAAAAGATTGCTCTTCCAATCCAATCCTTTCAAATTGCATGGGAATATAACTTGGAGGAAAGGAAATTTGAAACAAAGGCTGATAAAACAAGGCCATTTACAAGCTCAGAGATCCCAGTTACAAGTGAACTAAGAAAGCAGCAAAGGACTTTGGAATACCTAGCTCTCATGGATTGCCCAAGCTAAAAATGGAAATAACAAAGAAACAAGTCCAGCTTTCCCTTACAGTTATCAAATACTTCAGCTGTCTTAACACAGCTGTGAAATAAAGTTGCAACAGATACAAACCCACAGCGAAGATGAAAAAAACTTTCACTTTCTGGTGCAGCTAATAGGAAGATACATCAACAATTGACAAAGTGGAACCATGAAGACTTCAATGATCATAGAATTAACCTCAAACATCTACTTCCTCTCAGAAATAAGAAGTGCTCAACTTCCAGTAGCATATCCACATTGTAAGGTCTCATTATCCAAGTTCTTATTGCATGTAGTTCTCACCAAATCCCCTTAATGGTGAAGAACTTGATCACCAAGAAGTCAATCTGTCCTATAGCAGAAGTACAAGCTTTCCTGCAAACTTTAGACATACCTATTGGAAGTTTACCTACCCTAAGGAATTAATGAAAGAGGTGAAGAAGGTGGGTTATATAGAAGTTCGATAGAAGATGAATTTCAGCAATTACTTCTCTTTCCCTTTCAATAGCATATCTAATGGATCAAATCCATTGTACAGGGAGTGCATTTCCGTTGAAATTGGAGAAGAGATTGTATCATCAACCTACTCCCTATAGACTGAGACCTAAGAAGCACCGGCCCAAGCTAATGCACATGAATCCCGATCACCTGACCACGCCCTATCTTGCCCAGTTGTTAAAACTTGTCTCTTACTCTCTATTCCACAAGAATATCTATTTCCAATATACAAAAAAGAACATATACTACAGATTGCTGCCTGTTCAAAAGGGGGGCATAACCACAATTCTGCAAAATAGCACAATAAATGCGGACAAGTGAAGTTTGCAATCCACAACCAAGCCACTACGTCCATATCACATTCAAGAAACTAAATCCAAACATACTCTAATGGTATGCAGAAAAATATGAATGTTGTTTTGATGAAACATACCATCTGGAACCCAACCTTGGCTGCGGCAAGAAACCGAAAGCATCGAGGTCATTAATGCTGACGCTGTTGCAGTGTGGAATGGTTGCATGGTCTCCAAACAAGCGCTCAATTCAGCCGGACACCTACAAAACCCCAAAAATAAAATCTAACGTTTCTCTGGAGCTCCGAAAATTCCGTCTGTTCAACTACAAATATCTAAATTGAAGGGCATGATTTGAATTTCAAGAAAACCTGCACAAAATCCTTCTTATTTTCCAGACGGACATGAAATCGCGAATTACCTGAAGATGCGTTGAGAGAGGGGGCCAGTAGCTGGGGCCCGAAATGGAGAGCGAGCAGATTTAGCGCCGGATGCCATGTTCGCGGCTGCACTCCGAGCGGATGCTGATCGGAAAATGGATCTGGCGGCGGTGGCAGCTGCGGTGACCATTTTCTGATGAGTTGATTCGACGGGATTTTCGATTCACAGGACGTTCGTAAGCTGGGTTTTGACTTGATAGAACTTAAACCCTAATGCCTTAGCTAATTGCACAACGCTCCCTGACTATGCTGTTTTCTCAGCTGGCCCCCTCTTCTCCTTTTAATTTTCGGGGGCAGTCCATAATCCGAGTCAGACCACGGACCGGAAACCAGCGAGGACAGAGCAAACCTTGCGCCCCACCCCCCGGTCCTAAATGAGGTTTTTAAAAAATTGGTACAATAGGCATTCATATTTAAGTATTTGACATCGAGTTTTACGAAATTTTGGTAGTGGAGACAACTATCACCTATGGGAATAGAACAAATTGAATTTGTACAAAACAGAAATTGGTACAATATGTCATTCTCAATTTTGCTACTAATTCCGTTTATAGCCAATAGATGATGTTGAAGATTGATTTCATGTAGGAATGAGCGGTTTTCAAGTACCCATCTATAAATTTAGGAATTAGAATCAAAACTTGGCAAATTGGTTCCCAACTTTTGGAAACCAAAGTCAGAATTGGATTTCGAATTCCATTCTTTGGTAGCACTGCACGTAATACGGAAATTTTAACACCTGAGATATTTGATCTTCTCCCACCTCTCTTTTATTTTCACAAGAAATAGGATTCTTCTAATAATTAGGTATTTTTGTCTTAGTAGCTTATAGAGTACAATGATTTATCTTTCAATAGTGGTAAAAAAATTAATTGAGATTGGTTATTCGCTACCCAAGGAGTGATATTTCTAGAACAAGATATCAAAAAGAAAAAGAATATAAGCAAAAGAAAATGTGCGAAAACCAAAAAATCATTATGTTTGCTTTCTCCTAAAGTGTTTCCCATTTTCGGTATTTTCTAACGAACAGGAGCCGGAAAGGAACCATTTGGATCGATTCTTCTTTTTAGCAATTGAAATTAAAACTATTTGACTAGTTCTAGGGTACCTAAGAATTGTGTTCACCCCTAATTTCTTGTTCTTATTAGTATTTATTTTAATACATTCATTGTCTCACCTTTTCTATCACCCTATGCGACTCAATCTTAAAACTGAGGCCAATAAAGTCATTTCATTAAAACTTCGAGTCGTGCTCAAAGTAAAAATCAAATAAGTCAAACTTAAGGATAGCACATTAATTTTTCCAAAACCTTTAAACTATTTTACTCAACAGCCATATCTCAAAGTGCTTTTTTGTTAATTACTTTATGTTCAAATGATAGAAATGTTGATTCCCTCCGCTATCAATTGTAGTTGTTCTAAGTTTCAAGCAAATAGGCTTCAGATACATAATGGAAGTCTCGATTTTGCATACTAACAAAACAATAAAAATCTTGGATTTTATAGACAAAATGATGGTCATCTGTAATAAATTACTCTGTATTAGAAAAAAAACATGCGCTCTAATCCAAAAAGAGAAAATCAATAAATGTCATTTGATATGAAAGTTATTTCTTTTTAATTTCAAAGTATACTACTCCAAAATTTTAAAAGTGGAACTTAAAACAAAGGTATTCGATTCGCATCCACAAGCAAACATGCAGAAAATTAATATAAAACAAGAAAAGATGACATAAATAATACTTAACATTAATAAAATACCGAAAATTGACACCTTTGTTGATCACAACTGAAGAAACAGAGGACTTGACCTACGAGGCTACGACAAATAAATGATTCACCCAACAACAACTAACAACCAAGAAACATGTTAAAAAGAAACACAAATTGAGGCCCTGTTCATTTAATAGGTCCTTTTGAATTTATCAACCTCAATCCATTTTAACTAACTTCAACCCACTTTAACCAACTTCAACCTACCTGAAAAAAAAATTACCAACCTCAACCAATTTCAACCTATCTCAACCTACTTCAACCCACCCCTTCATAATGACATTCTCATTATTTTAACACACTTCAACCCACCACAAAAAATATACCAATTTCAGCCCACTTCAACATACTTCAATCCACTTAAAAAAAAAATACCACCTCCAACCCACCTCAACATACCTCAACCCGCTTCGCCCTTTTACTCACCCCAACTTACCGACAAAAAGAACAGGCCCTGAAAAGTAGTTTTGGAATATAATAATCTGAACTTTAGGGATACTTGACAGGAACGATATGAAGTTCAAAAATAGTTGTCAATGCTCGTAACTTTGGTGGTATTTATTTTTAATATTACATGCTCATTTTACATTGTGTTTTCTGAGCAATTCCAAATGATATTGCCTTTAACACAAATATATGAAACTCAAGTTGCGTACATTCATTATTTTGAAGTTTAAATTGCCTGAAAAACATCATCTAAATAGATCCATATACTACTAAAAATAAATACCCTCAAAGATTAGAATATTGAAAGTTATTTTTAAAGTTCGGATTATTATATTCTAAAAATCCAATTAGGGAATCACTTTTTTTAAGGTGTAAGCCCTAGGGTGGAGTGAGAATAGGAAAGCGATAAAGATGCCGAGACAGTAGGCATAAAGCTCAATAACTCATATTGAAAAGGTGAGTATAAAGAAAGGGGGGATAAATTTTGCAACAATTACATGACTACATATGGATCTATATCTATAAGTTAAACTATATAATATGACAAATCCACACTACTTCGCACTCAATACCAAAGAACCAAAAAATGAAAATGGGCAGCAAAAATGCAACGACCTCTTTATTACACTCAAAGCAAAGCTCTTTGGGATGAGCATGACGCTGCGGAGATTAGGCCCAATCGTAATTTTAATAAGTGTACTTGTGATCTGTTTACAAATACGCTAAAATATCATCAAGATCAAAGAACTTATGCAATTCTTGATGGGAGACTTAATGATTCTTATACCACTGTTAGGGATAATATTGTGATTTTGAGCTCTATCCCTCACTAGGATAATTATATTTTGTTTTTGTTCAAGAAGAGAAACAAAGAGACATAAATATGAACACTCGGTTTTGAGTTTTGACAGAGATAGCCTCATTTAATGCATATGGTCTAAGGCAATATCCAAAGGGATAAATGACGGAAGAAATCTACTATGCTTTGTGATCATTGCAGGAGGCAAGGTCACAGAAAAGGCAAATGTTACAAACTTCAGGTTTACCTAGACAACTATGCATGGACAAACAAAAGCAAAAGGATTGCAACCAATGTTCAAGGAGAGCAAACTTTGGTTGAGATTCTAGTAATTAATGCCAACACTCGTACCAATGCTCTAGGACCGAATGCAAAGCAAACAAGCAATTGATTTCCTTACTCAATATTGTTCAATTGTTAATCAAGTCTCCAATTTTATTGTTCCAATTGTTCCATCCATGGATTTTGATAGTGCATATTTAGCAAGTATGACCTTATTGAATACTTTTACAACTACCAGTTCATTTTTCCATAATTCAACAAATTTGTTTACAGATACATGGAATTTGCATTCTAATGCAAATGATCATATGGTCTATGATTGAAGGTTATGACATGACATTAGAAAATTAGATAGACAAATTGGAATTACCATGCTAAATAGGTGCAAAGTAGAAGTAATAGAAGTTGGGCCAATATTTGTTAAGGATATCATACCTTGGAACATGTTTATGTTACTTTAGTTCCCTTCATTTCTATTTACAAGTGGTGTCATCCGTACAATTGTGAGGTTAAGTTCATTGTTAATGAGTGTATTGCACGACCATTCTCTAAAGAGGTCATTGGCACTTGTTGAAGCCATAAATAGCTTGTATTTCTTGCATCAACAGAGAAGAGTTTCTATTAAAGCTTGTATTGTTGCTCATCAAGAAGTTTCTATTTCAATTTTTGATAGTTTACAAATTTCCTAGTTTTATCCTAACTCTTATATATAAACACGGAGTTCATGTAATTGTAGACACCCGAAAGTGTCCTCAGTCTTAGAGTCACCATATATCTTGTGTCAGGTGCATAGTAACCAATGACAATACCTACTTTTCCTCATAGCCAGCAGAACAATATGTTTTCCAATGTCCTTAAAGTTAGTTCTCATATAAGTAAAAAAATCATTTCAAAAATAATTTCTCACTTTCTTCTCTCCAAAAGTTCAAAAGTGCTAAAAAGGGACCGAACAGGTAAAAAATGTGTTTTTAGTGGAAATTGCAAGTGCTACAACTCGATCCATGGGCCTTGTGGTCAGAGTAATATCCCCGCATCAAAACATTTAACCTAGAGAAGGCCCTAGCCCGGGTCACTATAGGAAAATAATCTGGATAGCAGAAAATAGACTGTCGCCTGACCCAACGACACGAGACCAGGCCTCTTGGCATTCACTATTTAAGGCGGTTGAGAATACATATCTAATCTTCCTTCCAATCCAAGTTACAGAAGATATCTCTGTTGAATTTACAAACCCTAAGAGTGTTCAGTCATCCCTCCCCATTATAAAAGGAGTTCTTCCTCCTCGATCTGAGGACACACATTCACCAATTCTCTTTTGTTCTCCTTGTTAGAGAGACTTTCTTTTCTATAGCCTTCTTTTCTTTTCTCACTCTCGGTAGAGAGATTGCTCTTCCTCTAGGTAATTTATCTTGTTAAGAGAGAAGTTATTTCCTCGAGCATTCTCTTCTCAAATTCTTCTCCCTAGACCCCATCATGCCACTCTTTCAAATGGTTTTTGGATTAAGGCTCAACGTACTTAAAGGAAATATTGGATTTTTGGGACATTGTTATTGCTAGACTTGGATTGAGATAAATCCAAAGGGTTCATCAATTAAGATAACAACTGGTTTATTTTGATCTAATTGTTTCTTGTTTCTTGTTTCTTGATCATGACATAATCTTTGTTTGATTTCTAGCTTTTGCATCATTTTTAAAACTATGTTTATGATAAAAGTGGTGACAATGTTTATTGATTTCTAGTCTTTTTTTTTGTGCAATTGGCATGCAAATTAACTTAATCTAAAAGAAAACCATAAAATTCATGTCTTTGATGCTATAAACACCCAACAAGGCAAATTTTCATGAAATCAATGTTCGTATGAAGATCTTTAGTATCCACTATTATCTTTTATATGGCTAGTACAGGCCATTGTTGAAGGGGAGATGTTTGTGGGTAGACTTGTGTCCCTACCATCAGTTGACCTACCTGTTGGCTCGTTAGCTTTGAAGTTAAGTAAAGCCCGATCGTCAGGATTATTTTCTAAAACTTGTTTTTTAATAAGGTTTTCATATTTTCCTAAAATATGGTGGGGACTCCACTCCGTTTCCTTAAAACTCAAACTTTTGTAAAATAAACCTGAAAGAGTAATTGCCTTACTAGAGAGCAAGGGCCCCCGGGGTGTGACGCTTTCAGTAATGCTTTAGTAACAAAGTCACTTGTACTTTGGCATCAAAGCTTAGGAAACTTTGCTTTTAATAAATTTAAATATGCCTTGTTTGAGCATTTCTACTGATGATTCTTGTGATTTGGCATCTAAAATTTGACGCAAACCAAGACAACAAAGAATGCCTTTTCCAACTATGTAGTTAAATTTATACCACAACACTGTTTGATTTCGTTCATGTTAACGGTTATGACCTACCATACAAGAGCACATTCTGGACATGAGTAACTTTTGACATCTATGAATAAGTTTTCAAGTGCAACCTTGAGATATCCTATGAAGCATTAGAATGAGTACTTTTCTTTATTTTATTTTATTTTTTTGTTGTTATGGTTAAAACTAGAGCTGGGAAAAGCTGACCCGACACGATTACCGACCCGAACCCGACACGAAGTTAAGTGGGTTTGGGTATAAATTTTCGACCTGTTTAATTAAATGGGTTGACACGTTCAACCCGTTTAATTAAATGGGTTAGGTTCAGGTCGATATTCTCGACACGAAAAAGTACCTATTTAACCCGTTTAATTAAATGAGTTAAACAAGTCAACTCATTTTTTCATTTTTTATTTATCCATTTACTTTTTATTAGATAATTAAGAATATAAAAATTTTTAGAAATTATGAATTATGATGAATCTGGGGAATTTCAAAGAGTAATTATTTAATGTGATACGTAAACCTAATTTTTAACACTGTAATTACGTATTAGTTGAAAATATTAAATGTGTAAATAGTCAATTAAGCGACTGAACTTGACCTGTTTATCTTAAACGGGTTAAGTGGGTCAACCCGTTTAAAAATTAAATGGGTACAGGTCAAGATTTTTCAACCCGTTTAATAAACGGGTTAGGTTCAGGTTGAGGAATTCTCAACCCGTTTAAGTTCGACACGAACACGAACCCGACCTATTACCCAGCTCTAGTTAAAACAGAGATTCAAAGGAATGTCAACACCATGAGAAGTGATAATGCTTTGGATCTTGGGTTGAGTAATGAAGCTTGTTTTTGGGACAAATGCATTAACATCATATTAGTTACGTGGGAACCCCACAAAAAAATGGGGTAGCTGGTAAAAAACACACACATATACACACACAGAGACAAATGGAGTAGCCTTTGGAAAAGATGTAACATAAAACAAAATAGTTGAGTAACAATAAGTCATTGCTATACTCAGATAAGAAAACCTTGGAAGAATGCTATGATAAATAAAATGTTTGAAAAGGGATTAAGGTTTCTACGCCTAGAAAGAAGCCTCAAGTCCAAGTAGAATCTGCATGGTGATTTGTATGTAATTGATATTGGCAGTGACAATTATATTACTAGGTTTACAACATGGAGGATTATCATGACTCGTAGGTGATAATTATCTTACCATCCATTGTTGGGTTCCACATTTTATCCCTGATGAGGTGCCTATAAGATTCCTTACTACCCGGATTTGAATTTCAAACATCAGTAGTGCATACTTTGACCTAGAATTCCTAGAGCTTAGCTCTTGTTCTTTTCGTAGGTCATTTTAATTAGATTTATCAACCTCAATCCACTTCAACCTACTTCAACTTACTTCAACCAACTTCAACCCACCTGAAAAAAAAAAATACCAACCTCAATCCACTTCAACCTACCTCAACCCACTTCAACCAATTTCAACCCACCTCTTCATAAATTTAATTATTTGTAACCCAAATCGTTAAAAATAATTGACAAGTTGTACCGGCCTCCAACTTCCAGAAAAATAGTTACAAAATTGTGAAATTATCATTCAGCAAAAAAATACACTAAAAATTACAATAACTTAATAAATTATCACACATTCTCATTATTTTAACCCACTTTAACCCACCACAAAAAAATATACCAACTTTAACCTACTTCAACCCACCTCAACTCACCTCAAAAAAAAAGTATCAACTTTAACCCACCTCAACTCACCTCAACCAACCCCAACCTACTTTAACCTTTTACTCACCCCATTTACTCACCAAAAGAACAGGTCCTTATTGGCTAAAAAGCTAGATGAGTGATTGGAATTGATAAGGCCATAGCAAATGTGAACAGGGCTCGTTTCTCAATGTTAAGTGTGAAAGTTGACTTGTTCAAATCATTATTATCCAAATTTTGCTTAAAGGGCAGGTTTGGGAAATCTAGCATGAAGGTATTAGGTTAATCTACTTTAAGTGCGGTAAGATGGGACACAACAAAGACAGTTGCCCCAGCCATCCTTCTAATTTCTAAAGAGGCCCAGGATCTGATTGTCTGTAAAGAGCTACCAAGTATGACCCGACTAAGGTAGCACCCATGGACAAACCTGGTTGCATACAGGAGTTCGGAGCCTAGATGTTGGTGAAAAAAATCCATTCGTAAGAAGGGCTCTAAACCGAACACATATGCGGAAAAAGAAAATAACGGCCCATAGCAAAACCGGCCTAGTTCACAAGGAGTGGAAGCTCAGACTAGGAAGAATAATCCAAATGAAATACAAGAACTTTCCAAAGATAATCAACACGCCACATCTGGTGGATATCACTTTCTTGCGTCCAAGGATTATTTGGAGGATGGTCATTTGGACAATTCAAATATTAATCTAGATTTGGAAGGCAATGATTTTATTACAGAAGACATGGCAACGATACATGCCCAAGATATGGAGGAAGTTATCCTTATAGAGAACAACCAACCTTGGAATGGAGCAAATAAAGGGGATTCATGAATTAAGAAGGCAAGATTGGAGGAGTAGATCATGGAGAACAATATGGACTTAGGGTTGGAAAATCGTAAAATGATAAATGTCTTGCTGCAAGACATTTCTTAAGTCTCTTATTTTGACCTAAAAATTATATTACAATGTTTTTAAATTGAAAAAAATGGTAAGATCGAATAGTAGAAGCATATTACAATTTATAAATTATATAAAATCATCTTTTTATCCATTATTTACCACATTTCTAAAATATGTGTATTATACGCCCTTGCGAACAGGGTTGATATGATTAGGGTGTCATTTAATATTTCGTCGACATAGCCGATGCACATTTAAGCTAAACAAATTATAATTAAGTGTAGTCATAGAAAATTCAGTGATTTTAAATTATAATATATGTTAATTTAGGTTGGGACAATACATTTAAGTATGTCTTGCGAGTTGCGACAAGAGATATATCATCCTCTGAAAAATATTACCCCCAAGGACCCCCTAATCAGCTCACTCCCTATGCAGTTTCCCCCCACACAACCCCAAAGCCTACCAATCAAGCACCTTCTATAAGACAACCCGAAAGGAGAACCTCCTTTCTGTGAACCCCCAAAAAAATCCTCTAAGACCCAATCATCAAACTTATATGCCCACCATGCTCAGGTGCAAATAATCTTTGTAATGGCATCCTAGTGACTCTATCTCCCCAACATTCTAGTGATTCACCGAGTACCTCAACCTTCAAAAGATTAACACTCATCTAGACCTTCTGATTATAGAAACCCATGTAGCAAGATAATCCTCACATTCCAAGTTTGGAACAATTAGAGTGGAAAGATCCCAATTGGATTTGCAAGCAACCAACATGCCTCTCCTAGGGGCCATAGACATGGCCTTAACTGCACACTTTAATCGTATTTCCCTAATCAAAAATTTTATGTATTCTCCCACACCATTTAAGTAATTGCTATCCATAACCATAATGGTATGGAACTATTAAAGGGTAGAAACTATAAATCCTCCAATTCCCTGAGTGAACTGCTGAGGCGCTATAAACCTTCTATCCCTAGCGCTTGTTGAAACCAAAAGAAGTGGTACAAATGCAGATGTGTTTGCAAAAAGATTGGGTTTAATTGCATCTATAGAGTAGAAGCTCAAGGTTTTCGAGGTGGAATATTTCTCATTTGGAAGAAATAAAACATTGATCTGTATCTGGACACTAGGTCACCATGTAAGTCGAAAGGAGAAGGGCAACTCCTTGACTTTTTACTGCGGTCTATGTAACCCCTAATGAGCCTTTACGTCAAAATGTCTCGCTTGAACTCTGCCCATTTGGTAAAACCTGTGAAATCCCTAAGCTCCTGGCTGAAGATTTCAGTGAGACAAGAAATATCCCATAATGCTTCAAGTTCAACTGTAGTGAAAATCTCATGAGAACGTACAACTTCAACTTTTGGATTAAAACAACGATCTCTTGAAACTTGCAATCGACTCATCATCTCCCCCACTGGATTTGCACCAATTGAAAATGTACTTGGTCATTTTCACTTCTAAATAGCTTGGCTCACGCATGATCTTTTTGAAAACTGTTTGAAGGAGAATTGGAAACATAATATAGTTCTGTATCCTTTCCTTACACATCTTTCTATAACTTTAAAGGAGTGGAATAAACTCGTGTTTGGGAATCTTTTTCATAAGAAAAAAGACCTTTGGGCAAGATTAGAAGGCATACAAAAAAGACTACCCCAAGACCAAAATCATTTCCTTCATAAGCAAACTTCGAAAGGAAGTTGATGAGCTTTTAGATCAAATAGAAATTTTTTGGCTTTAGAAATCAAGAATGGAGGCCATTTGGGATGATGATCGAAACACCCACTTTTATCATCCATGTACTACTATCTGCTGGGAGATTAATAGGATTGAGTTTCTCTAAGACCATCATGGGGTTTAATTTGGTTATCTAATAAGGATGAGCTTTAATAAACGGTGAGATAATTCTTTTTGAATATCAATATTGACGACAAGCCACCATGTGTACCTTGTGTCCTGAAAACGAGCTGCTTCCCACTGCTACTAAAAATTGGCGTATTTCGACGAAATATAGGTCCGTTGAAATCTCCAACGGAATTCCGACAGATTCTGACAAATTCGTTGGAATTTTGACGGATTTTTCTACGGAATTCAAAAAAGTTTTTTTGAACTTGAGTTCAATGGAGGGAAAATTCAAAATTTTTGAATATTCCAACGGAAAAATCTGTCGGAATTCTGACGGAATTCGACGGAATATTCTGTCGGAATTTCTCTTATAAATCCTCCTCCACGCTTCATTTTTTGGTGTTCATTTCGTAAAATAGAGAGAGATAGAGAGAGAAGGAGTACTGCTACTTGCCATCGCCCCATCGCCGCCATCACCTCCTCCCACCATCTGCCGCCATCCCACCGCCGTCGCCTCCTCCCGCCGTCATTCATCGTCGACTTTTTGAGAAGGTTTTCTCGTGTGTAATTAGTACAAGTTATTAGTGAATTAAGTGTATACGTTGAATTTAATAATTTGTATATTTAGTTTGTATGTAATTATGTAAATTTAATAGTTTAGTTTATTACGTTAATGTTAGTTTGTTAGGATGATGATTTGTTCTAAATTTTGTACTTTGTCATTAAAGAATATAACTTTTTATTAATTAAGCATAGTTTAATGATAACATCAATTTAATGTCAATGATGAGAATTTATTGTATATTAGATACATTGAAAAATGTGTTCTCTCTAACTCGAAGGCACATAACGGTCACTGAGCACAGACCTCGGAAGCAGCCCGGCAGTGAGTCGGTCATGGCCGGTCGCCGGTGGTGAGTCCTTCCCTGAGTTTCCTTTGTTTTGGGGTCCCTGAGTACTAGAGCTAGCCAACGGGTCTATCCCCTGTTTTGCGCTTCCTCTGTTCTGCGCTCACCGACCACTCAACATCACCGCTGCCTAGCCAACCGGCCGACGTTGCCACCAATTCACTGGTTTCCACCGTCTCGCCAGTTGCACCACCATCACCCTGACCTCTTCACTTCTCTTTTGTTTACTCGATAATTGAAAAGTTTCGAGTTCATCGAAAATCGTTTTCTCTGTCCCATTTATCAACATTGGCTCATAGGTAAGCTCTTCTCTCACATTTTTTGCTTATTATTGCATTATCGCTGCCATTTCGTGCTTCGTTTGGCGATCGTTGTTGAGATCTTTGCTTCACTTTCATTTTTGAATGATTAGTGTCTTGCAATAAGTTTGATTATCGATCATCTATGTTGGATAAATGTGTTTATTTATGATTTTAATTGAATTTGTTGATAGATTTCAGCCCATTTTAGTTTTTTTTTCTTTCTCGATCTATCTAGGAAGTAGGATCTATCGCTTTCTTCACCTGATTATCTCAATTAGTTTGTCTATCATTAGTTTTTTTGAGAAAATTTTGACACTGCTAGTGATTCTATCAGTTGGTCTTTCCTGTGTTTGAAGAGGGTGGTCTGATTTGTTGTTGAGAAATTCTGTTTTTATTGTATAATTCTTTCGCTTGGCAACTTGGGGTCGTTCTTGGTGCTTTTGCTTTGGTTTCTTGGTGCTTTTGCTTGACGATTTTCGGCCTTGGTTGGTTAGCGTTTGGTTCACCAGGATTGTGGGTTGTTTGTTTAGTCTGGCTCTTGGGGAGCAGTCCTGTGTTTGTTTACTCTTGGTGCATTTCGGTGCATTTGTTGGCTTTCGTGTGGCTTTCTGGGCGCATTGGCTTGTTGACCCTTTTGCTTGTCTGTTTACTCTGGTTGCTTCTCTGTTTTCCCGTACCACTTGCATCTGTGTTGCTTCTTTGGCTTGCTTCTTGTGGGCCTTTAGGGTGTTAGCCTCCTTTAGGGTTGCTCTGGCGTTTGTAGTGTGGGTTGGTTATAGTTTGCAGTTGTCGGTAATTGGTTGTAGTTTGTTAAAGTGGGTTAAAGTTTTTTTGTTTAAGTTTGTAGTGTTTTTAGCGGGTCTGTAGTTGGTTTAAGTCTACTATAGCTTTGTGTTATAGTTGTAGTTGTCGTTGGCGGGTCATAGTTTGTTTTAGTTTATTAAAGTTTTGTTATAGTTGTAGTTGTCGTTAGCGGGTTGTAGTTTTTAGTCCTTAGTTGTAGTTAGTTGTTTGTGGTTGGTTGTGGCTTTCTCGGGTGTCTTTTAGTTTGTAGATCTTTAGGGTGTTCGTTGGCCTCGTAGGCGTCTGCGTCTATGGCGGGTCATGTAGCTGTTTCAGTCTGTCCTCCGGGGAGTTTTGGGGTTAGGAGGGGGTTAGGGCTGCTGAAGGTGTGTCTAGCGTCCTAGAATATTGGGACTCTCGCGGGTAAGTCGATAGAATTAGTTAAGTCTCTGCGTAGGCGTAAGATTAGTATAGCGAGTGTCCAGGAGACGAAGTGGGTTAGGGCGAAAGCTAGAGAGATTGATGGGTACAAACTTTGGTAGTCGAGGTCATCCAAGGCGAAGAATGGAGTGAGCATCCTAGTTGTGAAGGATTTGGCGGACCAGGTGGTCGAAGTGAGGCGTAAGAGCGACCGGATTCTGGCCATTAAGGTTTTGGTGGGTTTATTTTTCGTGAACGTGGTGAGCGTGTATGCACCCCAGGTAGGCCTACCGGAGGAAACTAAGAAGCTCTTCTGGGAGGACCTAGATGAGGTCACCCATGAGGTACCTCAAAGCGAGAAACTGTTCATAGGAGGAGACTTTAACGGCCACATCGGTGCGGAGGCAACGGGATATGATGGGGTCCACGGGGGCTTCCATTTCGGCGAGAGAAATGCAGGAGGGGTCTCTGTGCTGGACTTTGTAGTGGCCTTTGATTTGTTGGTGGCCAACTCCTTCTTTAAGAAGAAGGAGGACCACCTAGTGACCTTCAAGAGCAGCTCTTGCAAGACCCAGATTGACTACTTCATAACGAGGAAGGAAAATCGAAGATCATGTAAGGATTGCAAAGTGATTCCTAGCGAGTTGCTGGAAACTCAACACAGGTTGCTGGTTTTAGATGTAGAGTTCAAGTATCCTAAGAGGTCGAAGAGGAGAGCCGGAGAGCCTAGAATTAAGTGGTGGACCCTCACAAAGGAGAAGGCGGGGTTAATAGCAGAAAGAATAGCAGAGGAGAGAGCTTGGAGGAGGGCAGAAGACGCCGATTGGATGTGGGATGCGGTGGCGGATTACATCCGAAGGTCGGCTAAGGAAACCCTAGGTCTTTCCAGGGGAGGCAACAATAGGATGGAGGACGTCTGGTGGTGGAACGAAGAGGTTAAGGAGAAAGTCAAGGCAAAAAAAGAGGCTTACGCGGAGTACATGAGCAACAGTTTGGAGGACGAGAGGGAGCATAAGAAGATTGGATAAAAGGCGGCCAAGAAGGTAGCCAGAAGGGCAGTGACAGTAGCAAAGAGCCAGACGTTTGATAGACTGTACCATAGATTGGGGATGAAGGAAGGGGAGAATGAGGTTTTTAAACTGGCTAGGGCAAGGGAAAGGAAGACTAGGGATTTAGGATTGGTAAGGTGTATCAAGGACGAAGAGGGTAAGGTGTTGACTGAGGATGCTGAAATTAAGGGGAGATGGCAAAGGTTCTTTGCTAATCTCCTCAATGGGGAAGGGGGGGAGACGACTGTAGTAGGGGCGGAGAGTGTAGCGATCAGCGTGCGGGCGACATAATAACAAAGGAGGATATTAAAGGGGCCTTGAAGAAGATGGCGAATGGGAAGGCAGTGGGTCCGGACCAGATACCAGTGGAAGTTTGGAAGTTTATAGGGGAAGTGGGTCTAGAATGGCTCACGAGGCTTTTCTATGTTATTTTCAGGACCGTCAAGATGCCTAGAGAGTGGAGGGCCAGCACAGTCATCTCACTGTATAAAAACAAAGGGGATATCCAAGATTGTAGTAACTTTAGGGGCATCAAGCTGCTCAGCCACACTATGAAGCCGTGGGAGAGGGTGATTAAGAGAAGGTTGCAAGAGGAAGTACAGATTTTAGAGAACCAATTTGGTTTCATGCCAGGCAGGTCGACCATTGAGGCGATCTACCTCCTCAGAGGGCTCATGGGCTTGTTCAGGGATAGAAAGGTGGATCTCTATATGGTGTTCATTGACCTGGAGAAAGCGTATGATAGAGTTCCAAGGGTGGTATTGTGGAGGTGTTTGGAAGAGAAAATGGTGTCGCCCGCGTACATTCGTCTAATGAAAGATATGTACGAGGGAGAACCGACGAGTGTTAGGACTCCGGGAGGGGTCTCCAATGACTTTGCTGTTAGTTTGGGCCCGCATCAGGGCTCCGCCTTAAGTCCGTTTCTTTTCACATTAGTTTTGGATGAACTCACTAGAGGAATCCAGGACGAGGTGCCTTGGTGCATGTTATTTGCAGATGACATCGTTTTTATCAATGTGACCAGGCAGGGGGTGAATGATAGGTTGGAGAGTTGGAGGCATACGCTGGAGGCTAGGGGCTTTCAGTTGAGCAGATCGAAAACGGAATACCTCCACTGTTGTTTCAGCGGAAGGATAGAAGAGGGGGGAGAAATCGTACTGGATGGGAGGGCAATACAGAAGGTCGCTAAATTTAAGTATCTGGGCTCGATCATCAAGTAGAATGAGGACATTGACGAGGATATTAACCAGCGGATTAGAGTGGGCTGGAAAAAGTGAAAGTCAGCGTTAGGGGTGCTATGTGACAAGAGAGTGCCCATGGGATTGAAAGGCAAAGTCTATCGGATAATAGTTAGACCAGGTGATATCTATGGATCGGAGTGTTGGCCTCTAAAAAAGACGCATGTCCAAAGGTTGATGGTAGCTGAGATGAGAATGGTCATGTGGATGTGTGGTTTTACGAGATTGGATAAAATTAGGAATGGAGTAATTAGGGGCTTAGCTGAAGTGGCTCCCATAGACGAAAAGATGAGGGAATCGAGGCTCAGATGGTTCGGCCATGTGAAAAGGAGAAGTGTGGCCGCCCCAGTGCGAAGGTGTGAGATGATCAACCCCCCGGTGGTAAGAGAGGGATGTGTAGACCGAAGAAGAGCCTAGAAGAAGTGGTTAGAGATGACCTGAGAGTTCTCGGTCTGACGGAGGACATGGCTCAGGATAGGAGGCTGTGGTGGGACAGGATTAAGGTCTCTGATTACAAGGGACCGGCTCCGTAGGTGGCAGTAGCTTAGGCGGTGTGGGGCGGTAGGGTTTTGGTGTGCTTGTCTACAGGTCGGGCTTTTCTGGGATGTGACGGTACCAAGCACCCCTGGTTTGTTGATGTATCTCTCCGCTCCCTCTTTATTTGCTATCCGGTACCTTTTCTCTTCCTCTTTCTCTTACTCGATAAATGGCTTTGCAATCATTTTCTCTATAAATTTTTTTTTTCACAAAACTGCTTTGTGGGTCTTATGGAATCAACCTCTCTATGGGTAGGAATACCGGTAGAGGTAAGGTTGCCTACAGGTAGATCTTCCCAAACCCCGCGAAAGCGGGACCCACATTGGGAGTTTGTTGTTGTTGTAAATACATTGAAAAATGTTTTTATAGTTGGGTAATATATTTTATATTTTTTAAAACAAAATTTAAAAATGTCGACGGAATTCCGACGGGTGCCAACGGAATTCTAAACGGAATTTGACGAAAATTCTGACGGAATCTGCAAAAAATCATTTTTTTTGAAATTTTTTCGAGCTTTTTTTTGCATCCGACATATGAGTCTGTCGGCCGCCCAATTCCGTCGGAGAAGCGGTCCAACGGACTTGCGATTTTTGTCGGAACGCATTCCCGACTGGCCTTATTCCGAGAGACGCTGTCGGTCGGAATATCCGTCTGAAAATTCTTTTTTCGACAGAAAATGTTGCTTTTTTGGTCGGAAAATCCATTAGAAAAAGCTGATTTTTTTGTAGTGAAATACGTCTCACTAGGGAGGAATTGAAAAGATTAGAATGTTGATTCACAAACTGAAAAACAAGAAAGCTTTATTCAATATGGAACCCTATAAGGCCCCCTAGGCTTGAGGAGTATCAAGCTTTGTTTTATTAGAAATTCTAGGATTTAACTGGAGGCAAAATTGAAACTTGTCCAACTTCCTTTTGATCCCTTGATGGCAAATCTTTATCTGAAGGCCGCAATGACATATTTTTAGTGCTTGTCCCAACTTAAACCAATCGGGTTATGTAATGTAGCTTATAAAGTCATCACCAAGATAATTGTGAACCGTTTGAAGCCTACTTTTGACAAAGTGATAACCCTGACATGAGCAAGCTTTGTTCCCAATTGGTAGATCATTGACAACACTATAATTATACAGGGGGTGATTCACTCAATATGGCACAAATAGGGATCCTAGGGAGTTATGGCAATCAAAGTCAACCTCAAAAAGCCCATGATTGCCTTGGGTGGCAATTCATACATGAGATCCTACTTGACCTTGGTGTACTCAATCAAACTTGTGGAAGTTCTTATGGGACGCCTTGGTAGTGTCAGTTTCAACATATTTTGGAATGGTGCTATGGCTACAACATTAATTCCATCTAGGCAAGTGAGATAAGGGGATCCCTTGTCCCTATACCTCGTTTATCCTATACAATAAAAGATTACAAGAACCTCATACATGATATTATCGCTAATGGACAATGAAAAGCAATTTGAGCTAGTCAGAGAGGATCTTTACTATCAAATTTATTTTTGTGCCAAAGACCTTATCCTTTTTGGGGAAGCATAAATGGAGCAAGCAAGAATCATAAAGCACTGCCTTGACTAATTTTGTTCAACTTCTAAGCAATGGGTTAGTCTACATAAGTCAATGGTATTCTTCTCCAAAAATACTGATGAACAAATGAAAGAAAGAGTTAGCGCCGAGTTGGATATTCCTATGACCCAAGACTCAGGTAAATACCTTAGATTGCCCACTATAAATGGACGAGTCACAAGACAAACCTTCAATGAAATATCAGAGGGAGTAAATAGATGGCTTACGGGTTGGAGGCCTGATACCCTTTCTATAGTTGTACACATTACTGTAATGCTATCCACAAGTGTTGCCATCCGTCCTATGTCATGCAGACTATAAGGATGCAATGCTCCCTTTGTAATGAGGTGGGCAAAATTTCTAGACAGTTTCTTTGGGGAGGAGCTAATCAGACTAGAAGAATTCACAATGTCTCATGGAATCAAATCACGCAAAGGAAGTAGAGCGATAAGGGTTTCGAACTATGTGGGAAACTAATATTACATTCCTTGTAAAGCTTGGATGGTGGCTTTGGTCTAGAAAGACAAACTCTGATAACATGTTTTACATGTTAAATGCTGTAAAATCGATGTGATATAGACATCTTTGAGCCAAAAGCTGATACCTAGATATGGTAGGGAATCCTAGAAAATTACAAATTTCTAAAATTAGGTATTTATATTGAAATTGGGAATGGAAGAAGAAATCTTTTTTAGAGCATTCCTAATGATGAGCATCTTTTGGCTCACCAGTGGGGCATACCTCTACCACATCAACATGTGAGCCAACTTTTTAACTCACAATGCTCACTCTCTCCAGTGCAAGGCACATCACTTTGGCTCGCTAAATAAAATAATACATTTGGACCCCACACCATCCATATTTAATTAGTTTAGTTTGCATGTTTTTTGGTTTGTTATTTAGCTTTATTATTTTTATGAAAAATAGTTTACACATAATAATTTATAACACGACTAATTAAAGGCTCATAATTTTTTTTAAAAAAACACAAGAGAATAACTTTAAAAAAATTCACACAAGCTTGAATGTAAAAACTACGAGAGTTTCATAATAAATAAAAAAAGATACATTTATTAACATTTGCCAAAAAAAAAAGAATAATTCAACTATTTAAAAAAAAATTACGATATGACGATCGTTCAACTATCATCTCTGCCTCCGCCCTGAATTTCGCTTCCATATTTCCTCAATCAAGTTCGCTTAGAGAGCTGCATGTGTGTCGGGGTCACGAAGTTTTTGTAATAATTGAAAGTACGTCTCATAGCAGGGATGGTGTTCAGGGTTAACAATCGACTCTGGGATAGTACCCTCTACAATGTTTTAGTCAAATGCAAGCTCTTAATTATCCCGCTCGTCCTCGACAATCATGTTATGGAACATCACACATGCTCTCATAATAACACCGATATCTTTTTGATCCATAAGACGAGCGGGGCCATGAACAATGAAAAATCGAGTTTACAACACACCGAAGGCTTACTCAACGTCCTTCTTAACTGACTCCTGATGTTCTGCGAAGAGTTTTTTCTTCAACCATTGGGGAAGTGGGATACTTTTAACAAATGTCGCCCATTTTGGATAAATTCTATCGGAAAGATAATACCCTATCTTGTACTCATATTCATTGATGACATCCTCACATATAGGAACCTGATCCTCATACAGCTCTTGAATAATCAGTGAGCGGTCAAGTATGTTTAAGTCATTGAGATTTTGAGGCACACTAAAGAAGGCATGCAATATCCAAAGGTCGTATGATGCAATGGCTTTAAGGATGATAGTTGGAACCTTATAAAGTTTCTTTGGAAATTATCTCCTCCAAGCTGCTAGAGAATTCTTCGATTCCCAGTGCACACAATCGATGCTTCCCAACATACCAAAAAAATCACAAGCTTCAGCAACTTGTAATAAGCGATCAACATCAGCTTAATTCGGTTTTCTCAAGTACTCCTCCCCGAATACCTCAACGATGCCTAAGACGAACTTCTTCATGCGTTCTAGTGTGGTGGTTGCACCAATCTTTAAGTACTCATCAATGCCATCATTCGTATGGGCTGCAGTACACTTGGTTAATAGCGTCAACCCACGCTTTCCAGTCGCATCGTACCTCACCTGAAAGTACTCTAAATTATTGCCGAGTGCTTTCACAAAGCGGAGAAATAAGTGCATCCGCATTCTAAATCTACGATGGAAATAATGTTCGTTGTACATGGAATCTTCTGCGTAGTAGTCTTTGTATAAGCGGTCATGAGCAACCTCTCTATCTCTCTTAATATATCTCTATTAATACATCTCTTCTTCACACGAGGCCGAGATGCCGAATGTGTCAGCTCTTTAGCTGCTTCTTTAAGCTGTAAAGGAACATCATTTGTTTCTGTGCTTGTTGCTAATGAGTAAAGCCCCCATAACGAGCAACATGTCATCATCTGATGAAGGCGAGGAGGATGCGGACGATGATTGTTCCTCAACCGGCATCTTTTCAATATTGAAATTATCCGTTACAAACATCATGTGCAATATAATAATAATTAAAGGTTAATGTATAGAAGAGTAATAATTTAATTAAACAACAATAAGCATTCCCATTTTCACAAATTCATATCAAAACATGATTACATCAACTAATGTCTAAGATAACACATGGTAAGTAAAAGTTACATTGTAAGATCTTACTTTCCTAAGATAAACTATGTAGTTCTTGTGATCTATATTATGAGGGGAATGGGCGACATATTACTGAGTTGATGATGATTGCCCTGATCTCTTTTGCATGATTTCTGCTCTGCTCATAATAAGCTGCTTGTTCAGAAGTCATATTTGAGGTTTCCATCATTATTATTCTATCCTCCTGAACCTTCAGCTTTTGTTCCCTGAGCATCATCTTTTGGGCTTTTTGTTCTTTTGTAGCAGTGACCAAATCCTGGAACATCTTGCTCATATCACTGTTGCTGCTACTCAACTCCTTCAACCGAGGAGTGACTAAATCAACAATGATGTTGTTAGATTTTTCTTTGATCCTCCTCTTCACAACTTTCCTTCCCTCGGGTCTTTGACTCCTACCCACAGCTTCATCGCTTGCATCTCCGGTGTTAGGATTAGACCTTTTGGACGATCCTGGCGCTAAGTTAGGTGGATCATGGGTCGTCCTCCATTTGGGTTGATCCTTGAGCATCTCATACCAGTGCTCCAAGTCAAACTTTTTTCAAATACGTTCTTGTATAAGTGGTGCGATGTGTTCAAAATCATAACCTTGTTGGATCCACTTTGATTAATGTGCTCCACTCCCAACATAATACTCACCCATTGACTAACGAGTAGGGAGCACCGACCCAACGACCGTTAAGCATCTTCCAAGTATGTGTCAAGGCTCCTCGTGGGTGGTGGTCATTGAAATTGGAGGCCACCGTAGCCTAAAAGCCAGACTTCTTCTGATCAGCCCGACAACGGCGTCGATGCCTAAGTTAATCCAAGCACGTATTAACTGTTGATCTTTCTCAACTGTCCACTTCTTAGCACCAGTAACTACACCCCTACTACTTCCTCTGCATCCCCCTTATCAGTACTCGATCAATATCCGCCCCGGGGTTCCCTAACCCGACCATTGATCTGGTTGGTGTGGATGAGGGTGTGGAGTTGCTACCCCTGAAAGTAGTTTGTGTTAGTAGGTGGTGGAGGATAGTATGGAGGGTAATATGGGTACTCAATGTTAGGCACATTTTGGGCGTCATTATATAGGGGGGATAATAAGCTGGAGGATAGTTACGTTGATTTTGAGTTGAGCCACCATTGGGATTCCTCGAGTTTGATTGTGGTGGGTAATATGCTTGGTTCGATTGATGGTGGTTGTTTGGTTGTGGTCAATAGGGGGTAAAACATGTACGGATTAGTTGGAGTTATCGGGCTAGTACTATTCCCACCAATTTGGGGTGAATTGTCTCCCTCAAGTAAGCTAATAAATGATGGGGGTATGTTAGGATCCATATTCGAAGTACAATTACGACCTACAAGCATAATTAATCAGATTAATAATTTTTCATATTAATTTTACGTAGTCATATTAACTTTTTCACAAACATATGAAATTGCCTAATGTTATATAAAACCAACAAGCCAAGAGTTATTAACTTATTTTAGTCAACTTTCAGTAACACGCCAAATATATAAACGTATGAACTTAAATTAGCTTAAATAAATAGCATCATGTTCACATAATATTAGAGCATATAATCATGATAACATTTAAAGTTCCTAAAATAATTTTGCTTTCATTTATAAAATGATATTAATCATATATTCAAGCATACCAACATATTTATAAACTTTTCTTTTCTTATTTAACTTTATAGGCAATTTCAAACAATTTTACTAGCATGCCAAAACTTAATGTTCACTATAAAATCATTTTAAAAGTTCATAAACTAAATTATTTTTACTAACATTTCAAAACTTCATATAGTCATGTCATATTTAATAGCATATTATCATAATGTTTACAAGCCATCACTTCTTACAATTATAATTTAGATATATTTACTAAGAATTTAGAGATTTATTGGGAACTTTTCTTCTTTTTTGAATTTATAAACTATTTCAAATAATTTCACTAGCTAACATTCTAAACCTAATATAACATACAAATAAACTAACATGTGAAATTTTAATTTAACCATATTTATTTAGTTATGTAACCATAATGTTACTATTTTTTCAGTTATAAATTATAACATTAACTTAATTAATTTAATAAACAAAATTAAACTTAATAACATGTGAACTAACGTATTATAACACAATTAAATTCACTAACATGACCAAACATAGATTAATTTATTCATATTAATTATTTTAGTTACTAACCTATAAATTAACACATAATTAAATATGCCTACGTTTTAAAAATTATTCATACTCACAATTATCTTTACTTCTTCCTTGATTTAAAGCACCTCCATGAAACAAATTGTAGAAATGTAAATACAAAAATTTAAATTACAAAATTAACTACTTTTTTGAACATAAATTACAAATACTTACTAGATTTCTTCACTTTTTTAAGGAAATAAATCACAATAATTACCCAACTTGCTAGCAATTTCTTGTAGAGAGAGAAAATTTCTGATTTTTATGTGTTAAAAATTCATAAAAATTGAGAGAAATGAAGCGGTATTTATAGATTTTAAATAAATACCACAAAAACGGGCATTTTTAACCGTTGCCCAATGACTAGCTGCTGCCAACTCCAATTCTATCCGTTGCTTAATCCCAACGGTTAAAAAAAGGCAGCAATTGCTCTGAAACAACATCTTTTTAGAGCAGAAAATGCTGAAAAATATTGAAAGCAGGCTGCTCACAGAAGCTAGCTGCCCGCTTGCTTCGGCTCGCGGGCTTCCCGCTAAGTGCTTCCGGGTGGTCCACGAGCTCGCCATGTCATTTTGTGGCCAACGGGCTCGTCCGCTGTACACGGTCTTAGTACCTCTATTCTTTATCAACATGTTGCCCAAGCAATTGCAGTCCATATTTAGGATAACCGTGAAGGAGATGTGGGGTACTAACTTGGGGTGAAATGGAGTTTATTTCTTGATTTGCTTCAAAATAATGTCCTGGAAAAAATTTTAGGTTATGCGGTTACACAAGGCAGTTCATGATGATTAGCTCGTCTGCGATGGATATTCACATGGTGGTTTTTATGTCGAAGTCATCTATATTACTTATTCGAGAAGATTTTCTTGAAGAAATGGATCCTGTTTAGGCACTGATTTGGCATGCCCTATCCTTCAGAGAATCTGCCTCTTTCTTTGGGCCAAGGGCCATGATCGTTTATAATAAATTCTGACATATATATTAGGCGGCTTATAGATGATCCTAGATGCAAAGGATGCCTCGATGGAGAGGAGACCACCATACACTTTTTACAGGACTGTTCATTTGCAAAAGTATAGGCTACTCTTAAACCTGGAAGCAACTAGTCTAATGTCAGGTTAGTGGACTACGATTTTGCCACGACAACTTAGTGGCTTTGGAAGTTGAGGAATCAAAGGTTATTTGAGAGTTCTGATTTCCAACAACCACAACCATAAGCATTCATCTATGCCAAAACTAGAGAGATTATGAAGGCTTTCAAAGAACCGACTAATCACTGGAAACGTGTCCACACCCCTCAAAAAAGCGAAATTCGAATTTGATGGCATGCTCCTGTCATCGACTGGATTTAGCTCAATGTGGATTGCGCATCAGAAGGTAACCCTAGGCCTGCAGGGAGACAGACATCTTGATTAGGCAATATGGAAATAGGGTGAAGCGATTTTCTCATAACGTAGGTTATTGTACCTCAGTGAAGGATGAGATTCTGACATTGTTAAAAGGACTTCGCATTGCTAAGGCATCCGGATTCTTCATGATTGAAGTCCATATAGACTCTTAAGTGGCGCTGAAAAGAGTCCAGGAACGATGCCAAGAAAATCAACCTTTTTATTTCATGATCAAG
>JACYFF010031957.1:38729646-38749226 GCA_017589665.1 Selenicereus undatus
CATTATAAATAGGCAAGTATCAGTCATACACAATTTTAACCAATTCAACCTATAATCTCTAAGATATCAAATATATATGCACATAATCTTCACAAGACATAAAGCATTATTACAAGATATCACTTCAAATCATATCAAGATATCACAAATTCAAAATTAAATCATAAATCATCCCAAATAAATTAAGCAATAGTAGCAGGCAAGTGTCCACTAAAAATCATAACGCATTTAAACAATAGTACATATAAGGTAGGTAGCAGGCAAGTGTCCACTAAAAATCATAACGCATTTAAACAATAGTACATATAAGGTAGGTACAATTATAATATAGTAAAGATACCAATGGAGAAACTCCTTTTTGTCTTCCATCAAAATATATTAATAAGTACATTATGAGTTTGAGAGAAGCTAACAATCTCCCCTTTTTGATGAAAAACAAAACTTGATAGCATTTAAATATTGATTCCGGACAAAACCTCTGGGGTAAGGTTGGTGATGACGTGGGATGAAGGAGCGAGTTTATCTGACAGCTGGTGCGCAACACCTGGCATCCTGTTCTTAGAGCGGCCCCACCTACAAAAAGGGCAACCCCGGGTTGTGGACCGGGGAACGCCTCTCCGACGGTCAAATTAGTTTGGGGTCCACGTTAAGGGTCAAAAGAGACAGAGAGACAGAGAAAAGAGAGTTCAGTGAATGAATCTGCCAACCCCTTTCCCGAGAAGATCTGTAACTATTTATAGCCATCTCGGATGAAGGGGTAGAGCAGTAATCTTACCTGGAGTGCCCAAATGGGCCGCCGGTCTTGGAGTGGAAGGGCCCAAGGGGGGCCTCTAGGGTCCGTCTTGGGGCCCATGAGCCTAGGTATGGGCCCTAGAGAACCCCTAGGGTGATGCTTTTAGGCCCATTATTCCACGTATGGGCTTGGCCTGTAAGTTGGACTTGTATGGGCCAAATTGGGGAAAAATCCGATTTTTCCCCAATCACTTAGCCCCCCACATTTTACTTGCACGTCGCGTTAGACGAGTAGTCAGGTAGAATGTGGAGCACCGTTGATGGTCAGCGCACATCCAGGGGTCCTCAAAAATCGGGCCTTTGAAATGGACGACCCTGGAGCCACCGTCCATAGATGCACAGGTGACGAGGCCTAGATGGCAGTCATATGAAACTGTCGCTTTCTTCATTCTAGAAGGTGACTAATGAGGCAGGGTGTCGCATACTTCCTTATTTGGCGATAGCTGCTATCGGGTGTTTCTCCCATGGCTTTTCCACATTCCCTCAATACTAAAGCGATGAGTGAGTATGTCACTTGCCATTTTGCGTGGGACTGATGTGGGATTGCCTTTCCCCCATCGCCCCTCCCAAAATATTTTCAGACTCTCTGTCCAGACTTTAAGCTGGCCATGGCTAAGCAGGTTGCTAAGTACTATAGACTCCCGAAATTGCCCCAGGTGATCTTCTATGCGATGCATCTGAATGAGGCCGAAAGGCTTGGGGTATTGTAGGGACGAGCGCTTCGGTCATTAGAGTCGACCTTCACTGAGCTCCGTTGGAGCGCTTTCGAGTCATGGATTTGTTTATTTGGTGACCGGATCTATATGAAACCCGATTCTGCCCAAAGGGCGGATCGAGGGAGAGTTCAGGAGTTGATCGACAAGAAGAGGGCTCGAGAGTGGAGAAGGTAGATGAGGACTTGACCACTGAGAAGGCGGCCTAACCTTAGGATGGCGATGAGTAGGGGAAAGTCGTTAAGCCTATGAATGCGCGGTCCCCCTATTAGTGTTTTCTCCCGTTCCTACCTTGTACTGTTTATGCTCATAAGTAATAAAAGACTGTAATTTCATAGTTTGTTGAATAGTCTTTACTTTGCTTGTAATTAATTTATGGTGGTTAGATGGACATGTGTCCGAGATGGATTGGCCATTAGACTCTTGGGAAGTTCTCTTGTCTCCAACTCCAATTCCCCCTCTATAAATACATCATCATTCTCCCACGTAGGATACTCAAGTGTTTCATCCTTATAGAGGAGTAGTAGAAAGCATAGGAAGAGCAATCAGTACCCCTGTTTCCTTGGTAAACATGGCATTCCCTCCTATCTACAATACTAGGGAGATGGCCGACTATGTGAGAGAGTCCTTTATCTGGCGCTGGAGGAGTGCTTCACGTCCGCCTCGTCCCCTTCCTAAAAGACTTTCACGCCCTGTGCCCACGATTTTCGTTGTCTGAGGCTGAGGGCGTGGCGGCCGAGTACGGGTTCCCTGAAATGGTGTAGGCGACATTTTATGCTATGTTGCTAAATGAGGTTGTCGAGCTGGGCGTAGCACTCAATTTTACGAACGAGGGTATGAGAACGGCCCCGGTGGTTGTAAGGTGGTCAAACTTCGAGGTTTGGATGAGCTATGTCGATGACGTACTGAGAGTAGCGCAGCTGCAGCGCCCGGCCAATGAAGTAGAAGTCAAGGATTCCCCAGACGGCTGAGAAGGAGGATCTTGATCGATTGGCCCCCATACCCCCTCCAACGATGAAGAATAGCCATAGTTTTATTTTGAATCTTCTTTTGTACTGCCCTGCCCCCCTTTTATTGGTTGTATTAGCGTGCTTGCCGTAATAAAAACAGGTCCCATATGACTTGCCTTTTACTTGTTTTCGTCTGTTGTGAAAGGCTGTGAAGCCATGCTTAGGGTCCCTTGGCCCCCGTGGGTGCTTAGGGGCACGATGGCTGGCCGTTAGGCCGCGCTTGTGGACCCTTAGCCCCCTGTGGGGCCAAGAGTGTAGCGACCGACCTTTAGGTCGTGCATGCAGACCCGTAGCCCTTATTGGGGGCTAAGAGTGTAAGGCCCGACTGTTACGCCGTGCTTAAGGGCCCTTAGCCCCCATTAGGGCTAAAAATGTAGCGCTCAACCGTTAAGCCATGCTTGAGGATGCTTAGCCCCCATTAGGGCTAAGGGTGTAGCGCCCGACTGTTTGGCCGCGTTTGCGGACCCTTATCCTCCAGTGGGGTTAAGAGTGTAGCGACCGGCTGTTAGGCCGTACTTGCTGGCTCTTAGCCCCCAGTGGGGCTAAGAGTATAACGACCGACCGTGAGGCCATGCTTGAGGACCCTCAGCCCCCATTGGGGCTAGGAGTATAGCGACCGACTGTTAGGCCATGCTTGCGGGCTCTTAGCCCCCAGTGAGGCTAAGAGTGTAGCGACCGGCCATTAGGCCGTGCTTGCGGACCCTTAGCCCCCAGTGGGGCTAAGAGGGTAGCGGACGGCCGTGAGGTCGTGCTTGCAGACCCCTAGCCCCCAAATGGGCTAAGAGAGTAGCGAACGACCATAGTAGGGATGGCAACGGGGCGGGGCGGGGAATATTCCCCCTCCCTCGCCCCCGCCCCCGCTGTTGGGGATGGTTTTCCCCTCATCCCCGCCCCGCCAGGGCCCCCGCTTCCCCGAATTTTAGTGATGAGATTACACAAAATGCAAGCCCAGTTACGGCAAAAATTATGAGGCCAATATCAAAATAATCGAAAAATAAGCCCTAAACAAAAATGAGAAATTAAACTAATAAATTAAGGATATATATATATATATGTAATTTTAATTAATTTTTGAGGCGAAAAAATGGGTTCGGGGGCGAGTACATTTCCCCGACTAGGAGCGGGTCTGGGGATGGGGGGGGATTTTCCCCCGCCCCGCCCCCTTTCCCTCGGCCGGGCATCCCCGCCCCGTTGCCATCCCTAGGCCATAGTGCCGTGCCCGAGATCCCCCAACCCCTTAGGTTGGGCGTACAACGGTTGGCCACTCTGGAGTGCCTCTAGGGACCCATTCTTTTACCAGATCATAAATTTCTGCCGATGATGTGGCGGTGATAGGTCGCCACGTGGCGTCGGTTAGGAAGAGGTGTGCCTGTTGAGTTTCATCGGGAGGTGCCTGTCGCCTTTTTGCTCTATATAAGGGTAAGAATTCGTTGAGGGAGGGTCATTTGCTCTCTACACATTTCCACCCCCAAGAGAGAGAAGCAATTTTTTAGAGAGAGAAGCTCTGTTTCACATCTCCCGCTTTGCCTTCAAATTTACTGTAGCGCCTCAAGCTGCCTCTTTGCATCTTCAAGGGCTTGCTTGAATGTTCATCCTTATCTTCAACCAGCTCCCTTGAATCTTCATCCCTTACAGGTACACCTTCGTGCCCCCTAGAAGCACTGTTTGTTGTATATTATGTCGTCGTCTTGCTCATCCAATAGGGACGTCCATGAGCGGCTAACCAGCCTCCTAGTGGAGGGTCGGCACCCGCAACTCCTTAACCTCCCGAGTCCCGGCCTTTATTTATGGCCGAGTGGTAGTCGGCGTCCTTTGAAAGAATAAGCCGAGAGAGCCCAAAAAAGATTCCCTATGCGGTGGCACTTTTTGAACCGGGCACCCCCTCGTGGTCCAGCTGCGAGTATTCCTCCACCCCCAGCGTCCTTAGCCCAAAGGTGGAGGTGACGTATCTGTGGGAGATAACCGTAGCTAATTATATGACTGATTTCCAGGTTCGCAGAATGGCGATGACCAAGTCCACCCCTGGCATCAGATCCCCCGACGAGTTGCTGGCTGAGGGCACGCAACGTAACCCTGTTAAGCTCCATTCAAGTTCAATCCAGAGGCCGAAGTGGCCTCTACTAGTTCTAGTGCTACCTCAGGGACGGGCTCGCCCAGCTCCTCATCTCAGAGTTCGTCAAGGAGTTCGTCCTCAGAGAGGGAGTCCACGAGCTCCTCTTCTTCTGAAGCGTCGTTGGGGCTGGGCCAGTCGGTGCTTAAACGAAAGGGTCGTACGCCCGCAGTAACTGAGATCATTGTAGAAGGGTTGGAGTTCCCCGTGGCCCAAACCCGCTCGGACCCACAGGATGGTCCGGGCTATAATAGCCCAACCCTAAAATTATTTAATTATATTTACATATTTATTTATCTCAAGTTCATAATTTTTCTTTCTTCTCTCATATTCATTTATCTATTCACCCAGGTGGAAAAATTTTATTCGGGCCCTCACTTGGCAATTCGGATTTTATTTGTTTATTTAATTGATTAACGAAAACTTTGGAAGAATTGATAGTAGGCCCTAACGAGTTTAATCTAAGTAATTTATTTTGCTTTCCGTAACATTATAAATCTTTAATTTTGAGTTTCGTAAAAATGTTATTGTTACAAAGCATTTTGTTACTGAACCCAATTTATTTCGGTCGTTTTGAAGCCCAATAAGTTGCCTATTATTTTAAACTAATTACCATGGTTAACTTAACCATTGTTAGCTTAAAAGGTGGCATTACTAGATAAAATTTCAGCCGAAGTGAGTTGATTAGTCAAAACACACATCTTAATCTTCAGACTCCACTTTCTCTCTCTCCTCTCCCTACCCCACGGCAGTAGCACTGGCAGCCCTTATTGGGTGTTTTTCAGCCATCTTTTCGGCGAGCCCTAGTGGTTTTCGACCCCCCCAATATTCTACTACCTCAAGCTATCATCCTCCATCATCAAAACCCCTAAACCTCATCTCCGTCTCAACTTATTTGCAATCAAAGTGAGTAATCTTGAAATTTATTTTTGTTGGTTTTGCTTTTTATTTTAGTTTTGATTCTAGTTTTGATGTTTATGATCTTTGATCATGTTGTTTTGATAAGAAACAAGAGTTATTTTGATGTTGATCATGGTGATGTTGAGGTTGGATCATGCTAGGTTAGGGTTAATCTTTGAACATGTAAGCTTAATGTTAAAGTATTGGGTTTTGATTGTTTTATCTTTGATTTGGTCATCTTCCAATTTATTGGTGTTTATGTTGATGTTTTTAGTGATTTCACATGAATTGGAGAGAGTCCAGGTTGGCCATAAACTATGGTTTTGGCAAATAATGCATGGTTTGGATTAATTTAGCCTTAAGCTTGGTTTATGTGGGTATTTGATTAAAAAATTATCTCTTTTGGTTATGATTATGAAGTGAATTTGAGTGTGGTGATTTTGTATGCTGTTGGGATGGACCAAAGCTTACTTACATGCTTTTAAAGAATGGTTTAAGTTGAGAATTTGTGTGAAAAAAGAGGGAAAAGCTAAAACAGTGAGGGCTGAAAATGTTAAAAAAACAGTGCAGACTTTGGCAGTAAACTGGTAATGCACGGCCCAACCAAAAATTATGATTTTTGGTGGGTAGATATTTCAGTGTGTCAGCTTTCAAAAGGATCTTTAATCACCTTAATCCAAGGTCTGTGGAAAAATTTATGGTCGTTTTACCGAAACTGCGCAGAATGGACCAAAACTAACATGCTTTGGTTCTAACCACATTTTGAGAATCCTATTGAGGGAATCAAGCTTGGTGTTCTAACTAAAAGCTTTTTAGGGCTTCCTAATCTTTCTACATTGGGGTTTTGAGTCTCAATCAGAGGCCAAATGATTAAGTTATGAGTCATTTTTCCTAAGCCTCTATTATACTTATACTTTGCTTCTTCTAAATTATTAGCTATGAAATAAATATTTTTGCTAACTGTATGTTTCAACAACGATAATTTTGTATAGAATCTGAGCCTAATCTATCACCCCTTCCACTTTTGTGCACAATATTATTCCATGAGCTTACATTTGAAAATTCCAGGTACGTTCATTGCTTGTATCTTTAGAAGTCAGCTAGTATTTATCAAAATTATAATGTTTTGGTAAGTGCATCAATGAATCAGTTTAATCAGTGATTCCTCACATAGTTAGTGACCCCATCAGTTATCAGTTATAGCGCATAGCCCTTTAGTTACCCGCGCAGCTTCAGCCCAGGTCCCGATCGGCTTGGCAGGTGTACACCTATCTTCAAATCGTAACAGTTACCAGGGGTTCACTATTAGATAATAATTGGCAACGCAATTTCAGATTCATCTTGTTCCCTGTGTTTAATTAAAAATGAATTGCAATACGGGCCCAACTAGTTTGTATTCCATGAATGTTTAACAATACATGAATGCATGTACTGAGCTTCAGCTCACATTTCGAAATGTGTTCATGTTTTGTTTTAGGAAAGTGTTCAGTGAATCGCCATTAGGCAGGTAGAACGGCTGAAGATGATAAGTGAGCCGAGAAATCTTTATGGCATGGGGGTGTATTATCGTTGAAATGTCTATAATACCATATTATGATTTATTTTGGTGTTGACACTATATATTTTATCAGAATTTTATATTTTGGTGTAATCCTTGAGATGTTTGTATGGTTTTGATGTTAGAACAATTTTTATATTTATCGAAATGGTTTGATAGGTTGTGATGGTGTGAATGCCTTTGATGGAAAACATTGATTATTATAGCTCAATTATCATGTGCAAGTAAAGTCTTGTCCTTAATTGGACGGCGGTAACACCTAATCATTTGGGTTAACATTCCTACTTGGGTAACACTAGTGAAAGAAATGCAAACAGTGATTGATGTATCTTTGGGGTGTTACACGGGCAGTCACTTCCCTAATCCAAAGGTCGTCACTAAGTTAAAGAGGTCAGCCCTCGAGAAGCAATACCTTCTGCTTGCCGGGTATACCTTCGTGATCCCCGAGGCGGATGCCACCGTAAATGAGCTGCCCGCCAAGTGCATAGCGGTCTACCGTGCGACCCTAAACTACGGTCTCCATTTCCACCTTCATCATGTGATTGTGGAGATCTTGAATAAGTACGAATTGGCGCCTGCGCAGGTTGTGCCCACCTCTTGGCACAACATTTGTTCCTTTATAATAACTTGCGAGTTGCGCGACCTTACTTGTTTGGCTTGGGCGTTCAGTCTCGTTCATACCGTTCAAAAGGCTCCCAAGGAGACCGAGGACCTAGGGTGGTATTGCTTCAACAACAGGCCGGGCTTCATGATGGTCATCGAAAAGAAATCAAAAGTAAAGCATTGGAAGTATGACTTCCTCTTCTTACGCCAGGAATCAGGCTGGGGGGACGTTCTTGACTGGAATGAGGAAAAACCCGTGAGGAACCCCTTCGGGGAATCCACAGCCGAGGGGAGGACGACCGCCCGCTACTTCCAGTTTTACATGCACAAGGACGATAAGCCTTAGCCTATCCCTAAGTTCATGGCTCAAGCCATTGAGTCAGTGAAGAGCCCCGAGGGGAGGAGAAGCAAGTCCAGTGATCGGGAGCCTTTGAATGGGCAGCCCAAGTTAAAGTTTTTTGCCAACGATTTCTTCCTCGTCGCAGCTGACCTTCTGATTCTTAAGAATTACACCAAGGGTACTTGGTCGTCGCAATGCTATCTATTTTTATGTTTGGTGCTGACCTAACTTCCCTTTTGCTTCATGCAGATCAAGTGAGGCTGAGGTTGACGGTCTTCGAGACCAAGGATGCCCACCTAAAACAGGTGCCGGCCGACGCTGAGTGTCGGCGGGAGGAGGAGAGGCAGCGCTTCGTTACCCAGCAGGCCAAAAAGTACAGTGCACAACATCGTTCGTCCCTATCCTCTTTTCTATAAGTTTTGGATAACACACACTGTCCTTTTCCTGCAGGCACCCTCCTTCATCCCTCGTGGGAAGAAGCCTACCCTAAACCTGCCAGTCCGAAAACGGCAGGGGATCGAGGGTCAGCCATATGAGGCTGTTGCCGCCACCCCATCGCAAGTGGGGGAAATGGGAGCCGAACAGTCGACCCCTCCTCGATTAGGGAGCCGGTCGTCCGAAGACTGCACCCCCGCCATTCAATAGCATACCACCCCTTTTGAAACTATTGGGGCCGCCTCCCAGGCGGTCGACGGTTCCTCTCTATTCTCCCAGCGGCCATCTACCAACTTCATTAAGGTGAATCTCGCCGCCAAGCTCTTTCTTGTCTAGGACTTGATTGGAGGGGCTTGTCGCACGGGACCAGCGGTGTTGCAAGAAGTTGCAGACTGATCTGGATGCTCGTGAGGCCGAGAAGCAGGGCCTGCAGCGTCAACTGGAGCAGACACTGGCTAAGGCCGGGGCTGATGCAACCCAAGCTAGCAGGGCTACCAGCAAGGTCGTACCGACACCCTTGGGTACCTATGCAAGGTCCCGGTGGCCCTAGCCAGCGATTTCCAAGAGGATAACTATTTCGAAACTTACATCCACTACGTGGGCGAGCATCAGCGGGCCGTCGATGAGGGCTATGACCCTGAGGAGGTGGAGCTTGTCCCTCCTCTTATTGAGGGTGAGGACGCTGGGGATGAGGCCACCAACCCCATGGATGCTGAGGCCAGGGCTTCAGAGGAAGAGGAGGAGCACGAGGGCGGCGGGGAGCTCGACGTGTAACCCCCCGCCCCCTCTTTCCCTCCCCCTTTTTTTTTTGAATTGGAAGTTGTATTCCCAATCTATAATGAAGAACGTTCACTTTTGTCAGTTAGCTTCTTTCATCGTCTGCTCTTTTGCCCTATGCTTGTTGTTTCGCCTTAACCTATACTTGTTCTTTTGCCTTACCTTGTACTTGTTCTTTTGCCTCAACTTGTACTTGTTCTTCATGTCTTCGTGTGCCGTGGGGCAGTAGTAGCTCCCAGGCGAAAGGATAAGGGAGGTGTTAGCTGACCAAGAGTATAGTGACCAGCCGTGAGGCCGTACTCTGGGACCCTTAGCCCCAATTGGGGCTAAGAGTGTAGCGATCGGCCGCGAGGCCGTGCTCTGGGACCCTTAGCCGCCATTGGGGCCAAGCGTATAGCGACCGGCCGTGAGGCCGTGCTCTGGGGCCCTTAGCCCCCATTGGGGCCAAGAGTGTAGCGACCGATCGCGAGGCCGTGCTCTGGGGCCCTTAGCCCCTATTGGGGCCAAAAGTGTAGCGACCATCCATGCTCTGCAACCCTTAGCCCCCATTGGGGCTAAGAGTGTAGCGGCCGACCATGAGGCCGTGCTCTGGGACCCTTAGCCCCCATTGGGGCCAAGAGTGTAGCGACCGGCCGTGAGGCCGTGCTCTGTGACCCTTAACCCCTATTGGGGCTAAGAGTGTAGCGACCGGCTGTGAGGCCGTGCTCAGGGAGAAAAAGAATTGTCTATCAGTGCAAAGGTAGCTGCCGTGGGCCACTCATTTTATTGCTTGTACTCAAAAGCGTACATCTTAGTTGGAGAGAAAGAGAAACATGAGCTTATGTGTAGTACTTCCTCTGGTTACTGCTATGCCAGGTCTATGGTATGGGAGAGCCGGTGAGTGTCTCAGGACGATATGTCCCAGGGTGGATTTGAGAAGCAGTCTTATAGGGGCCTTCCTAATTGGTTATTAGCTTTCCATGTTCCCCTGCCCGTGCGACATCCTCCATGCGTGGAAGGATGAGGTCTCCCACCTGACTTGACTGTAGTCAAACCACGCGGTTGTGTAGCCGTGCGATTTGAGGTTTGTAGAGAGTTTCCTGAAGGAGAGCGTCCCCTCAAACTGAGGGGAGAAGGTCGAGAGCTTCTCGGAGTGCTGCATTGTTCAACTCCTCTAGGAACGTAGTCAGCCGATGAGTGTGAAGGGCGACCTCCACTGGTAAAACGGCTTCGGAACCGTATGCTAGTATAAAAGGGGTTTCGCCAGTAGCGGTTTTTTCAGTGGTGCGGAGAGACCATAGGACGCCATGTAGTTCATTGGCCCACTTGCCCTTTGCATCGTCAAGTTTCTTCTATAGGCCGTGGAGGATAGACTTATTGGCTGCCTCGGCCTAGCCGTTGGTCTGAGGGTGAGCCACAACCGTGAACCTCACTTGACAGCCTAGATTGATCAAATAGTCTGTGAGCTTGCTAGTATCAAATTGCCTGCTGTTATCAAAGATGATGGCCCGGGGGATGCCGAAACGGGTGATGATGTTTTGCCAAATAAACCTTCGTACCTCAACAGTTGTTATAGAGGCTACGGCCTTGGCTTCTATCCATTTGGTGAAGTAATCAACTGCCACGAAGTGATACTTACGCTGTCCCGTTGCTTTGGGGAAGGGACCGAGGATATCCATTCCCTAAGTGGCGAATGGTAGGGGGTTGACAATTCGTGTCATGCGCGTGGTGGGCACTCGCTGGATGGGGGCGAACTTCTGACATTTGTCGCAAGTTCTTACTAACGTCATGGCATCCTCCTACAGGCTGGACCAGTAGTAGCCAACCTGTATTGCCGTGACAGTTAGGGCACGACCCCCAGCATGCGTGCTGCATATGCCTTCGTGCAATTCCTCCAGTACCCTTTTTCCTCCCTCCGGGGTTATACAGCATAAGAGGGGACGGGCAAAAGATCTTTTGTATAGGATCCCCTCGTACAGGATAAACCAGTTCGATATCTTCTTCACCTTGTCAGCTTCTTTAGGATCTGAAGGCAAGGTATCGTCCGTGAGGTACACGCAGATGGGATCCATCCATGTCGAGTTCCTGTTTAACCATAACACCTCATGTGGATCAATGCTCATCTCCGTGAGGGTCTCCCACTGAATGTTTTTGGGCTTCCCGTCGTTGGATGACTTTGCTAACTTAGACAAGGCGTCAGCCTGGCGGTTCTCTGATCGGGGTATGTGCGTGATTGCAAAATATTTCAGCAACTTAGTTGCTTCCCGTACCCGCCAAACATAGGCGGCCATAGTGTTGTCCTTTGCTTCATATGCGCAGTTTAGCTGGCTAACGACTAATTAGGAGTCAGAGAAGGCTTGGACGGAATCCGCTCCAGCAATGTAACATAACTCTATCCCCGCAATGAGGGCTTCGTTCTCAGCTTCATTATTAGATGCCTTAAAAATGAATTTGAGAGCATGCTCGTACCACGTCCCTGTGGGCCTTTCAATGATGAGGTCGGCACCACTCCCGTCCTTAGTGAATGACCCATCCACATGCAGGTTCCAAGGCCGCAGGCATGAATCCCTTTCCTCTGCGGGCGTCGTGCTCTCAGCTAAGAAGTCAGCCAATGCCTGGGCCTTGATGGCTCGTCGTGGCTCGAAAGTAAGGTCATAGCGGGAGAGTTCAACGGCCCATTTCAGGAGCCGTCCCGAAGCATCCAGCTTCTGAAGGACATTCCTCAAGGGCTGATCCGTTAGGACTGAGATCTTATGAGCCTCGAAGTAGGGCCTCAGCTTTCGGCTGGCCATAACTAAGGCATATGCGGATTTTTCAATGAGAGGGTAGTTCACCTTTACCCCTGCCAATGCGTGGCTTGCGTAGTACACGAGGATCTTCTCCTTTGCCCGTTCGACCAAGAGAACAACGCTAACCGCATGCTCTGAGACAGCCAAATACTAGATGCTGGTAGCTGGCCCCTGCATTCTTTAGCCCGAAGGGCATTGTTTTATAACAGTGGAGGCTGCGGTCCGTGATGAACGCTGTCTTTTCCTAGTCTTCTGGGCAGAGGGGTATCTGGCGATACCCGGAGAAGGCGTCCATGAAACTCAGTAGCGCGTGTCCCGCCGTGGCGTTTACCAACTCATTAATCTTTGGCAGTGGGTAACGATGCTTTGGGCAGGCCTTATTCAAATCCATGAAGTCCACGCACATTCTCCAAGTCCCGTTTGGTTTCTTTACGAACACTACATTCGAGACCCATTCGGGTTACTGGCACTCTCGAATGAAACTAGCCTCTAACAACTTCTGAACTTCAGCATTGGCCGCTGCTACCCTTTTCGGGCCCATATGGTGCTTCTTTTGGATAACTGGCTTGTGATGGGGTTCTACGTTCAACCGGTGCTCCATCACATTTGGAGCAATGCCGGGCATTTCCTCGGCTCCGAACGCAAAAACATCCTTGTGTTCCCGTAAGAGGGAAACCGGTGATTGCCGATCAAGGGCCGTGATGTCGCGACTTAGTTGCACAGTGCGCTCAGGCTGCTTCTCTTCGAGTGAGACGTGCTCCATCTCGTCCGTGGCTTCTGGTCGAGGCTGCGGAAGTTTTGATGAAGTTAGGGGGTGGATAACCTAAGCCTTTGGGGCCGGAGCGGTCGGTCCCGCCTTTGCCTGCTTCTCCATATGGGACGATTCAATGAGTCCACGCTCCCAAGTCCACTTTACGAGGGGTTTTATGCTCACCAGGTAGCACTCCCGAGCCGTACGCTGGTCCCCCCGTATTTTGCCAACACTGCCATTATCCACTTCGAACTGAAGCTGGAGGAGGTACGGGGCGATGATGGCCTTCACCTTGTAGAGGGTTGGCCATCCTAAAATTACATTGTAGGCCGTGGGCACATCAATGACCAGAAAGTCGACCTCAAGGTTCTTGGACTTGGTCTTATCGCCAAAGCGCATTGGAAGGCTGATCATTCCCATGGGATTCACTTCCTGCCCACCGAAGCCCAGGATAGGGTGCACCAAAGGGACGACGTCGCGTTTGGGGTGCGCGAGTTTCTTCAAGCAATCCCAAGTTATGATGTCCACAGAGCTACCCGTGTCCACCAAGATTCGCCGCACAATCGCGCTGGCTATCTTCATTTCGACGACCAGGGGGTCATTATCGGGAGAGGCGGATCGTGGGGCTTCCTTTCCCCCAAACACCATTGTGGGCACCCTCAAACAAGGTCCCTCCTCCTCGGTGAGCACTTGCTGCGCACTTCTAAGCTGAGCTTTCCAAGCTGACCGAGTTATTCCTTCCACGTAACCCCCAGCTATGGTGGCCATGACTTCCGTTGAGCAGTCCTCATCTCATGGCTGGGGTTGAGCGGGCTCTTACTCCTGTTGAAGGAAGCGCGATCCCCTTTTAAGAAACCAATTCGTGAAGAGCTTTCTTCAACTCTTGGCATTCGATCATGGTGTGTCCAGTCTGCTCGTGGAACTCACAATATTTTCACGCGTTCTACGGCTTAGGAGGTGTGGTCATAGGAGGCGTTCTTCGGAGCATGGGGTGTCCCCTCACCTCCATGAGGACGCTCCTAGCATCAGTAGTGAACCGATGAACAATCACCTCAAACTGCGGCCTCCTCTCCCAGGGGGCGGGATTTCTGTCTCCACGATTAAAATTCTTCTCCCCCCGGATCCTACTCTTCTTCGGGGTGTTAGAGCTGTCCGCGCAGATTTCAGTGGCGTGAATAAAGTCTGCGACCTTCCTCAGGGCTTTAGCTAGTGTCGTTTCCTTTTGTTCAGCCAATGAAAACTTGAAGTGGCTACTCTTGAGACTGTTCGAGAAGGAGGTGTAGGCCACCCCATCCTCTAGATCTGGGATCAGTACCGCCTCCTGGTGGAAATGCTTGACAAATTCGCTGAGGGACTCTTGCAGCCCCTGCTTGATCTTCAATAGGTGGATGCTGGTCCTCCTTTCTTTTCGGCTGGCGATGAATTGGCTAACGAATTTGTCAACCTGGTCTTGAAAGCAAGTGATGTTCCCCGGTGGCAGACCGTTAAACCAAGATTGCACTACTCTCTTCAAAGTGGTAGGGAAATAGTGGCAATACGTGACATCATCCACATCCTGCACATACATCTGTGCCTTGTAGACCCCTAGATGCTCTTCAAGGTCTGTCGTCCCATCATAAAGGTCCAATGTGGGCATTTTAACTTTCCCATAGCGCGGAGCGTTAACTATTTCTGCACTGAACGGAGTGGAGGAGGGGTGAGTGCTCGGCTAAGCGGCCGTGCCCGACACCTTGATAGGGGTTTCAGGCTTACGCTCGACTTCAATGACAAAAGGACTCACCCTCCCTCATCCATGCCTTGAAGATCTAGGGGGTGATTGGTCTGTGTGGCGCAACTCCTGACCGTGCGCTTCCCTTCGGAGCGAACTTCGAGTGCGCTCCCTTCGTACAGGGCGTTCCTTACTGGACCGACGCCTACCCGAGACCTCCCCCGAGGCCTAGAGGTCTGTTCTTGTTCCTTATACCAAGTGGTCCACTGGGAGTGGGTTGCGTAAGGTGTGGAAGCAGTTGTTGATTTGGTTGTGGCCCCCTGCGCGGGGCGGCTAGTTGGTCCCAACGTCGCGCGTCGACCTAGTGGCTCCTCATAAGGCCGACCGCTTTGGTCTGATCGAGACACTTCTTGTCCCCAATTCGTATGACGAGGGGACGGTATTCGCTCCGACCGGTGGGAGGGGTCGTCACCATGAGCCGGTACATAGTCAAAGTGGGGAAGCAGCCTGGCTGAGTTAGCCGCCTCCATTGCTCTTCTGACCTATTCTGTAACTTGGCAGGTGATGGCGTCTGTAATGGTGGACAGGAAGTTTTTTAGAGCGTCCACCATGACATATGCCTCCCGTTCAGGAGGAGGCAGGCTAACCGCTCGAGAGCTCTCGGAAGCATCCTGCACCTCAGGAGGCGTAGAGGTATTACCCACGGGGGCCTTGTCTTTGAGAGTTCGTGCCCAGGTTGCCTCGCTTACTACCATCGCTACCATTCCCTCCCCACAGACGACGCCGATCTGATTCCGGATGAAATCTATGGGGTACGGTTGGTGATGACGTGGGATGAAAGAGCGGGTTCATCTGACAGCTGGCGCGCAACACCCGACATCCTCTTCTTAGAGCAGCCCCACCTGCAAAAAGGGCAACCTCAGGTTGTGGACCGGGGAACGCCTCTCCGACGGTCAAGTTAGTTTGAGGTCCATGTTAAGGGTCAAAAGAGAGAGAGAGAGAGAAAGGAGAGTTTAGTAAATGAATCTGCCAACCCCTTTCCTGAGGAAGATCTGTAACTATTTATAGCCCTCTCGGATGAAGGGGAAGAACAGTAATCTTACCTGGAGTGCCCTCATGGGCCGCCGGTCTCAGAGTGGAAGGGCCCAAGGGGGGGCTCTAGGGTTGCGTCCTGAGGCCCATGAGCCCAGGTATAGGGCCTAGGGAACCCCTAGGGTGATGCTTTTGGGCCCATTATTCTACGCATAGGCTTGGTCTGTAAGTTGGACTTGTATCGGCCAAATTGGGAAAAAAATATGATTTTTCCCCAGTCAAATATAATCATGGGAAGATACATCTAGTGAGCTTGCTGTATATTTCTCCCCTTTTTGTATTTCATAAAAAAGGTACCATAAGAAGGACAAAGTAAAATAACAGCATGTAAAGAATAATATTGAACACATATAGCTGGAAAATCAATCCCATATAGAGATACTTTCTCTCAACTTAGCACCGATAAAAATAACATTGGGAATTAAGTTCTAATAAGAAAGTCAATCTAATATATCTAACATGTATTGACTAAAATTCTCATAAGCAACAAATAAATATAACAAGAGATTAACGCTTAAGAACATTAATGTAGGGATTCTCCCCCAATCAAGAATAAATCATGGTTATAGTAAAATAACAAAGTAATGTAATTCTTCCCTTATATAAACAAGCACTATCATTTATTCAAATTCTAGAAATTATAACAAGCACATTGAGATCATATTCAAGATATCGTTTTTACATGTAAATAATCACATGTGATAATAGCATAGAATATGAAAGCATATTAATCATGCTCTCCTTCCATATATGATTAAGCAAATTAAAGTTCAAAATTTTGAAAAGCAATATGCTCAAATAGGTAGTAGATCATGCAAATAACATCACCTTCCCTTTACTTAGAATCAAATATCATCACTACTCAAGATATTGGCATAAAACTTCAAGTGCTTGATTTTCGGTTATGTTGAAGCAGTAACATCTTAGCCTCTGCCTAGTTTTCAAGGCCTTGGACTGTATTTCAGAGCCTTGAAATTCAAACAGTCAGCAACTTATCCATGATTTCGACTAGTAAAAATTCAACAAACCTATTAGTACTAAGAGAGGGTTTTTCCTCAATTCACATTTGGTGGTTTTGCTTTGGTACCCAAACTTAAACTAATCCAGGACTAGCTTTTCTAAGCGAACATGAATGAAACATATAACCATTCTACTGGCAATAATTGCATGTAAAATGAGATTGGCTTTGGAAGTTTGATTGAACAAAGTAGTCCTCATGGACCTTCTTTTTGTCAAAGGGATTATACCCAATTCATTCTTTATTGAATGTCATCTTTTGAGAGCCCAATAATTTGTCCAAATTTTCTAATCCTTCTGAAAACTTCAAAACCAATTTTGCAAAGCGTTCACATTTAGATTGAACTTCTTTATTTTCTTTTTCAAGAGTATCAATCTTAATATGAAGTGCGTCAGTTGACTTTTGTAGAAACTCATTTTCAATTGATAAATCTCAAATGGTTTTCTTTAAAAATTTTATTTTGGACAAATATTTTAGCTCACATTCGATGCAATTGACTAAAGCTTCTACTAAATCATCTTTAGAGTATTCAAGATTTGTCGAGTAATCTATATCATCTAAGCTTTTGAAATCGGTTCCCTCATCTGAGCTAAAACAAGTTCCTCTGGCTATGATACTAAGATTGACCACTTGATCTTCATCATCATCAGTATTGCTTATGTTATTGTCGCTCCATGTATCTTTTAATTCTTTCTTGAAGTCTTTCTTGGCTCTTTGCTTTTGTTTTTCGGCCTTAGGTTATGAGATTGGTCAATCTCTCACCACATGCCCTGGCAATCCATAGCCAAAAAAAGGACCTATATTAGATTCATTATTATTAGAATTTTTTTTTCGCTTTTGAAGATCCCTCATTGCGTTTTAAACCCTTTTTTATAGAATTTTTTGGGGCTCTTTATTTGAACATTTTCTTCAATAGAAAATCATTGTATTGGATTCCTCATCTTCGTCACTTGACTTGTCTTTCAAACAGTAGAAATCTTCTCTTGTCGGTTTGAAGTCACTCCCCTCTTTGTTGGAACTTCTTCCTCATCTTCTTTCACATGAATTTTATGTGCAAAAAGCTTCGCGAGTGGATCATCCAAGGCTAGGGACTTGATGTTTTGAGTTTTTCCCATTGCAGTGACCATAGGACCCCACTTACCCTTAGCAAGTCAACGGAGAATTTTCCTAACCATTCCCTTATTGGGGTAGGTCTTTTTAAGTGACTTGAGGTTGTTGGTTATATTAGCAAATTGAGTAAACATTTCTTTGACGGACTTGTCTGGTTGCCTCTTGGACAATTCATGTTGATGGAGGACCATATTGATCTTCGATTCTTTACCTTGAGTTACTTCCTCATATGTCACCACCAGCTTGTCCTATATTTTTGTTGTGCTATTTCACATACAAAAACAGCATAGTATTCATCAGCGTCTGAACTGCAATGTAATATGTTCATGACTTTATAATTTTTTAAAAATTTCTCAAAGTGATCATGGGTGTATTGATATTTAATTTTCTCCACATTTTTCCAACAATGATAGTTGTTGGAACATATGGACTATTGGTCACAATAATCCATAAATCGTAGACTTCGGACTTGATGAAATTCTGCATCAAATATTTCCAATAAGAAAAGTTAGGGTCTCTAAACAAAGGAGTTCTAACAGTATGGACAACCTTGATCATAGTAGCCTTCTCTGATGCTGATCATGATCGTTTCCCACCAGATGGTAAAGCTAAAGTAAAGCAATTCTAGCCCTGATACCAAATAAAGACTTAAAGGCCATGGAACCACCTTGCAGGGTAAAGATGGTGATGATTAAAGTCTTAAAATAATTGAAACAAAATGCTAAAAACTAAATACAAGTAAAACAAGAGTATTTTTTTTAACAAGGTTGGGTATGCATATGCTTAGTTCCTGCCTAGAGTTCCTTATCTTTAGGATCAACCCAATTTTATTAGGAGGGATGATTACACAATACTATAGTACACGTACTCGAAGCTTCAAATCACAAGTTGACACTTCAACATGGTTTGGTTGAGCAGACCCTCAACTCTATGTATTCCACCAAATTACAATTAGAACAAAACAACTCAATGAATTAAAATGAATGAAAGCTTAATGAAACGCTTTGTAAATTTATGCCCAAATAACACTATTTGATCTTAAGTGTTTAAGATTCAATTGATTGACTATTTATAACCACCTTGGAATACTAGCTGTTACCCATCAAAAGGTAATTAGTCATTAACAACAAATAAGGAAAGATTAACTCCAGTAGATTTCAAGCCCTTGAAACTAATATAAAGGCCAAGAAGATTCAGCAAATTGCTTAAATTTCAATTATGCTAAAATCATAACTTGCTAACATATTAGCAACATTTACATTCGAAATATGCAGTTGATCAAATCATCCACTAAGAATACTATCTTAAGAATATTTTTCATGATAAATGGGCAAGTAGCAAGCATGCACAATTTTATCTAACTCAATGTGTAATCTCAAAGATATCAAATATATATACACATAATATTCACAACATAGGAAGCATTATCACAAAAGAATATCAAAATTCAAATTTAAATTATAAATCATCATAAATTAATTAAGCAACACTAGGATGCCAATATCAACTTAAAATTACAGCACATTTAAACAATAGTACTTATAAAGTTGGTTCAATTACAATACGATGAATATACCAGTAGAGCACCTTTTTTTTTTCTTGCCTTTCATCCAAACATATTAACAAACACTTTCTGCAATTGAGGGGAGCTAGCAACTTCCCCCTTTTGGCTACATAAAAGACAAAACTCAATAGTATTTCAATATAGGTGGAACGTACAATATAGCGCGCATCTTCGTCCCTACTGGCATAATCGCGCTCATTTCTACATCACCAGCGAACAACATGTGATTTAATTATTTCTTCAAGGCATTTTTCTATTACGAGGCAGTAACAGTCACTACTATCGTCCGATCAAAAGTATTAACAACTTTATAATCACCCTATCACAAATA
>JACYFF010031957.1:38776147-38795516 GCA_017589665.1 Selenicereus undatus
CATTATAAATAGGCAAGTATCAGTCATACACAATTTTAACCAATTCAGCCTATAATCTCTAAGATATCAAATATATATGCACATAATCTTCACAAGACATAAACCATTATTACAAGATATCACTTCAAATCATATCAAGATATCACAAATTCAAAATTAAATCATAAATCATCCCAAATAAATTAAGCAATAGTAGCAGGCAAGTGTCCAATAAAAATCATAACGCATTTAAACAATAGTACATATAAGGTAGGTACAATTATAATATAGTAAAGATACCAATGGAGCAACTCCTTTTTGTCTTCCATCAAAATATATTAATAAGTACATTATGAGTTTGAGAGAAGCTAACAATCTCCCCTTTTTGATGAAAAACAAAACTTGATAGCATTTAAATATTGATTCCGGACGAAACCTCTGGGGTAAGGTTGGTGATGACGTGGGATGAAGGAGTGAGTTTATCTGACAGCTGGCGCGCAACACTTGGCATCTTGTTCTTAGAGCGGCCCCACCTACAAAAAGGGCAACCCCGGGTTGTGGATCGGGGAACACCTCTCCGACGGTCAAGTTAGTTTGGGTTCCACGTTAAGGGTCAAAAGAAAGAGAGAGACAGAGAAAGGAAAGTTCAGTAAATGAATCTGCCAACCCCTTTCCCGAGAAGATCTGTAACTATTTATAGCCATCTCGGATGAAGGGGTAGAGCAGTAATCTTACCTGGAGTGCCCACATGGGCCGCCGGTCTTGGAGTGGAAAGGCCCAAGGGGGGCCTCTAGGGTCCGTCTTGGGGCCCATGAGCCCAGGTATGGGCCCTAGGGAACCCTTAGGGTGATGCTTTTAGGCCCATTATTCCACGTATGGGCTTGGCCTGTAAGTTGGACTTGTATGGGCCAAATTGGGGAAAAATCCGATTTTTCCCCAATCACTTAGCCCCCCACATTTTACTTGCATGTCGCGTCAGACGAGTAGTCAGGTAAAATGTGGAGCACCATTGATGGTCAGCGCACATCCAGGGGTCCTCAGAAATTGGGCCTTTGAAATGGACGACCTTGGAGCCACCGTCCATAGATGCACAGGTGACGAGGCCTAGATGGCAGTCGTATGAAACTGTCGCTGTCTTCATTATAGAAGGTGACTAACGAGGCAGGGTGTCGCATACTTCCTTATTTGGTGATAGCTGCTATCGGGTGTTTCTCCCATGGCTTTTCCACATTCCCTCAATACTAAAGCGATGAGTGAGTATGTCACTTGCCATTTTGCGTGGGACTGATGTGGGATTGCCTTTCCCCCATCGCCCCTCCCAAAATATTTTCAGACTCTCTGTCCAGACTTTGAGCAGGCCATGGCTAAGCAGGCCGCCAAGTACTATAGACTCCCGGAATTGCCCCAGGTGATCTTCTATGCGATGCTTCTGAATGAGGCCAAAAGGCTTGGGGTATTGCAGGGACGAGCGCTTCGGTCATTAGAGTCGGCCTTCACTGAGCTCCGTTGGAGCGCTTTCGAGTCATGGATTTGGTTATTTGGTGACCGGATCTATATGAAACCCGATTCTGCCCAAAGGGCGGATCGAGGGAGAGTTCAGGAGTCGATCGACAAGAAGAGGGCTCGGGAGTGGAGAAGGTAGATGAGGACTTGACCACTGAGAAGGTGGCCTAACCTTAGGATAGCGATGAGTAGGGGAAAGTCGTTAAGCCTATGAATGCGCGGTCCCCCTACTAGTGTTTTCTCCCGTTCCTACCTTATACTGTTTATGCTAATAAGTAATAAAAGACTGTAATTTCATATTTTGTTGAATAGTCTTTACTTTACTTGTAATTAATTTATGGTGGTTGGATGGACATGTGTCCGAGATAGATTGGCCATTAGACTCTTGGGAAGTTCTCTTGTCTCCAGCTCCTCCAATTCCCCCTCTATAAATACATCATCATTCTCCCACGTAGGATAGTCAATTGTTTCATCCTTATAGAGGAGTGGTAGAAAGCATAGGAAGAGCAATAAGTACCCCTGTTTCCTTGGTAAACATGGCATTCCCTCCTATCTACAATACTAGGGAGATGGCCGACTATGTGAGAGAGTCCTTTATCTGGCGCTGGAGGAGTGCTTCACGTCCGCCTCGTCCCCTTCCTAAAAGACTTTCACGCCCTGTGCCCACGATTTTCGTTGTCTGAGGGTGAGGGCGTGGCGGCCGAGTACGGGTTCCCTGAAATGGTGCAGGCGACATTTTATGCTATGTTGCTAAATGAGGTTGTCGAGCTGGGCGTAGCACTCAATTTTATGGACGAGGGTATGAGAGCGGCCCCGGTGGTTGTAAGGTGGTCGAACTTCGAGGTTTGGATGATCTGTGTTGATGACGTACTGAGAGTAGCACAGCTCCAGCGCCCGGCCAATGAAGTAGAAGTCAAGGATTCCCCAGACGGCTGAGAAGGAGGATCTTGATCGATTGGCCCCCTACCCTCTCCAGCGATGAAGAATAGTCGTAGTTTTATTTTGAATCTTCTTTTGTACTGCCCTGCCGCCCTTTTATTGCTTGTATTAGCATGTTTGCCGTAATAAAAACAGGTCCCATATGACTTGCCTTTTACTTGTTTTCGTCTGTTGTGAAAGGCTGTGAAGCCATGCTTAGGGTCCCTTGGCCCCCGTGGGTGCTTAGGGGCACGATGGCCGGCCGTTAGGCCGCGCTTGTGGACCCTTAGCCCCCTGTGGGGCCAAGAGTGTAGCGACCGACCTTTAGGTCGTGCATGCAGACCCGCAACCCTTATTGGGGCTAAGAGTGTAAGGCCCGACTGTTACGTCGTGCTTAAGGGCCCTTAGCCCCCATTAGGGCTAAAAATGTAGCGCCCGACCGTTAAGCCATGCTTGAGGATGCTTATCCCCCATTGGTGCTAAGGGTGTAGCGCCCGACTGTTTGGCCGCGTTTGCGGACCCTTATCCCCCAGTGGGGTTAAGAGTGTAGCGATCGGCTGTTAGGCCGTACTTGCCGGCTCTTAGCCCCCAGTGGGGCTAAGAGTTTAACGACCGGCCGTGAGGCCATGCTTGAGGACCCTCAGCCCCCATTAGGGCTAGGAGTATAGCGACCGACTGTTAGGCCATGCTTGCGGGCTCAGTGTAGCGACCGACCATTAGGCCGTGCTTGCGGACCCCTAGCCCCCAGTGGGGCTAAGAGGGTAGCGGGGCTAAGAGGGTAGCGGACGGCCGTGAGGTCGTGCTCGCAGACCCCTAGCCCCCAAATGGGCTAAGAGAGTAGCGAACGACCATAGTAGGGATGGCAACGGGGTTGGGGGGGAATATTCCCCCTCCCTCGCCCCCGCCCCCGCCCCCGCTGTTGGGGATGGTTTTCCCCTCATCCCCGCCCCACCGGGGCCCCCGCTTCCCTGAATTTTACTGATGAGATCACACAAAATGCAAGCCCAGTTACGGCAAAAATTATGAGGCCAATATCAAAATAATCGAACAATAAGCCCTAAACAAAAATGAGAAATTAAACTAATAAATTAAGGATATATATATATGTAATTTTAATTAATTTTTGAGGTGAAAAAACGGGTTCGGGGGCGAGTACATTTCCCCGACTAGGAGCGGGTTTGGGGACGGGGGGGAATTTTGCCCCGTCCCGCCCCCTTCCCCTCGGCCGGGGGAGGAATTTTTCTCCGTCCCCGTCGGGTCCGGGGAATTTTCCCCGCTGCAGGGTGGGGCCCCGACGGGGTTGGGGAAACCCCGCCCCGTTGCCATCCCTAGGGCATAGTGCCATGCCCGAGATCCCCTAACCCCTTAGGCTGGGCGTACAACGGTTGGCCACTCTGGAGTGCCTCTAGGGACCCATTCTTTTACGAGATCGTAAATTTCTGCCGATGATGTGGCGGTGATAGGTCGCCACATGGCGTCGGTTGGGAAGAGGTGTGCCTGTTGAGTTTCATCGGGAGGTGCCTGTCGCCTTTTTGCTCTATATAAGGGTGAGAATTCGTTGAGGGAGGGTCATTTGCTCTCCACACATTTCCACCCCCGAGAGAGAAGCAATTTTTTAGAGAGAGAAGCTCTGTTTCACATCTCCCGCTTTGCCTTCAAATTTACTATAGTGCCTCAAGCTGCCTCTTTGCATCTTCAAGGGCTTGCTTGAATGTTCATCCTTATCTTCAACGAGCTCCCTTGAATCTTCATCTCTTACAGGTACACCTTCGTGCCCCCTAGAAGCACTGTTTGTTGTATATTATGTCGTCGTCTTGCTCATCCAATAGGGACGTCCATGAGCGGCTAACCAGGCTCCTAGTGGAGGGTCGGCACCCGCAACTCCCTAACCTCCCGAGTCCCGGCCTTTATTTATGGCCGGGTGGTAGTCGACATCCCCTGAAAGAATAAGCTAAGGGAACCCAAAAAGGATTCCCTATGCGGTGGCGCTTTTAAAATCGGGCACCCCCTCGTGGTCCAGCTGCGAGTATTCCTCCACCCCCAGCGTCCTTAGCCCAAAGGTGGAGGTGACGTATCTGTGGGAGATAACTGTAGCTAATTATATCACTGATTTCCAGGTTCGCAGAATGGCGATGACCAAGTCCACCCCTGGCATCAGATCCCCCGACGAGTTGCCGGCTGAGGGCACGCAACGTAACCCTGTTAAGCTCCATTCAAGTTCAATCCGGAGGCCGAAGTGACCTCTACTAGTTCTAGTGCTACCTCAGGGACGGACTCGCCCAGCTCCTCATCTCAGAGTTCGTCAAGGAGTTCGTCCTCAGAGAGGGAGTCCACGAGCTCCTCTTCTTCTGAAGCGTCGTTGGGACCGGGCCAGTCAGTGCTTAAACGAAAGGGTCGTACGCCCGCAGTAACTGAGATCATTGTAGAAGGGTCGGAGTTCCCCGTGGCCGAAACCCGCTCGGACCCACAGGATGGTCCGGGCTATAATAGCCCAACCCTAAAATTATTTAATTATATTTACATATTTATTTATCTCAAGTTCATAATTTTTCTTTCTTCTCTCATATTCATTTATCTATTCACCCAGGTGGAAAAATTTTATTCGGGCCCTCACTTGGCAATTCGGATTTTATTTGTTTATTTAATTGATCAACGAAAACTTTGGAAGAATTGATAGTAGGCCCTAACGAGTTTAACCTAAGTAATTTATTTTGCTTTCCGTAACATTATAAATCTTTTATTTTGAGTTTCAAAGTGTTATTGTTACAAAGCATTTTGTTACTGAACCCAATTTATTTCAGTCGTTTTGAAGCCCAATAAGTTGCCTATTATTTTAAACTAATTACCATGGTTAACTTAACCATGGTTAGCTTAAAAGGTGGCATTACTAGATAAAATTTCAGCCAAAGTGAGTTGATTAGTCAAAACACACATCTTAATCTTCAGACTTCACTTTCTCTCTCTCCTCTCCCTACCCCACGGCAGCAGCATTGGCAGCCCTTATTGGGTGTTTTTCAGCCATCTTTCCGGCGAGCCCTAGTGGTTTTCGATCCCCCCCAATATTCTACTACCTCAAGCTATCATCCTCCATCATCAAAACCCCTAAACCTCATCTCCGTCTCAACTTATTTGCAATCAAAGTGAGTAATCTTGAAATTTGTTTTTGTTGGTTTTGCCTTTTATTTTAGTTTTGATTCTAGTTTTGATGTTTATGATCTTTGATCATGTTGTTTTGATAAGAAACAAGAGTTATTTTGATGTTAATCATGGTGGTGTTGAGGTTGGATCATGCTAGGTTAGGGTTAATCTTTGAACATGTAAGCTTAATGTTAAAGTATTGGATTTTGATTGTTTTATCTTTGATTTGGTCATCTTCCAATTTATTGGTGTTTATGTTGATGTTTTTAGTGATTTCACATGAGTTGGAGAGAGTCCAGGTTGGCCATAAACTAGGGTTTTGGCAAACAATGCATGGTTTGGATTAATTTAGCCTTAAGCTTGATTTATGTAGGTATTTGATTAAAAAATTATCTCTTTTGGTTATGATTATGAAGTGAATTTGAGTGTGGTGATTTTGTATGCTGTTGGGATGGACCAAAGCTTACTTACATGCTTTTAAAGAATGGTTTAAGTTGAGAATTTGTGTGAAAAGAGAGGGAAAAGCTAAAATAGTGAGGGCTGAAAATTTCAAAAAAACAGTGCAGATTTTGGTAGTAAACTGGTAATGCACGGCCCAACCAAAAATTATGGTTTTTGGTGGGTAGATATTTCAGTGTGTCAGCTTTCAAAAGGATCTTTTATCACCTTAATCCGAGGTCTGTGGAAAAAGTTATGGTCGTTTTACCGAAATTGCGCAGAATGGACCAAAACTGACATGCTTTGGTTCTAACCACATTTTGAGAATCCTATTGAGGGAATCAAGCTTGGTGTTCTAACTAAAAGCTTTTTAGGGCTTCCTAATCTTTCTACATTGGGGTTTTAAGTCTCAATCAGAGGCCAGATGATTAAGTTATGAGTCATTTTTCCTAAGCCTCTATTATACTTATACTTTGCTTCTTCTAAATTATTAGCTATGAAATAAATATTTTTGCTAACCGTATGTTCCTACAACGATAATTTTGTATCGAATCTGAGCCTAATCTATCACCCCTTCCACTTTTGTGCACAATATTATTCCATGAGCTTACATTTAAAAATTCCAGGTACGTTCATTGCTTGTATCTTTAGAAGTCAGCTAGTATTTATCAAAATTATAATGTTTTGGTAAGTGCATCAATGAATCAGTTTAATCAGTAATTCCTCACATAATTAGTGACCTCATCAGTTATCAGTTATAGGGCATAGCCCTTTAGTTACCCGCGCAGCTTCAGCCTAGGTCCCGATTGGCTTGGCAGGTGTACACCTATCTTCAGATCGTAACAGTTACCAGGGGTTCACTATTAGATAATAATTGACAATGCAATTTCAGATTCATCTTGTTCCCTGTGTTTAATTAAAAATGAATTGTAATACGGGCCCAACCAGTTTGTATTCCATGAATGTTTAACAATACAGGAATGCATGTACTGAGCTGCAGCTCACATTTCGAAATGTTTTCATGTTTTGTTTTAGGAAAGTGTTCAGTGAATCGCCATCAGGCAGGTAGAACGGCTGAAGATGATAAGTGAGCCGAGAAATCGTTATGGCATGGGGGTGTATTATCGTTGAAATGTCTATAATACCATATTATGATTTATTTTGGTGTTGACACTATATATTTTATCAGAATTTTATATTTTGGTGTTATCCTTGAGATGTTTGTATGGTTTTGATGTTAGAACAATTTCTATATTTATTGAAATGGTTTGATAGGTTGTGATGGTGTGAATGCCTTTGATGGAAAACATTGATTATTATAGCTCAGTTATCATGTGCAAGTAAAGTCTTGTCCTTAATGGGACGACGTAACACCTAATCATTTGGGTTAACATTCCTACTTGGGTAAAACTAGTGAAAGAAATGCAAATAGTGATTGATGTATCTTTGGGGCGTTACACGGGCAGTCACTTCCCTAATCCAAAGGTCGTCACTAAGCTAAAGAGGTCGGCCTTCGAGAAGCAATACCTTCTGCTTGCCGGGTATACCTTCGTGATCCCCGAGGCGGATGCCACCGTAAATGAGCTGCCCGCCAAGTGCATAGCGGTCTACCGTGCGGCCCTAAACTACGGTCTCCATTTCCACCTTCATCCTGTGATTGTGGAGATCTTGAATAAGTACGAATTGGCGCCTGCGCAGGTTGTGCCCACCTCTTGGCACAACATTTGTTCCTTTATAATAACTTGCGAGTTGCGCGGCCTTACTTGTTCGACTTGGGCATTCAGTCTCGTTCATACCGTTCAAAAGGCTCCCAAGGAGACCGAGGACCTAGGGTGGTATTGCTTCAACAACAGGCCGGGCTTCATGACGACCATCGAAAAGAAATCAAAAGTGAAGCATTGGAAGTATGACTTCCTCTTCTTACGCCAGGAATCAGGCTGGGGGGACGTTCTTGACTGGAATGAGGAAAAACCCGTGAGGAACCCCTTCGGGGAACCCACAGCCGAGGGGAGGACGACTGCCCGCTACTTCCAGTTTTACATACACACGGACGATAAGCCTCAGCCTATCCCTAAGTTCATGGCTCAAGCTAGTGAGTCAGTGAAGAGCCCCGAGGGGAGGAGAAGCAAGTCTAGTGATCAGGAGCCTTTGAATTGGCTGCCCAAGTTAAAGTTTTTTGCCAACGATTTCTTCCTCGTCGCAGCTGGTCTTCTGATTCTTAAGAATTACACCAAGGGTACTTAGTCGTCCCAATGCTATCTATTTTTATGTTTGGTGCTGACCTGACTTCCCTTTTGCTTCATGCAAATCAAGCGAGGCCGAGGTTGACGGTCTTCGAGACCAAGGATGCCCACCCAAAACAGGTGGCGGCTGACGCTGAGTGTCGGCTGGAGGAGGAGAGGCAGCGCTTCGTTACCCAGCATGCCAAAAAGTACAGTGCACAACATCGTTCATCCCTACCCTCTTTTCTGTAAGTTTTGGATAACACACACTGTCCTTTTCCTACAGGCACCCTCCTTCATCCCTCGTGGGAAGAAGCCTACCCTAAACCTGCCAGTCCGAAAACGGCAGGGGATCGAGGGTCAGCCATATGAGGCTGTTGCTGCCACCCCATCGCAAGTGGGGGAAATGAGAGCCGAACAGTCGACCCCTGCTCGATCAGGGAGCTGGTCATCCGAAGACTGCACCCCCGCCATTCAATAGCATACCACCCCTTTTAAAACTGTTGGGGCCGCCTCCCAGGCGGCCGACAGTTCCTCTCTATTCTCCCAGCGGCCATCTACCAACTTCATTAAGGTGAATCTCGCCGCCAAGCTCTTTCTTGTCTAGGACTTGGTTGGAGGGGCTTGTCGCACGGGACCAACGGTGTTGCAAGAAGTTGCGGACTGATCTGGATGCTCGTGAGGCCGAGAAGCAGGGCCTGCAGCGTCAACTGGAGCAGACACTGGCTAAGGCCGGGGTTGATGCAACCCAAGCTAGCAGGGCTACCAGCAAGGCCGTACCGATACCCTTGGGTACCTACGCAAGGTCCCGGTGGCCCTGGCCAGCGATTTCCAAAAGGATAACTATTTTGAAACTTACATCCACTACGTGGACGAGCATCAGCGGGCCGCCGATGAGGGCCATGACCCTGAGGAGGTGGAGCTTGTCCCTCCTCCTATTGAGGGTGAGGACGCTGGGGATGAGGCCACCAACCCCATGGATGCCGAGGCCGGGGCTTCAGAGGAAGAGGAGGAGCACGAGGGCGGTGGGGAGCTCGACGTATAACCCCCCGCCCCCTCTTTCCCTCCCCCTTTTTTTTTGAATTGGAAGTTGTATTCCCAATCTGTTAATGAAGAACGTTCACTTTTGTCAGTTAGCTTCTTTCATCGTCTGCTCTTTTGCCCTATGCTTGTTGTTTCGCCTTAACCTATACTTGTTCCTTTGCCTTACCTTGTACCTGTTCTTTTGCCTCAACTTGTACTTGTTCTTCATGTCTTCGTGTGCCGTGGGGCAGTAGTAACTCCCAGGCGAAAGGATAAGGGATGTGTTAGTTGACCAAGAGTATAGTGACTAGCCGTGAGGCCGTGCTCTGGGACCCTTAGCCCACATTGGGGCTAAGAGTGTAGCGATCGGCCGTGAGGCCGTGCTCTGGGGCCCTTGGCCCCCATTGGGGCCAAGAGTGTAGCGACCGGTCGCGAGGCCGTGGTTTGGGGCCCTTAGCCCCTATTGGGGCCAAAAGTGTAGCGACCAGCCGTGCTCTGGGACCCTTAGCCCCCATTGGGGCTAAGAGTGTAGCGACCGGCTGTGAGGCCGTGCTCAAGGAGAAAAAGAATTGTCTATCAGTGCAAAGGTAACCGCCGTGAGCCACTCATTTTATTGCTTGTACTCGAAAGTGTACATCTTAGTTGGAGAGAAAGAGAAACATGAGCTTATGTGTAGTACTTCCTCTGGTTGCTGCTATGCCAGGTCTATGGTATGGGAGAGCCGGTGAGTGTCTCAAGACGATATGTCCCGGGGTGGATTTGAGAAGCAATCTTATAGGGGCCTTCCTAATTGGCTGTTAGCTTTCCATGTTCCCCTGCTCGTGCGACATCCTCTATGCGTGGAAGGATGAGGTCTCCCACCTAAATTGACTGTAGTCAAACCACGCGGTTGTGTAGCCGTGCGATTCGAGGTTTGTAGAGAGCTTCCCGAAGGAGAGCGTCACCTCGGACTGAGGGGAGAAGGTCGAGAGCTTCTCGGAGTGCTGCATTGTTCAACTCCTCTAGGAACGTAGTCAGCCGATGAGTGTGAAGGGTGACCTCCACTGGTAAAACGGCTTCGGAAGCGTATGCTAGTATAAAAGGGGTTTCGCCAGTAGCGGTTTTTTCAGTGGTGCGAAGAGACCATAGGACGCCATGTAGTTCATTGGCCCACTTGCCCTTTGCATCGTCAAGTTTCTTCTATAGGCCGTGGAGGATAGACTTATTGGCTGCCTCGGCCTGGCCATTGGTCTGAGGGTGATCCACAACCGTGAACCTCAATTGACAGCCTAGATTGAACAAATAGTCCGTGAGCTTGCTAGTATCAAATTGCCTGCCGTTATCAAAGATGATGGCCCGGGGGATGCCGAAACGGGTGATGATGTTTTGCCAAATAAACCTTCGTACCTGAACAGTTGTTATAGAGGCTACGACCTCGACTTCTATTCATTTGGTGAAGTAATCAACTGCCACGAAATGATACTTACGTTGTCCCGTTGCTTTGGGGAAGGGACCGAGGATATCCATTCCCTAAGTGGCGAATGGTAGGGGGCTGACAATTCTTGTCATGCGCGTGGTGGGCACCCGCTGGATGGGGGCGAACTTCTGACATTTGTCGCAAGTTCTTACTAACGTCATGGCATCCTCCTACAGGCTGGACCAGTAGTAGCCAACCTGTATTGCCGTGACAGTTAGGGCACGACCCACAGCATGCGTGCTGCATATGCCTTCGTGCAATTCCTACAGTACCCTTTTTCCTTCCTCTGGGGTTATACAGCATAAGAGGGGACGGGCAAAACATCTTTTGTATAGGATCCCCTCGTACAGGATAAACCAGTTCGATATCTTCTTCACCCTGTCAGCTTCTTTAGGATCTGAAGGCAGGGTATTGTCCGTGAGGTACACGCAGATGGGATCCATCCATGTCGAGTTCCTGTTTAACCATAGCATCTCATGTGGATCAATGCTCATCTTCGTGAGGGTCTCCCACTGAATGTTTTTGGGCTTCCCGTCGTCGGACGACCTTGCTAACTTAGACAAGGCATCAGCCTGGGGGTTCTGTGATTGGGGTATGTGCGTGATTGCAAAATATTTCAGCAACTTAGTTGCTTCCCGTACCCGCCGAACATAGGCGGCCATAGTGTTGTCCTTTGCTTCACATGCGCAGTTTAGCTGGCTAACGACTAATTAGGAGTAAGAGAAGGCTTGGACGGAATCCGCTCCAGCAATGTAACATAACTCTATCCCCGCAATGAGGGCTTCGTACTCAGCTTCATTATTAGATGCCTTAAACATGAATTTGAGAGCATGCTCGTACCACGTCCCTGTGGGCCTTTCAATGATGAGGTCGGCACCACTCCCGTCCTTAGTGAATGACCCATCCACATACAGGTTCCAAGGCCGCAGGCATGAATCCCTTTCCTCTGCGGGCGTCGTGCTCTCAGCTAAGAAGTCAGCCAACGCCTAGGCCTTGATGGCTCGTCGTGGCTCGAAAGTCAGGTCATAGCGGGAGAGTTCAACGGCCCATTTCAGGAGCCGTCCCGAGGCATCCAGCTTCTGAAGGACATTCCTCAAGGGCTGATCCGTTAGGACTGAGATCTTATGAGCCTCGAAGTAGGGCCTCAGCTTTCGGTTGGCCATAACTAAGGCATATGCGGATTTTTCAATGAGAGGGTAGTTCACCTTTACCCCTGCCAATGCGTGGCTTACATAGTACACGAGGATCTTCTCCTTTGCCCGTTCGACCAAGAGAACAACGCTAACCGCATGCTCTGAGACAGCCAAATACTAGATGCTGGTAGCTGGCCCCTGCATTCTTTAGCCCGAAGGGCATCGTTTTATAACAGTGGAGGCTGCGGTCCGTGAAGAATGCTGTCTTTTCCTAGTCTTCTGGGCAGAGGGGTATCTGGTGATTCCCGGAGAAGGCGTCCATGAAACTCAGTAGGGCGTGTCCCGCCGTGGCATTTACCAACTCGTTAATCTTTGGCAGTGGGTAACGATCCTTTGGGCAGGTCTTATTCAAATCCATGAAGTCCACGCACATTCTCCAAGTCCCGTTTGGTTTCTTTACGAACAATACATTCGAGACCCATTCGGGTTACTGGCACTCTCGAATGAAACCAGCCTCTAACAACTTCTGAACTTCAGCATTGGCCGCCGCTACCCTTTTCGGGCCCATATGGTGCTTTTTTTGGATAACTGGCTTGTGATGGGGTTCTACGTTCAACCCTGCTCTAACACATTTGGAGCAATGCCGGGCATTTCCTCGGCTCCGAATGCAAAAACATCCTTGTGTTCCCGTAAGAGGGAAACCAGTGATTGCCGATCAAGGGCCGTGATGTCGCGACTTAGTTGCACAGTGCGCTCAGGCCGCTTCTCTTCGAGTGAGACGTGCTCCATCTCGTCCGTGGCTTCTGGTCGAGGCTGCGGAAGTTCTGATGAAGTTAGGGGGTGGATAACCTAAGCCTCTGGGGCCGGAGCGGTCGGTCCCGCCTTTGCCTGCTTCTCCATCTGGGACGGTTCAGCGAGTCCACGCTCCCAAGTCCACTTTACGAGGGGTTTTATGCTCACCAGGTAGCACTCCCGGGCCGTCCGCTGGTCCCCCCGTATTTTGCCAACATTGCCGTTATCCACTTCGAACTGAAGCTGGAGGAGGTACGGGGCGATGATGGCCTTCACCTTGTAGAGGGTTGGCCATCCTAAAATTACATTGTAGGCCGTGGGCACATCAATGAGCAGAAAGTCGACCTCAAGGTTCTTGGACTTGGTCTTATCGCCAAAGCGCACTGGAAGGCAGATCATTCCCATGGGATTCACTTCCTGCCCACCGAAGCCCAGGATAGGGTGCACCAAAGGGACGACGTCGCGTTTGGGGTGCACGAGTTTCTTCAAGCAATCCCAAGTTATGATGTCCACAGAGCTACCCGTGTCCACCAAGATTTGCCGCACAATCGCGCTGGCTATCTTCATTTCGACGACCAGGGGGTCATTATCGGGAGAGGCGAATCGTGGGGCTTCCTTTCCCCCAAACACCATTGTGGGCACCGTCGAACAAGGTCCCCGCTCCTCGGTGAGCACTTGCTGCGCACTTCTAAGCTGAGCTTTCCAAGCTGATCGAGTTATTCCTTCCACATAACCCCCAAGTATGGTGGCCATGACTTCCGTTGAGCAGTCCTCATCTCATGGTTGGGGTTGAGCGGGCTCTTACTCCTGTTGAAGGAAGCGCGATCCCCTTTTAAGAAACCAATTCGTGAAGAGCTTTCTTCAACTCTTGGCATTCGATCGTGGTGCGTCCAGTCTGCTCGTGGAACTCACAATATTTCCGCGCATTCTGCGGCTTAGGAGGTGCGGTCATAGGAGGCTTTCTTCGGAGCATGGGGTGTCCCCTCACCTCCATGAGGACGCTCCTGGCATCAGTGGTGAACCGAGGATCAGTCACCTCGAATTGCGGCCTCCTTTCCCAGGGGGCGGGATTTCTATCTCCACGATTAAAATTCTTCTCCCCCGGGATCCTACTCTTTTTCGGGGTGTTAGAGCTGTCTGCACCGATTTCAGTGGCGTGAATGAAGTCTGCAGCCTTCCTCAGGGCTTTAGCTAGTGTCGTTTCCTTCTGTTCAGCCAATGAAAACTTGAAGCGGCTACTCTTGAGACCGTTCGAGAAGGAGGTATAGGCCACCCCGTCCTCTAGATCTGGGATCAGTACCGCCTCCTGGTGGAAATGCTTGACAAATTCGGTGAGGGACTCTTGCAGCCCCTGCTTGATCTTCGATAGGTGGATGCTGGTCCTCCTTTCCTTTCGGCTGGCGATGAATTGGCTAACGAATTTGTCAGCCTGGTCTTGAAAGCAAGTGATGCTCCCCGGTGGCAAACCGTTAAACCAAGATTGCACTACTCTTGTCAAAGTGGTAGGGAAATAGCGGCAATACGTGACATCATCCACATCCTGCACATACATCTGTGCCTTGTAGACCCCTAGATGCTCTTCAAGGTCTGTCGTCCCATCATAGAGGTCCAATGTGGGCATTTTAACTTTCCCATAGCGCGGAGCATTAACTATTTCAGCGCTGAACGGAGTGGAGGAGGGGTGAGTGCTCGACTAAGCGGCCGTGCCCGACACCTTGATAGGGGTTTCAGGCTTACGCTCGACTTCAATGACAAAAGGACTCACCCTCCCTCATCCATGCCTTGAAGATTTAGGGGGTGATTGGTCTGTGTGGCGTAGCTCCTGACCGTGCGCTTCCCTTCGGAGCGGACTTCGAGTGCGCTTCCTTCGTACAGGGCATTCCTTACTGGACCAACGCCTACTCGAGACCTCCCCCCGAGGCCTGGAGGTCTGTTCTTGTTCCTTATACCAAGTGGTCCACCGGGAGTGGGTTGCGTAAGGTGTGGAAGCAGTTGTTGATTTGGTTGTGGCCCCCTGCGCGGAGCGACTAGTTGGTCCCAACGTCGCGCGTTGACCTAATGGCTCCTCATAAGGCCGACCGCTCCGGTCTGATCGAGACACTTCTTGTCCCCAATTCGTATGACGAGGGGACGGTATTCGCTCCGGCCGATGGGAGGGGTCGTCACCGTGAGCCGGTACGTAGTCAAAGTGGGGAAGCAGCCTGGCTGAGTTAGCCGCCTCTATTGCTCTTCTGACCTGTTCTGTAACTTGGCAGGTGATGGCATCTGTAATGGTGGACATGAAGTTTTTTAGAGCGTCCACCATGACGTACGCCTCCCGTTCAGGAGGAGGCAGGCTAACCGCTCGAGAGCTCTCGGAAGCATCCTGCACCTCAGGAGGCGTAGAGGTATTACCCACGGGGGCCTTGTCTTTGCGAGTTCGTGCCCAGGTTGCCTCGCTTACTACTATCGCTACCATTCCCTCCCCACAGACGGCGCCAATCTGATTCCGGATGAAATCTATGGGGTACGATTGGTGATGACGTAGGATGAAGGAGCGGGTTCATCTGACAGCTGGCGCGCAACACCTGACATCCTCTTCTTAGAGCGGCCCCACCTGCAAAAAGGGCAACCCCAGGTTGTGGACCGGGGAACGCCTCTCCGACAGTCAAGTTAGTTTGGGGTCCATGTTAAGGGTCAAAAGAGAGAGAGAGAGAAAGGAGAGTTCAGTAAATGAATCTGCCAACCCCTTTCCTAAGGAAGATCTGTAACTATTTATAGCCCTCTCGGAGAAGGGGAAGAACATTAATCTTACCTGGAGTGCCCGCATGGGCCGCCGGTCTCAGAGTGGAAGAGCCCAAGGGGGGGCCTATAGGGTTGCGTCCTGAGGCCCATGAGCCCAGGTATGGGCCCTAGGGAACCCCTAGGGTGATGCTTTTGGGCCCATTATTCCACGCATAGGCTTGGCCTGTAAGTTGGACTTATATCGGCCAAATTGGGAAAAAATATGATTTTTCCCCAATCAAATATAATCATAGGAAGATACATCTAGTGAGCTTGCCGTATATTTCTCCCCTTTTTGTATTTCATAAAAAAGGTACCATAAGAAGGACAAAGTAAAATAACAACATGTAAAGAATAATATTGAACACATATAGCTGGAAAATCAATCCCATATAGAGATACTTTCTCTCAACTTAGCACCGATAAAAATAACATTGGGAATTAAGTTCTAATAAGGAAGTCAATCTAATTATCTAACATGTATTGACTAGAATTCTCATAAGCAACAAATAAATATAACAAGAGAATAACGCTTAAGAACATTAATGTAGGGATTCTCCCCCAATCAAGAATAAATCATGGTTATAGTAAAATAATAAAGTAATGTAATTCTTCCCTTATAAAAACAAGCACTATCATTTATTCAAATTCTAGAAATTATAACAAGCACATTGAGATCATATTCAAGATATCATTTTTACATGTAAATAATCACACGTGATAATAGCATAGAATATGAAAGCATATTAATCATGCTCTCCTTCCATATATGATTAAGCAAATTAAAGTTCAAAATTTTGAAAAGTAATATGCTCAAATAGGTAGTAGATCATGCAAATAACATCACCTTCCCTTTACTTAGAATCAAATATCATCACTACTCAAGATATTGGCATAAAACTTCAAGTGCTTGATTTTCGGTTATGTTGAAGCAGTAACATCTTAGCCTCTGCCTAGTTTTCAAGGCCTTGGACTGTATTCCAGGGCCTTGAAATTCAAACAGTCAGCAACTTATCCATGATTTCGACTAGTAAAAATTCAACAAACCTATTAGTACTAAGAGAGGGTTTTTCCTCAATTCACATTTGGTGGTTTTGCTTTGGTACCCAGACTTAAACTAATCTAGGACTAGCTTTTCTAAGCGGACATGAATGAAACATATAACCATTCTACTGGCAATAATTGCATGTAAAATGAGATTGGCTTTGGAAGTTTGATTGAACAAAGTAGTCCTCATGGACCTTCTTTTTGTCAAAGGGATTATACCCAATTCATTCTTTATTGAATGTCATCTTTGGAGAGCCCAATAATTTGTCCAAATTTTCTTATCCTTCTAAAAACTTCAAAACCAATTTTGCAAAGCGTTCACATTTAGATTGAACTTCTTTATTTTCTTTTTCAAGAGTATCAATCGTAATATGAAGTTCGTCAGTTGACTTTTGTAAAAACTCATTTTCAATTGATAAATCTCAAATGGTTTTCTTTAAAAATTTTATTTTGGACAAATATTTTAGCTCACATTCGATGCAATTGACTAAAGCTTCTGCTAAATCATCTTTAGAGTATTCAAGATTTGTCGAGTAATCTATATCATCTAAGCTTTTGTAATCGGTTCCCTCATCTGAGTTAAAACAAGTTCCTCTGGCTATGATACTAAGATTGATCACTTGATCTTCATCATCATCAGTATTGCTTATGTTACTATCGCTCGATGTATCTTTTAATTCTTTCTTGAAGTCTTTCTTGGCTCTTTACTTTTGTTTTTCGGCCTTAGGTTATGAGATTGGTCAATCTCTCACCACATGCCCTGGCAATCCATAGCCAAAAAAAGGACCTATATTAGATTCATTATTATTAGAATTTTTTTTTCCCTTTTGAAGATCCCTCATTGCGTTTTAATCCCTTTTTTATAGAATTTTTTGGGGCTCTTTATTTGAACATTTTCTTCAATAGAAAATCATTGTATTGGATTCCTCATCTTTGTCACTTGACTCGTCTTTCAAACAGTAGAAATCTTCTCTTGTCAGTTTGAAGTCACTTCCCTCTTTGTTGGAACTTCTTCCTCATCTTCTTTCACATGAATTTTATGTGCAAAAAGCTTCGCGAGTGGATCATCCAAGGCTAGGGACTTGATGTTTTGAGTTTTTTCCGTTGCAGTGACCATAGGACCCCACTTACCCTTAGCAAGTCAACGGAGAATTTTCCTAACCATTCCCTTATTGGTGTAGGTCTTTTCAAGTGACTTGAGGTTGTTGGTTATATTAGCAAATTGAGTAAACGTTTCTTTGACGGACTTGTCTGGTTGCCTCTTGGACAATTCATGTTGATGGAGGACCATATTGATCTTCGATTCTTTACCTTGAGTTACTTCCTCATATGTCACCACCAGCTTGTCCTATACTTTTGTTGTGCTATTTCACATACAAAAACAGGATAGTATTCATCAGCGTCTGAACTGCAATGTAATATGTTCATGACTTTATAATTTTTTAAAAATTTCTCAAAGTGATCATCGGTGTATTGATCTTTAATTTTCTCCACATTTTTCCAACAATGATAGTTGTTGGAACATATGGACTATTGGTCACAATAATCCATAAATCGTAGACTTCGGACTTGATGAAATTCTGCATCAAATATTTCCAATAAGAAAAGTTAGGGTCTCTAAACAAAGGAGTTCTAACAGTATGGACAACCTTGATCATAGTAGCCTTCTCTGATGCTGATCATGATCGTTTCCCACCAGATGGTAAAGCTAAAGTAAAGTAATTCTAGCCCTGATACCAAATGAAGACTCAAAGGCCATGGAACCACCTTGCAGGGTAAAGACAGTGATGATTAAAGTCTTAAAATAATTGAAACAAAATGCTTAAAACTAAATACAAGTAAAATAAGAGTATTTTTTTAACAAGGTTGGGTATGCATATGCTTAGTTCCTGCCTAGAGTTCTTTATCTTTAGGATCAACCCAATTTTATTAGGAGGGATGATTACACAATACTAGAGTTCACGTACTCGAAGCTTCAAATCACAAGTTGACACTTCAACATGGTTTGGTTGAGCAGACCCTCAACTCTATGTATTCCACCAAATTACAATTAGAACAAAACAACTCAATGAATTAAAATGAATGAAAGCTTAATGAAACGCTTTGTAAATTTGTGCCCAAATAACACTATTTGATCTTAAGTGTTTAAGATTCAATTGATTGACTATTTATAACCACCTTGGAATACTAGCTGTTACCCATCAAAAGGTAATTAGTCATTAACAACAAATAAGGAAAGATTAACTCGAGTAGATTTCAAGCCCTTGAAACTAATATAAAGGCCAAGAAGATTCAGCAAATTGCTTAAATTTCAATTACGCTAAAATCATAACTTGCTAACATATTAGCAACATTTACATTCGAAATATGCAGTTGATCAAATCATCCACTAAGAATACTATCTTAAGAGTATTTTTCATGATAAATGGGCAAGTACCAAGCATGCATAATTTTATCTAACTCAATGTGTAATCTCAAAGATATCAAATATATATACACATAATATTCACAACATAGGAAGCATTCACAAAAGAATATCAAAAATTCAAATTTAAATTATAAATCATCACAAATTAATTACAGCACATTTAAACAATAGTACTTATAAAGTTGGTTCAATTACAATACGATGAATATACCAGTAGAGCACCTTTTTTTTTCTTGCCTTTCATCCAAACATATTAACAAACACTTTCTGCAATTGAGGGAAGCTAGCAACTTCCCTCTTTTGGCTACATAAAAGACAAAACTCAATAATATTTCAATATAGGTGGAACGTACAATATAGCGCGCATCTTTGTTCGTATTGGCATAACCGCACTCATTTCTACATCACCAGCGAACAACATGTGATTTAATTATTTCTTCAAGGCATTTTTCTATTACGAGGCAGTAACAGTCACTACTATTGTCCGATCAAAAGTATTAACAACTTTATAATCACCCTATCACAAATA
>JACYFF010031957.1:38810516-38834808 GCA_017589665.1 Selenicereus undatus
CATCCCCAGGAACTCCATCTCCTTCGATCCAGCTCTCTCTCTCTCTCCCTTGTCTCTTCTCTCTCCTCCAAAACCACCCCAGCCCACAGAAACGATTGTAAGTAACATGAAACCGTCTAATATGCATATAGCAAGCAATTCACAAATACAGGAATATGCTAGTGACATTCTTGGGACCTGTGAGTTATGGGCCTACGCACCTCTACTGCGCTTCTCTGGTTAAACACAGAAGGGCAAGAATATGTGGATACCAAGGAGTGCAACAAATCATTCATGGAACTCATAACTTGTCATGAATAAAGAATTTAAAAAACCATATAAGCTACCATGGATTCTAGACTACATGCAATACTATGGCTATGTTTGTTTTGACTATAGTCAACATTAAAGGTCTCATAGGTATCGGTTCAGGTCTTATGAGGCACACCCACCCCCATGGGCGATCATAGGAGTTCTATTGCTTATGTCGCTCGCCTTGATAAGGTTTGTTTACCACGTACAATTCCAAAGTCTATCAGGTTCTTCCCTTCATCTCCATTCTAGGTGTGTTGGGGTTGATATAGCCAGGACACTATCATTCTTATGTAAGGGAATGGTGTTCCATGCCCCGATGAGCATAATGCTTAGCCGACTCGTGAGTAGTAGTGGTTACATGTTGGAAGGGAATGAAGGCGCTTTATGTAGGTGGCAGTCCAAGTTAAGGTCTCATCTAGGCATCAATGACACACATATCAGGGAGGCTCGGAATAACACTAGGGAAAAATCAGCAAAACTTTATCACAATCACCCATATTGATATGCGCACATTCCAAGTTCTCTCTTAGTTAATTTGGCAAATGAAAAATTACGTAAAAAGAGGTATCATTTTAAAAGGACTTTTAGTCAAGAAAACAATCTTGAATTACTTACTAACAACTTGTCATCAACACATCAAGCAACGTATGCATTTGGTATGTAGGTATTCGAAGCATCAATGAAAAGAAATGCACGTTGTCAGACGCAACAGTAGGGCCTAACTTAGATAATTAAGGTCTTTAATGCGGAAGAAAAGCGTTAACTCACTATTTAGAAAGCATCTCAACTTTTAAAGTCTCCATGTTTCGAAAGGAAAATGGTTTAACTGTTTCTAACTCCTTCCCTACCAACCATTGAGTGCGTCTGTTCACTCTATTATTGGGCCCAAGGAGCAAATCGTACTTAAGGGGCAAGAATGAGCTTGGAGTTAAAACATTCTCAGTTGTTTAAGTTCAAACCACGTGCACTTAAAACTTTTGATTCAAATCGTCGAGGCATATAAGCAAACAAGCAAACAACCTTCGATTGAACTAACACTTAACTCATTTATGAGAATACAAGTTATTCGGCTTACACACTTAGCAATTCATTCGGTCACTCGATTAGTGAGCTCACTCAAGCTGCACCTAACTAGCTAAACGCGCTAAAATTCACATAAAACTCACATTTGCACATACAAGAGGCATATGTCACATAGTCACAAAGTGTTCCTAGACGACTATATGAAATGCAACACTCAGGTTGCGGCCTATGGTCGCAGGACCTTTGTTCAGATACCATAAATGAAACACCCCCAGCCCCTAGGGTCAGGAGCGTTATGTTTTTCTTACTTCGTACTTAACTTTCGGGGTGAAACAGACAGAGTTTCCCCTAAAAGCTGACCATGTCCACGTGAAAAGCCTTACAACAATTCCTTACAATTAGCGAAGGCGTAAAGAATTCCAAAATAAGCTCAACGGCTACAAGCCGGAGTTCATAACTCAACAAGAAATCTCGCTCGGAGTACATCAACAATATAGTCCATTAATAAAGAAGGAAATCAAATATACAACCGAAGTACTGGGGTTTACATTCCAAAACATAGCTAATTTCAACTAAAGACATCCAACTAATCAAATGGTTGGCTCAGACAGCCATACAGAGCAACTCATAAACAATATGCATTATATGAGCTAGGAAACTTAGTTTACAACAGTTACAAAGTAGGAATACATCATTAAACTCATGAATCCACTTCTATATGGCACACATAAATCTTTATCAACCAAGGGTGAACTTTAACTCCGTATAAGTGGCGCGCCTTTCACTTGTCATAACAAAAGCCTAGGGAAAAAGGGGAAAGAGTAATGGAGTGAGCAACCACACGCTCAGTGAGAACTCCCCTACTCCTTAAAACCCAAAGAATTGCAGACAATAATACTAATAATAGTCACGTATCACGTATCTATGCTTTACTATCATATTAGGCAATCAAAGTCTCCAACGAGAGATTGCCACTCATATACTTTACGCTAGCCCCTCAACTCATTCCAAGGCCCTTAATGACAATCCTTCCTTTCTAACAAGCACTCAGACACATAATCATGTAACACAAGAACGAATATTATGCTTTCAAACACACTTGGGAAAAACATAGTGACTCACGTTATATGCCAAGAACTTATAAATCATGTAAACTTCTTTAAACTTACAACTTTTCTAAAAACTCATGAGACACCCAAATTGGTAAGAAAAGCTTTGCAAGAAACATTCTTTCTTAAGATATGCGCCATTAAAAACTTAAACGTTCAACGCATTGCTAGGATGTAACCAACTACACTTGAAATTCATTTAAACTATATTCAGAATACATTCATAAAATATATGCAGGTTACGTGCATTTGAAAGCTTTCTTATTTTCTTAAAAGCGCCTTACTTGGCGTCTTGAGGCTCGTATTCCTTTTAAAATAACTTCTTTTCCTTTCTGAACTGCTTAGAATGACAATTTACCAAATCTCTTATTTATTAGGAACATACTTATAACATAAAAATATCTCATTGTGCTGGCTAGGGGAGGTCAACACTGCCCTTAAGTGAGATCGTCACTCTTATTCTACGTTATGCTCGGGGTATACGTACTTAACTTTTGGCCACAACACGTCTCAGTAAATAAACTCAAACTTCGATATTGTCCTCTGTGGGACAACAGCTCACATCAAGATAATCATATCTTGAGTCCAGTCCCCCTCAAGGTTTTCTTACGCATCACACATCATAACTTATCTGGGGAACAACTCACGCCAAGATAACTCATATCTTGAGTCCAGTTCCCAGGAAGAACTCACACTAAGATAATTTATATCTTGAGTCCAGTTCCTAACATTTTTTTAGGGGAAAACAGCTCACGCCATCTTTGCGTCCAGTTTCCAAGAACAGCTCACACCAAGATAATTCATATCTTGAGTCCAGTTCCTACCTTCTGGCCAATTGGCCAACACCTTCTCAGCCTTCAAAGTCGTATTTCATATCTCTTTTTCAAACGCTTACTTTGCTGAAAACTTACTTTTAAATAAAACAACCATAACCTTTCGAAATGTTTGTAGCTCAACGTTTTGGCTTAAAAAAACTTCTTATAAACGGAATAAGTTTGCTAACCCATAAGTCGACTTTGTTTTTAACTCAAAAGCTTCTCATAAACGTAATAAGTTTATTAACACATAAATTGATTGCCTTTTTAAACTTTAAAGTTTCTTAAAGGTGTAATAAGCTTATTAATACGTAAACCGACTTCGCTTTAAACTTAAAAGCTTCTTATAAACGTGATAAGCTTGTTAACACGTAAAACAACTTCCTTTTTGACTTAAAAGTTTCTTATGAAGGCAATAAGTTGGTTAATACTTAAAACGACTTCACTTTAAACTTAAAAGCTTCTTATAAACGTTACACGTTTTCTGAATCGTAAAACGACTTAGTTTCTAACTTGAATGCTTCGTATAAACTTAATAAGTTTCTAAATCGTAAAACGACTTCGTTTCTAACTTGAAAGCTTCGTATAAACGTAATAAGGTTGCTAAATCATAAAAATGACATCATTTCTAACTTTAAAGTTTCGTATAGACGTAATACGTTTAATTGTTCGTAAAATGACTTCGTTTTTAACTAAAAAACTTCTTATAAGTGTAAAATGATTGCTAACTCATAAAAACGACTTCACTGTTTGGCTTAAAAGCTTCTTTTAAACGTAATACATTTGCCAAATCGTAGATCGAAACTCAATAGAGACTTAAGTAAGCAAATAGCATGCAAATAAGCTAAGCTTCATAAATAGCACCCTAAGGTACTCTTTTTTCGGGTCGTATAAATTCTTTTAAACACGAGAAGGGGTCATTACCCAAAGCAATGCCTTAAAAACTTTTTCTAACTCACTTTTACTTCGCTTTTGAAATTCCTAACCCTATCGACTATTCAGTCGAGTCACTAACTGAGCAGTTCGACGGTTTAGGACCTTTTTACACTTTAGATGTCCCAACACACGAATAGGCAACTGATAAACTTAAAATCATTCTCAATGCATAAAACAAGCTTCCTAAACAACCTTTTCTTTTTGAAGACGTCTAAAGTTTCAAGAACTAATCACATAATGTCACGTAGCATAGCGTGGGAAAAGGGTTTACACATAGCACATTCATACACTTCATGTCACAACTCGGCAGAATCTGCCCAATGAGCCACACATGGCCTCGCAATCCACACGATTGGGCAATGCACAACCCAGGCTCTCTCCTCACACAACACCGGCCACAAGATACTCGAACCACTCAATAGTTTCACCTCAAGCCATCCAGCTACCAAGCTCGGTTTAATATTGGCATATACAAACCAATAGTACATAAAACGATCATATATAGGCATTACATTCATGCTTAACATCAACATAGTGTTTAAGTGAACCAACTGATGCAATCGAAACTTTAAAACGACACTTTGTCCCTTTTAGTTTGCTAACCGATATCCATGAGCACAATACTTCATTGAGCTAACTACGAATAGACTAATAACATGCCTAAACTGATGTAACCATAACCTTTAGACATAATCCAGTTCATTCCACAATTACTTCGATTAGCCTCCTCAAGCTTCAGAACGGAATTCAACTAATAAATTATTGGAATCGCAGGGCTATGCTAACATTCTGTTCATTAAACATTTCTTTATTGTCTGGTTATTAACATTGAGCATTAATTCGACATCTGAATGACCCAAATCAGTACCATATTCGTAATTCCTCAACCTCAATTCTAAATTTACCCAAACTGATTTTTAATTTCAAAATCAACATGCACTAACTAAATTTAGTTAAAATAATTGAAAATACTAGTAGTCTAGGAGGAAAGGAACCGTCGCCTTGAACCCAAGCTAGAGGTTTGATTCACGGCTGGGGGCTCGACTTTAGGGGCGCAAACAACTCCAAACTTTCGGCTCTTGCTCACCCACGCTTGAACAAGACCCAAATCGCGCCCAAACTCCCAAAATTTGAACCCTAGAAATGACCCAAAAATCACTTCCTCAATTGAGGTTGAATCGGGTGTGTTAGGAGGTGATTTCCACCCTAATTTGTAGGACATTGAAACGACTAAGAGTTGCAGTGCATGGCCATACTTGGGGCACGCGTTCGAGCTTCAATTTGGAGTAGAGAACATGGTTGATTCATTTAGATTTCGCCCCAAACTCGCACCAAATGGGTGGGCAAGTTAGAGGGGAGGTCGAGTGGGATGATTTTGTAGCAAAATGGCGAAAATTTCCTGGGCTTCGAGCTTTGGTGGCGTGCGTATGGTGGAGTAGAGGAGGAAGAAGATGAAGCAGAGAAAGAGAAGAGATGTCGTGAAAATTGGGGGGGGGGTTGCGGGCAGGTGGAGAAAGAAGGGGGGTCGCTCTAATTTACAAGTTTACCTCTCCCTATTCCCTTTTATTAATTTTGGTCCAAGTTGTTTAGGAATTAGTGTCGCTAGCCTAATTCGCATCCCAGACTCTAAATTCAATAATCGATAACCCGACCATTTGTCGATTATTCATTCTCAAGCATGTCTAGGCTCGATTTAATAATTATCGAGCTGCTTTTAAGGTTGACAACCTAATCGTATTCGGGTTCCTAATCAATTTAGTACTCGCTAATATCAGTTAATAACGCTTATTAAAAATCATCGAGAGATTTTCAAACCTAATAATAATAATATTAATATTAGTAGCAAAAAAAAATATTCTTTTTAATAAAATTACTGCTCACATAAGCACATCAATAACAGTTTAACTCCTATAGTTAATAAAAACATGAATTTTATAGTGTAGGAAAGCGATAGAATCAGCTTAACGTAAAATAACGAACGCGAGCGTAACATACACACACACACACACACACATATATATGTATATATATGTATATATACATATATATATGTATATTTATATATATACATACATATATATATGTGTATATATATATATATACATACATACATACATACATATATGTATATATACATATATATATATATATATATATATACATATATATGTATATGTATATATATATATGTGTGTGTGTGTGTGTGTGTGTGTGTGTGTGTGTGTGTAACGCCCCCAATAGCTAATATCTGATTATTCTAACATAATCACTTATTATTATAATTTAACAACGGAAGACTTCTAATTTGATTGGAGGCATTACCGCCGTTCCATGATGAAACACGGCTACTTGATTTAGTGAACTTTATGGGGGCTCAAAAAGTAAGGCCCCCTACTCTAAAGTCAGAAGTTTTACTAATTTGTTCTTAAATCTTGGGACAAATCGGACAAAGTTTCCCCTACAACTTGACCATTTTCCCAGGCTTACAGCCCTACAATGAATTCCCTGCACTGAAAAACAATAAAACTAACTCAACGGCCACCCGCCGGAGTACACAGCTCTACGGGCCACCCGCCCGGAGCACTATAACCAATGCAGTTTAATGATAACCAAATAAAAGGCGACAAATACAATACATACCTGACAACTTAGATGGTGGCTCATATGGCCATACAGAGCGACTCTAAATGATATGCAACTAAGCACACAAGAACTCAATTTACAATTACACACCACAAAACACATTGCAGTTCACGTACGAGTCCATCATTTCACTTCTAGGCAGCAGTGACTCCCTTTCGGCTTCCTTCAGAAACCTGGAGGCACAATGATAGATGGGATGAGCGATAATCGCACAGTGGGTAGCCCCATCCCCTAAAAGATGCAATAATAACTTACAACCGTCGTTTGTAATTCCATTTCTTTGAAGAATTCACCTGTTGCATAGTGTGTTCCAATCACAAGGCAAGAGAAATAGCATTTGCGCCAAAAGTCACTCGTATGAACTCGCAAACTTAACAAAACAATATCATATGTTAATGTAAGCAGTGGATATGAATACCATTATCTCCTCATAAATTTGGATCTATAACGTCATATTCTAAACAAGACATAAACAATTAATCACCTTTTCAGGTTTCCAATTCAATTATTCAATAACCTTCTTCAGTATCAAGTAGTAAGAGCAATAAAATGAATATATTGACATTTGAACTTTACATGCTTGTTTATTCAATTGACCATGTTTCTCGTAACTTTACTGCATATTAACTGAGTTATGAAACATGTAACTTCAACATATGCCTATTGGCTACATGATGTAACATTGAACTTTGAATCCTCTCTTTACTGGCAGAGAAATGAAATATTGATTTTTTTGAATCCTCTGCCAAATAATGAGCTTGAAACATATTAGTTGAAGTTACATGCAAGCTTCTAGGAAGGTACTGGGTTGGTTAAGCTGTAGATGCAAATAACCCTTAAAAATGCTTTATTCCTCGACCTATTTACTAGTCACCTGACTCGCTCGGTTGCTCAATCCGATGGTTTTAGGTTACTTCGTTACCAACGACTTATCGATGCAAACAGGCGGCTGATAAACAATTAGAAGCACTTAGCGATCATGTAATAAAGCATTTATGGACCTTGATTATAATATACAATTGACAAACGTCATGTAATCACCATACGATATCAATGCCCTTCACATAATCCATGGATACGATACGATGAACTATGCAATCGATAAACTATATAATGGATACGGTGTATACGATCGATAAACATATAGAGGCATTAGACTTAAAATGTCGATCGTAAGCTAATGTCTATGTAATGTCGATCGATAAACTAATGTCTATCGACTAGACATGAACTATTTTAGGTTGGTTACAACTTAGGCAATAGACGAAACATGAGCCTATTTTCTACCTAACATGTTTCGAAATATAAGCCGAAACTCAGACGTACATCCCTATGCAGTAAAACATACTTGGTGGTCAAATGGTTGGGCGCCCATATTTCAAAATATTTTGTTTTGCAAACCGGAGGGAGAGAATGTATAAGTAAAATTGATTTGTTGATTTTTATTATCTGAAAGTGAACCCCTTGGTCGATGTACATCTTGAGACGATCGTACTTCGGGTGCTCACACCCCCCAGGCCGATCGAGAAGCCTGAGTTGTTTCCGCGCGCGCGTAGATTTCCGTGGTACATGACGCCGCGCGCGGGTTTATTGGTCGGCATAAGCCTTGATAACTGAAGGGCATAAGCCCTGATGATAAATGAGCGGGGCCACTTGTTTATCTGACAAAACATTGAGAACTTGGTTCATTAAATGAATCTTGTTTTGATTTTTCATTGCTGAGAATACTGTGAGTTTGTGAATAACATAGAGTTTTTGAAGAACATAGGCAATGTACGTACCGAGGTGGCCTCACTTATACTCCAATTAAGGTGGAACTATTTTCCACCTAAAATGTCTATCATATAATCCATGAAATCACCTTATGGATCATGGTTTCTATGTCTATTATATAATCCAGGAATTCACCCTATGGATCAAGATCTATTAGTAATCGCTAATGTAATCATGCATATAATCGATACTATAATCTTGTATAATCAGTGAGCGTTATAAAATCAATGAACTGCAAGTGAGCAGGCATATTCAATGAACGTTATATATATAGCAATATATATACGATGAGCGTTATATAAGCAATGAACTTTAAGTGAGCATACACAATGAACATCATATATATATAATGAGCGTTATATAAACGATAACTTATATGATCGACAAACACTATATATAATTCGATAAATATGCATAATCGATGAACGATATGTGTTTCATACGAGATGAGATCAATGATCAATTAATTGCAAGGATCAATAAAATGCAATTAATAAACGTTATATAATCAATGAGTAATAGAATGCCATGAATATGCGTTAGATAATCAATAATCGATAAAATGCATAATTAATGAAGAACGTTATATATATATATATATATATATATATATATATATATATCAATTTGATTATTACATATAAACTTAATATATATATACTTAATGTATATATATATATTCGATAAACTTGACATACTCATAAATTTTCATATAATTGACAAATAACATAAATCAATAAGTTATGCATGTTTAGCTTTGATTCGGACCTATTCCGGTAAATCATGCCTGAAGACTAACTTCGAAGTAATAAGAATCGTATTAGGCTTAAATGGTTTGTTTAGGCTTTGAAATGTAACTTCGAAACAATAAATGAACGCCTCAAATGACCCTTATTTAATTGTCGAACGATAAACTTTAATTTGTACAACTAACACATATATATACATGGTATCGTTCAATTCACGCTACAACTTCCTCATATTACTGATAATTGATTCGAATTCAACCTGAACGAATCATAATCAATAACTATTGAATTCAACCTGAACGAATTATAATCAATAACTATTGAATTCAACCTGAACGAATTATAATCAACAACTATTGAATTCAACCTGAACGAATTATAATCAATAACTATTGAATTCAACCTGAACGAATTATAATCAACAATCAATAAACTTCATCGAAATTAACAATTTAACCATAAATAGGAGGATGAGGAAACCCACTTCGAATCCAAACTAAATGACCCGTTTTAGGGTTTGATTCGGGTTGATTCGGTGTAGGCTCGGTTCACCCCTTGCTTGTCGTATTGACCAATACGGTTAGCCCAGTTTGATTTTACAATCCACACAACTTGCTCGCTTAATCCACTACTTGTATTTTCTTTATCTTGAAGGCCCTTAATAATCTAATTCCATCCAACTTCATTGCATATCATTCAAACCACCCGTTATACATCATTTCACAATTTAACTCCAATGCCCATCAAGAATTGAATCTAATATCACTTGACTAACCTAATTCCCTCACCATTTGATTCAAAGAAATTTAAAATTCATTCCAATAACCTCATCCAATCTTTTACCAGTAACCCAATTTCCATTCTACTTACACAGCCCATTTTCAATCTCATTCAAAATCCATCCAATTCAGTCAATTCATGAGTAAAACAAATTATCAGACATCAAACTCTACAACCAAAAATATATAAACATGGATTCCAAATTGAAGAAGCGTAAGAATGGAATTACCTTGGGTGATGTTGAGAGTTGGCTAGTGGCTGAAATTGCAAGGGTGGGGCGTAGAGGTCAATTTCGGTGGCCTGCCGGAATTTTTGGGGCCAGAAAGGCCCTGTTCTGGCGCTGGCAGCGAGCGAGGGGAGGAGGAAATGGGTTAGGTGTGGCGGCCGGTGGGTGGTCGCGGTGGTCCGGCCTTAGGGACAGCCCAAGGTCACCGCTGGCACTGGGATTCGTGGCCGACAGCACTCTCGGACGGCAGACAGAATCAGGGGAAGGGGCTCTCGGAGTCTCGGGCTTCCTGACCCACGCACCCTCTGCTCTCCTTCTTCGCGTGTGGGATGGCCGGGATGGGGGTCACGGAGCCCCCCTGTTTCCCCGAGCCTCCTCCTCCTCTTCTCTTTCCTTTTTTTTTGTTTTTTTTTTCCATATATTGGTATATATATACTTCAATATAATTAGAAAGAGGATTCGAAAGAGGATTAGGTTCGGGCCGTTACAGTGTGTGTATACTAGTCGTGAGACCGCGCGCGTTGTGCGCTGTATCTTGACAGAACCTAATTTGTGGGGTTGAGTTTTGCGTAAATTTTTTTGTCAGGTTTGTTTTGATTTGTATATTTTCTTTATTGGATATTGCAACTTTTTTTGATTTGTTGTTGAGTTTGTTTAGGGAAAGTTGAGTTTGTTTTGAATTATGCAAAATTAAAAACTTGTAGTGTTAGTAGGATGATTTCAATTGAAGTAGTGAAGGATAGATAGGTTGTTGACCTTTTAGTTATGTATATCTATATTATCTTTACACCTTAATTGATATATTTGCTAGCATTAAAATAAGGGAATTGCTACATAGTAAGAAGCGTTCATGAGTTTACATTTGAAGCTTGGTGATATATATATATATATATATATATATATATATATATATATATATATATGTATGTATGTATGTATGTATGTATGTATATAAATGAAAAAATTGGTCCTCCAAGGCATAATACAATCAACTCTATAAGAGTAATGCTATTATTTGTGCCTGGAAAATATTTGTGCAGTATGAAAGTAGCCAAAGTGAATGATCTTTATGTTAAGACCTGTTGAATAATGAAAAAGAAAATATTCAAGGAAATGAAGGAAAATGGCAACAACAAGATTATTGATCAAATGAATGATGTTGTTTGTGATAAATACATGCAGGGTTATACTGCTTGCCTTTTAGCTATATGATAAATTGGTAAGATTAAGACTTAGTAGAGAATATAGTACTTGTCTAATTAGTAAATGGAATATTAGTTCTGTAGGAAAATTAGCACAAGTAAAAACAATATTCTCCTGAACAAACATTATTACCTGTTTTATAGAGTTCACTTAATAAGTAATAGTTTAGAAAGAGTGGCTTTGTTAGTTTATTATTAATTATGCTAGAAAATTGTAATTTAGAAGGTGGAGAAATTTTTGAGAAGACTTGTTTCGATAGTAATTTTTTAAAAAGAATGTTAGAAACTCTTAGAGCAAGTATAGATTCAAAGGTAATAAGATGAGTTAGATTATGAATGTAATATAGCAGGTCTATTAAAATAAGAAAAATTAGTAGTAGTAAGAACCGTTGCATTGAAGGAATATAATGATGAGATTGGTATTCTACATGCTATTATGTATAAATTGTATACAGGTTGTTATGGAAGTATGAACAAGTCAGTTTTGATGAAACTTACAGGTGTTGAATATTTGCACGAAAGAGGACCTCAAAACCAACTACATTTTGTAGGTATCCTTGTTGCTCTGGTGTAGATGTGTTTTTATAGGAGAATATACTTAAGTTTTCTGATTTTCTTGCTCTTGACAATGCGACATACAATTGCCCATGTGAGAAGCATGCTTCTTTTAGGTGAATACTAGCTTATTCTAAGGTTTGACCTTGAGATTTATTTATGGTCATTACAAAAGACAATTTAATTAGGAATTGTCTGCATCGAAACTGGACTGGAAAGTTTAAAGAGGATGATGGTCGCATAGATATTCTTCATAGTAAAACAGCTTCTCCTTTGTGTTGTCCTATTGCAATGGTGCGCTGGATAATGTTGGGGAAGAAGTCTTTACAGATAAGTCTGGTTCCATTGCAGAGTCCACCACTCGGATCTAAATTGTGCAACAAAATAACTAGGGTATTAGGCTTTAATATGAGTGCGTGGGGACTGATGCCAGGTGGACATAACGTATGCAAGAATTCTTGTGGATAATTTGTTGCATCCTCCCCACCAACGCTGTCAAAGCTATTGTATGTAATAGCTTTTCCTAGAAATTTAGCTATTATAAGGTCATTGATTGCATCTACTTGTTCATTTCTTGGAGCTAATATAGCTCTTTTTGAGAAGATATTAGGGTCTATGTATTCTTGTTGCAATTCTAGTAAGATATTAGGTATTCGCTCAGAGAATTCTACATTGACTATCTTCATGGATGATATTATGTGTGGTGGTAGTTTTATCTGTGCAATATTTTCTGTTTGTAGGTTGCCATTTCCAAGGTTAAGAAGAAAATCTGAAAATGGAGGGTCTTCTTTGGCTCTCATGTTTTCTGTGAGGCTGAGTTTTTTTAGTTGAGACCAAAGTGAGGAGCTTACTAAACTTGCATCAATAGCTTCTGCTTGTGTTTTGTGAGGAACTACTGGTAGCACTTGTCTGAAGTCACCTCCAAATACAATATTTTTTCCCCCAAACAGTTCATCTGAGTTGCATAAATCTTTAAGTAGGATATCAAGTGCTTCAATGTTGTGTCTAAGAGCAATTGAGGCTTCAACCCAAATTATCAGTGAGCATTCTTTTAACAAAGTTACAAGGCTACTTTGTTTTCCAACATTACAATTGATGTCGCTTTCATGATCAAGTGGTAGTTTAAAGCGAGAATGTACAGTTCTACTAGTTGGAATGTTTGCAGCAACTATGGCAGAACTTCCTATTGGTAAAACAATTTTGCCTAATTGCCTTACTCTTGCATATAATACATAACATAAGAATGTCTTGCCAATTCCACTAGGACCATCTATAGAAAATGCACCTGGTTTTTGGTGCTTGATGTGGTGCATAATTTCTTTGTAAGCCAATTTTTGGCTTGGGTTTAGCTTTTTCCGAGCAGAAAGCAAGTTCTCTGGAATTGATGCAGCAAGTGCATCTCTTACATCTTTTGTCCAATCAATCACACAGTTAGCTTCTGTTAATAATTCTGATAAATTGAAATCAGCTAGTGACTTTCCTATCTTGTCTAAGCATTTTTGCGCTGCTGTGCCTATTTTGTGTAATATTTTGACCATACATCCTTTGCATTTTGAGGCTCAGAAAAAATTAGTAGTGTAGCAAATAAGAGACGTAATGCTGATGGCATTTGGACTCCGACGCCTTTGTTGTGAGCAAGTTTGTGAATGATGTTGGGTCTTGAATGTTAGCTAGTAGTAGTCAAAGGTAGAATCTCTCGCCTTTTGATGGTGTTGCATAGGCAATTCTTCCTATTGCTTTCCCTTTTGTTCTTTCTTTTCTTTCCTTTTCTTTTCCATCCCAAATGAAATGCTCTGGGAATTCTCGACATAAGTCTTTTTCATTTCGTCCCAACTCTGAATTTTTGTCAAAATATGCAAGTAACATAGTCTTTGTTCGTTGCTTATCTTTCATTATTCTTTGAAGTGTTTATTTGCTAGAGAATTGAACTGCTTGCATGCTTGGTGTATGTACCCGCATGGGTAGTACATGAGGATACATGGTATAAAGATCAAAGCCAAATATTCTCCACGCAGCTTCAGGTGGAGAAATCCAACGAGCTGATTAATATCTTGAAATTTCATCATGTCTTATTTCTTCATTTGTTGAAGATAACATAAAGGAAACTTTGTCATGACCTTTGTAGACGTATTTGTATAGGTATTTGACTGCTTTTATTGTTGAGCATATTTCAACATTGACATGACTATCAAACATTGCAAGGAGGAACGGATTACATGGAATAACCCAATGGTCATCAATCACACCACCTCTCATGTGTATTTCTTCTCTTGTATTTCTTCTTCTATAAATTGGGTATGATTCAGCATTAGTTGTTGTATACTCTGTAAATGCTTTTGGATAGTTAAATATACATATCTTTTGCTGAGCTTTTTCTTCCATGCAACCACAAGTTGAGAAGTTGGGGCCACATGGACCATGGATCATATGATTAAGGACTAAATTTCACAAGTACATATGCTCAGTGCTAGGTATCTCTGCACTTACATACTTGTCAAACTCCTCTGGGTTTTTTATTTTGTATTGCTTGTCAACGATAATTAAGATATGTGCATGTGGTAAGCCTCTTTTGGTATCTTTGTTGCAACTTTCCCAAAAATGTGTTTGTTCATTATTTGGTATGTTAATTCCTTTATCTTGGAGTGGAATACTCTGACAATCAGATTTGGTCCATTCTCAGCTTTCTTATATTGTTGAGGCTCATCTTAGATTTCTGGCCATTAAGGATTAAAAGTAATAGTTATAAACAAATTTGGTTTGCTATATTTTTGCAAAAGAGATATAGCATTTAAAAATCTACGTTTCATATATCTTGGACATCCAACAAATGAAGGGGGGAGTATCACTCGATGACCAATATCCTCACCTGTTGTTTCTCCATGCTCTATACTATCAAGAATTCCATGGTATAATTCACCTCTGATCTCTTTTTGCTTCTTCCTGTAGAAGTCAAGCCTTGTGTTTTCAAGTTTGACATACATATCCACTATGTACTGTTGGAATAATCTCTCCATCTTCAATATGTAACTTGTATCTGTTAGTCTAATATGCAGCTTGTAAGCATAATACTCTCTCCAAGATATGTATTTTCTATTGCCTGCTACATTTATATTAAACAAATTGATGGATTAATAAATGAATAGTATTATTAAGATGACAATTTCGACAAAGATCATTGCATTATTTCTATAATAAAAGACTGATAAGTTAGTAGTGATATATTACTTAGGATTGTGATGGAGGTCATTGTATTACCGAGAGGATCTTCCATGAGAATGCTTTCTTCTCGTTTGCTCACAAACATTTGAACCATTGGAAATTTGTCTATGATGAAGTTGTTCTACATTCTTAGACAGCTTCTCCAACCCGAGATGCCAACCACAATCTCCAAAAGGAAATATAATTGGGTATTGTAAAGGATCATAGCAACCATTGTAATCCTTTATTTGGTGTGACTGATTTGACTTTCAATGCGCAAGTCTATGTGGACCATGGTGTGCATTGGTTTGAGGTGTATCAACCCAAATTCAGACTACCTCTTCCGAAGAAGGTTTATTATATGTTCTATGATTTGGAACATAATTTTGGTTAGTGTTGATTGTTGTTGTATCATGAACTACATAGTCTCTAAGTGCCCTGAAAAATTTGCCATAAGGATTTTCCAAAAGAATATACATCAATTGAGTAACTACATCAGCTCTTAACTCATTATATACACCTGATCTGTTCTTAATTTCATGACATGGATCACAGAAGTATAGTTGTAGATACTTTGGGGGCTAGGTATCTGAAAGTATAAGATTAGCCACATAATGGTACAATTCACCTTGAAGCTTAAATACATGTATTCCTTTCACTGATTTACCCTCATGGTTGCCTCCGATGGAACTAAATGCAAACATATTGTTGTAGATTCTAGCAAACTATCTAAAGTGGACCGCATCTTCATCCTTTGAAATGAGAAGCCGTTCTAACTCTTTATGCACAAAGTTCATAGCAAGCGAGATTTTCCCTTTTTGACAACAGAAATAATCTGTCTCATGCTTAAAGAGTTTTGCTTCACAATATTGGCAATTTGTGCTTGGTGGTAGCGTCAAAGTGAAATTAGGTACAGGATTTTCTTTCAAAGCAATAACTTTTTCTTAAATATATATGTTTTAGTTTTTTGCTCTATTAATTTCAGCATGTCATGCAGATAGAAAACATGGAAAAAACGCTTTAGAAATTGAGCAGAACTCGTATGTGAAATTATACTTATTTTTTGTGTACGCCCATTTTTCCTGGCAAATGGCTCTGTACATCCATTACAATAAGTGTTAGTAATTATCTAGTTGAATCTTCGTAGAGGAATAAATTTGCATACTTCGTTCCATAATTTATATATATATATCTAAAGTGCCACTTACGTAGTTGTTCTTCACACGTTGCTTGTGTTGGTAAATGTGCCTATTTCTTACTTCATTGTTTTGACCTCTTTTATGGATTTTCTGATGTTGCATATGATGTACATAACTTCTACTCTGAATTTTAACCAGCTGGTTCTGACATAGAGGGCATCATACGAAAGCATTGTTGCCTATTACAAGGGCTTGGTAATGTATTTTCGAAATTTGCAGTTCTTTGCTTAGCAGTGATGTCAATATACCTCTTTAAACGGTTTTATTGGCGTTGTGTTAATATACTTGTTGAGTTTTCAGTATTCTCCAGAAGGATGTGTTTTTCTTTTGTATTTCTCTATGCTTTGCTTCTTCCATGAATTGGTATACTTGAATTTGGTTTAGTGAATAGGTCAACATCACTTGCTATTTGATAGCATAATTGTCTACTTCGAACAAGAATTGCATCAATTGGAATAGCTTCTTCTGTATCATCATGTTCTAATATAGCTATTCCAGATACTATGTCTTCAGGATGCCATCTCGTATAGGTATTCCTGTGAATTCTAAATAAAGAGTAGCCTTGGATTATGTATTTATGTTCTAAAAAAGTAATTTGGTATTCCAATGAGACATATAAGATATTTTCATAATATTATCCTACCATCTATTTGCTTATTTATTATATTATATATATATAAGCAATAATAAAGGAAAAGTATCTTAGTAGACACATTTTATAATTCTATATATAAGCTACACAGAACATATACCAAATACAATTACAAAGTCAGCAATTCATATGCAAGAAGATTTAAACAGACAGACATTTCGAAAAGCCTACAAATTATATACTGCATGCACTATATTATAGATGGATATTATGAAGAAGATCTATTCATTGATTACTGAGAGATCCATCAGTGAGTTGTTGTTTTCTCGGAAGGAATCAAGGAACAGTTGATGGTGTAATTATATACTGCAAAATTCTAAAGCCTACTGTATTAGCCTTCATTTTAAATAGTAGAGAGTAGCTTTGGCTAGTTATGGTACACTATTCTTCAGCTTGCTCTTTTAGTCTTCATCCTTAGTATTTGACAATGGCTTTGCCCTTATCTTATGCAGCAATCTTGCTATGTAGCAGTTCACACTTTTTACGCCTCCTGCAACATTAAACCTATGTTGTTTGCATTGCTTCATAGTTAACATCATACATGGTAAACTGATACAATGCTTGTAGGTAGTTCAGAGTTTTCCTTGCAGCATTTTGCATTGCATCTGCTGGAGTCTTGCAGATATCACTTAATATGCAATGCTCTTGACCAACATATGCAAGACATTGCACCATCAGGCATGACTGATAGTGGTGATTATCTAAAGTTACATTCTCATAGGAGTGCAATCTGATAGGTAGCTTATTAGCAATTTGTTCAAGAAATTCCATGAAGTGCATCATAACTGTAGTTGCTAAGGTTAAACTTGAATTACTTATTGTAGCTACCAAGTATATGGCAGGTGCAAGGATGGATTTCAACTTCTGAGCTTACTGCTTATACAGCTGGGAAGATTTCTTGTAAGCAATTGTTAATTCCCAATTAACATCATAAACAATGATATGATGTGTCTTTACCAAATACATAACTGCTTGTAGGGCAAAACTTTCTTCAGCTTCTATAGCAATGTTCTTAGCAACTCCTTGGTGTACTATAGATATCAAGCTATGTTCATTTTTTAGAAATACAGAGCTAACCCCTTCAAATCGACCACTCTGCACATAAACTGGTGGCAACAGATTGAGAAGAGCAACAATTTTTGCTAGAAGACTCTTGTATGAAATTCAAAATGTCATTTTTGGTGGATCCATTCTGGTGAAAGAAATGACAGTCAATTTTTTATCAGGTGATGTTTAAAAAATGCATGCATGGACAGTTAACTATGACAACTAATCTAATATACATAGGTTAACATATTCAGTTGAAACTAAAAGCTATAGTTTATTTATAGCGTAATAATCACATAGAAAATAATTGAACCTAGAATAATATCTAGAAGAATACAAGTGGGTATTTATACTGAAATATGACATGAAAAGTTTGAACACATAGTGTGGATACCATGACACTGAAATATCTCAACATATTATATATCTAGTAGAAGAAAGCATGCATTTTCCATAAATATTGACTTTGTTGAAATTTTAATTTTCAATTTCTGCAATGAAAAATACAGTGTACTTTTTAAAATTCAGAGAAAACCACATAAACAAAGAATCTCTGTGTGTGTCTCCATGAGAAATGCAAAGAGTGACAGAAACAAAGAGGAAGAAAAACACACAAAGATATACGAACTGACCTTTCTACCTGTACTTTGCTGAACCAGAATATACTCTTGGAAAAGTTATATGAGCTTCGATTTGAAAGAAGCAACATGCATAGACACCTATATATATAGGAGAGGAGATAATAAATCAGCAAGATAGAACAACAGAATGAGAGGATCTAGTATTGCATGGTATGCTAAACTGTAGGACATTTTTGCATAGCCAGTTAACTATGACAATTAATCTAATATACATTGGTTAACATATTCAATTGAAAGTAAAAGCTATAGTTTATGTGTAAGATAGAATTGTTATGAAATTCGGAGTGCAGATTTCTGATATCAAGAAAATAGTTTTCTATTTTCATCATACATGCAAGCTAAAATTTACAGAAACACACATACACAGAGAACTTATGTGTGTATCCATGAGACAGACAAACACAGACGGAAAGAAAAAGGAAGAAAAACACACAAAGATAGAAGAACTAACCTTTCTGCCTCTACTTTACTAAATTAGAATAGGCTCTTCCAAAAGTTATATGAGCTTCAATTTGAAATAAACAATACGCAAGACACCTATATATGGGAAAGAAACTAATAAATCACTAACATAGAGCAATAAAATGAGAGCATCTGCTGTTGCATGGTATGGTAAGCTACATGAGATTTTTGACTTTTCTGGTGAGTAATTATTGCAGTTTCCTTTGTCTATAAGAATATTTTATCTTGAAATTACCACATAATTCAATTAGCACATGCTCTCCAATTTCTCATATATGTTAACATGCATAATAAATCATTTATGTTGTCCTCCTTTTTTTGGCCTTGATGGCTCAACCAGATTCAATTTTTAAGCTATATATTTTTGTAATGCCTACATTTTGCTCAGAAACATTCTCTTTTTCTGCTATACTTGCCCCAAGATAGTTATGCTAGTCAATATCTTTGTGTCTTACTCCGTTGTTTGCCATTTGCCAGACATATATGCTTGATATTCTACTTTTGAAGCAGGACTTTATTATATATTTAAAGTCTAATGTTTTCTTCAGATTTAGCTTAGTTCTATCTATATTTAGTTCTATGTTGATTTACTGTCTTACCTAATTGTAAATGAAATTATTTTATCTGATGTCATGTTTAACTTATGAATTCAATCAGAAAACATTACCATAAACACTTGTACATACATTTCAATTAATTGTAGCAATTTTAGTAATTTATTCTTAAAAAAAAACATGATCAAAATTTGGCCATTTAATAACCCAATTAAAAAACATATCCGTAGAAAGATAAATTTAAAACCTTTGTACTTATGTAACGAAAGCATTTACTGATATAATTTCTTGTTTTTATATGAAACATCTAAATACAGCCAGGAATAGGTACCATTGTACATAGTGATAAGCAAAAAAGAATCCAACTATATGCTATTTCTTGAGAAGGATCAACCATGACCATTAATGTTCACAAAATAACCAAAAAACATTAGTCACCACCATTCATGTTGGCCACCAAAATGAAAACCATCTGCACAACCAAAAATCTGTACCTTGTCATTTAAACCTTCTCTCTGATACTATATATGTCTGACATGGTCACCATAACTGATGACATAACCAACCAAAAAGTATGTCACTGAAGGATGCAAAAAGTTCCCCTTCACAGTTTCACTTGTACTTTCATCTGACCCCTGTTTTTATCCTGGCATTAGAATCTTATGCACACCATCATATATACCTTGATTCCTTCACTTAGCTGGTTCATCTAGAGAGACCTCTTTCATTACCCATTTCAAGATCTTACTTGTGGCAAATGTTGCTCCAAGTGTGAACTTGATATAGATTGGTTTTTTTCCAAGTACTTCAGTAGCTTGAGCATAAAACTTTTCACAATCCTTAGTCAAAAAAAAAAGTTAACAACAGTTATCTATGAACTCTAGAAAAAACACATTCTTTTGTAAATTATATTTGTTGAGCTGATGTAGAAGTTACCTCGTACACCATCCTGTGTAGCTTGTCAGCTTCAATGCCAGGGACGTTACTTGCATCATCAGAGAAAAGCATGACATTCCATGATCCAATTACATCAACCAAGTCAAATTGAAAAATCATCCTGTCCATGTTTAACACTCTATATTAGAGTGAACGTTTCATTGATGAGCTTAATTCAGTTCAGAAGTAAATATAATCTAGAAACCTAGCTACTGATGTGCTTGTCCTTGCAGTACAAGATGACTTCGAACAATTGTACTTGGTTCCTACATATTCATACGTCTTAGTCCCACAAGCATCATAGCCCAGATACAAGCGGATCATTTTTTTGTTTAAGTTCTCATTACAGCCACAAATTTAAATACATTGTCCATTCGTAGTATTGTTGCCCTTGAAAGTCATATATTTGCCATAACAAAAACACAAGCACACTCGACATAACATCACATAAATTAACAGCAAATGGTAAGCTAGAATCTGAAATTTGAAGCTTTTGCAATAGCAGGTCCATATTGCTGAAAATCATGTGAGAATGAAAAGACTGCATTTTCCGACAGGAAAACATTAAATTCAATATCTAGCAGCACACTAAGGTTAACTAACCTTCGTAGCCTTGAAATCACTAATGGACCGCAAGACAGCTTTCTTTACTGATACTTTGGCTCCTTCAACAGCTTCCCTCAAAAATTTCAGTTGGCAAACATTTTCATAAGATCTACACATGTAACAAAAAAGACTACCTGCATTTCTAAAAGACAAGTATAACCTAAATAAAATATTATCAAGGGGAAAGAAAACTTAATGCCATTTAAGTAATTACTCAGCCTTTTCTCCTTCAGGATGCAGATTCATCAATGTTGACATAGTTGTCGACAGTGAGAAACCTATACAACATAATCCTAAGTTAGCTATTAAACTTCTAATTAGCAAGAAAAACACTATATTTTCTTTTTCATACAAATGAAACATGAAGATCAAATGAAAATGTTGAAGATCAATTAAAACAAACCTGCATGGCGAGAAATCTTAAGTGTGGTAAGGCTAATAACAGGGAATGACTTCGCCAAACTAAGCAACTCTTCACAATTACAAGTTGCCAAATCATTCCAGATTGATACAATCAAAGTCTCCTCCCCTTTACAGCTACAAAAAATTTCTACAAGCATTAGGAAAAGCAGTAAAACAACACGAACAAGTTATTCTAATTTATACACATATCTTTACATATAACATTACTACTCTGGAACTTGAGATGAAATCTCATACCTTTAATCAACCATGAAAATTTCTCTGAGAGGAACTTTGTGACCACCTTCTTTCTTGTTATCTTGAGCATAAATTGTCCGTAACAGCTCAATAATTAAGACAACACCCAGGACATCTTCAATTTCATGTTACCAAACCCAAAGTTAAATTAAATTCATAAAGAACTTTAGTTAAAAAGTTGTCATATTTAGAAACAAATAGCATAGATCATTACTCAATCAGCCCAGTTATAAACTATAGTAATAATAGCTCATATACTACATCATGTGCATTAATCATAGTAAGTATATATGCTAAAACAATAAAAAGCTTACCATATGTTTCCGTAGACCAAACTGCATGATTTATCTGAGATATAGCACAATAGTCAGGAACATCATTCATATATGATTCAGTAAAAAGTGGTTGTATGATTGTTCGATGAGTAAATTCCATCTCATATTTTTCTGGTCTCAATGGGAATTGTTTCTTCAAAGGCTTCACAACTGCATCCTAGATCTCATACTCTTTCCTACACTTGATAGCTTCAGCATATGAAGCAATGTCATCACCATATATGGTCACTTCCATTTGACCACCCTAACAAATAGCAACCACATAATACAAACATCAATATCCTGAAATATTCATAGTGAATCAACTTGAACTTATCAATGCCAATATAATAGCAGCAAAGATTTTCTAAGAACAGTTGTAACACGTTTTCATCCTCCATACGAATTCTCTAGTACATTATCTTGCTCGAGGATACCTATGGCCGAGTTTTTTCTATGATCTTCACTTTCACAGTAAAGTGTCATGATTATTCTATCAACTCTCTAAGATACTTCTTACATGGAGCCATAACAGCAAATTGCACAACATAATCAACATACATTCAAAACTATCAGTTTCACATTTAGCCATTAGAATTCATCCAATTTCTAAAAAGGGCGGAACATTACTTTAGGAGAACAATACTAAAATCAGTGGACCTTGAATGCATTAAAATTCTACCTTAACCCAGTAGAATTAAGAGAGGAAATTCTACCTAAACATTGACAGAACTTGTAAATAATAAAATCTGTTGAAGAGCCATGCAAATATGTAATCTTAAAATATCAAAATCCTTCTTCAACAACATTACTTGTGGAATCAAAGTAAAATTCTATCTAATACTAGTACCAGAGAACCCAACCACCGAAAACCACAATTGGGAATCTATTGTCCAATGGAGAAATGAAAAAAGCAGCAATGACATAACCATGCAAAACCAGGACCAACTAACATGCATTTGAAGAAAAAAAAATAATGTACTAAAAAAACTAATCCTACCTCAAAAAAACTGACATGCATTGAAGGAAGAAGAAAGAAGAAAATGAAGATGCATTCAAACAAAAACAAAAATGTACAAGTACGCACTGATCCAACCCAAAAAAAAACCAATATGCATTAAAGCAAGAACAATGACCAAACCATGAAAAACCAAAGTTGACAATTTGTTATCCAAGGAGAAATGAAAAGAACAGCAGTCAGAACCATAAAAAAAACCAGGAATAGCAAACACACAGTCAAAGAAGAGCAACAATTACTATGAAAACTCATCCAAACTGAAAAAAAAACTAAGTTGCATTCAAAGAAGACGAAGAATGTACGAAGAAAAATCATCCAAGCTAAAAAAAACCAACATGCATTGAAGGAAGAACAAAGAAGCAATACCCTGAAGATTTCCTGGAGAATTGAGAAATGCAAGCAAGCACACTAAAAGCACCGTGAAAGTGAAGGGCAAAATCCAAAGAAAATTACACATGCAAGTCATATATAAACACTTCCATAAGGAACAAATCACAAAACCATGAAAACCCACAAATGACAATCTATTCTCCAATGGAGAAATGAAAAGAGCAACACTCAGAGAACTATGAAAAAACCAGGAACAGCAAACATTCATCCAAAGAAAAAAAAGAATGTACTAAGAAAAGTCATCCAAGCTAAAAAAACAAACATGCATTCAAAGAAGAGGAAGAATGTACCAAGAAAAGTCAACCAAGCTAAAAAAAGCCAACATGCATTGGAGGAAGAACAAAGAAGCAACACCTTGAAGATTACCTGAACAATTGAGAAGCGCAAGCAAGAGCAATGACAAAACCGTGAAATGAAGAGCAAAATGCAAAGTAAATGATCCACCCAAGTCATATATAAACACTTCCACAAGGAACAAATCACAAAACCATGAAAACCCACAAATGACAA
>JACYFF010031957.1:38856160-38866336 GCA_017589665.1 Selenicereus undatus
TATATACACACACACACACACATATTTATATATGTATGTATGTGTACATATATGTATACATATATGTAGGTTGATATATATGTACACATATGTATATATGTGTATGGATCTGTGACTGTTGCAATTTCCAGAATTATGTGTTTATTTATGTTCGATCTTATGCATCTTTGTCCATGTCTCACGCTCTTCCATGATCCCCCAGCGTGCAACATCACATATGTATGTGTACCTAGTAACTTGTGTTGGTAAATCTGGGTATGTAGTTTTTTCTGCGTTGGTAGACCATTAGTGGTTGTAGTTGGTAGCCCGCGCATGTACTTGTCATGTGGTTGTGCAGGAAGGAGATCGGGAGGAGATGGACAATGTTGTTGTTGCCAGTGTTGCGGTGGAGGAAGTTTTGTCCGCTGCCACCAAACCTCCCCCGGATGACGTCAGCAACTCATACTTTACCTAGGTATGCGTGCAACATGTTTACACAAACACACACACACAGACATATATATATATATATATATATATTTATGTATATATAGATATACATATATGTGTACGTATGTACACGTATGTGGCTATGGGTATAAGTGTTTATAAACATGTGCTTTTCGTGACGTGCTTGCAGGATGACGGCCGGGGGCCGATCGATGATCTTGTCGGTGCTACTGAGGTCGAGCCCGATACTACCGGCACGCCACAGACTTCTCCCATTGGCGAGGGCGGTCACGCACCCGACACGCAGGTATGAGAACTGCAGAATGCTGCAGTTACGCACGTTCAGCTCTATGGAAAAGCCTGCATATGTCATCCAACACATGGCGGTCTTACCGATGACTGCTGACTAACGTTTTCCTGTGCACATTGTTGTTACAACAGGCTGCACATGATAATCTCAGTGTCATCCTCGCCGCGTTAGACCTACATGACGAGGGCCACTAAGTGGAGGCCACCGAAAGGGTGTCATTGGTGCTGACAGGACCCACCATGAGAGAAGTAGTTGAGGTACACTGACCTCCCCCCCCCCCGGTAAAATTTGGTGCACACCAACCCTGTGTACGTACAGACATCAGACGTGCATGACTAAGTTTGGTTGACATGATTTCGTTCGGCCCATTGTGCAGGATGTAAGGAATGACGAACTGGATGCCGTGCAGCGCAGTTCAGATAATGGCCCGGGCACAATATCTGTGAGCCCCAGCCCTCCCCCATGCGAAGCTGGTCAGCGGAAAGTTGTATAGGTACGAGTTCATATTCCAATCGGAGACAGTGACGTACGTACGTACGGACCTGTGTCCGTATGGACGTATTCTTGCATTGACATATACCGAAGTACACATCGTTGTCTCTTTGCGGACATGTGTGTAAATGTTGTGTGCGTCCACTATCGTAGGAATTGCTTGGGAGTACGCATGTGTGATTCGCAGTTGGAGAAGTGCAGGGGGCGGGAGAAGCATATGCGCAGGGAACGTGACGTGACTGGTTCTGCTTCTTCGCAGCCAACGTTTGCGGACAGTGTATGATGTGTACAATATGTTTGGGCTGTGTTTTTGTGGCTTTGGTTGGCGCTCGGTTTCTTATGGTGCTATAATGCTGACGTTATCTTCTTGTCATGTAGGCTGTGCGAAGGTACTTGCTGAGTCCTTTGGGAAGGGATGACGCGCAACTGTTGGCTTCGGTGCGGGAACGGTGCAGGTCGTTCAAGAGCTTGTCGGACTGGTGAGTGACCCAATCACACCCATATACGCACATGTTATTCACTTCCATCATTCCTTGGCTAGTGTGCATGCTGACCAAATTTGACCGGAACCCATTGTGTTGTAACTCGGAACATATGTGAACGACATGTGCAGGGAACGACAATTGGACTTAGCAGGGACGCAAAGCATTTGCGCGATCAACATGAAAGGGTTGGTGAAGGTCGTCCCTCGCAGAGGTCCAGGGGACAAGGCAGGGGATTTTTGCATCAATGGGTTTGCTATTGACCATTACAACACCCTCCTCCATAGAAGACAATGTACACATCCAAAGTATTGTCGACCGACGATTTTCTTGAAGACGCATCAGTTGGTAAGTTTCGTTCCCGTTACATACACCCCGGCTTGGTTTCTTTGTGTTGAACGCCTTACGAAATTTTAGTTAGTTATTACATTGCTTATGCTAACAGACCCCACCACTGTGTACACATGTCAGACACAGTGGAAACTATCCCCACGCAGGAAGAGTTTGGATGTCCACATCAACACACAGCTCAACCCGATGGTGGAGTAGGTGAGCACGCGACCGTCCTCCCGCACAAACACAACACATGGCTGCCACCGTTGTTGTGCATTGGACCTAACAATCTTCTCGCAGGTTATGTTGCCATTGTTCAATGACGTCGCACAACATTGGCTGCTTATGGTTGTCAATCTACAGCACAAACGGTTTACTGTGTACGATTCCTTGGCCCCCAATCACCCTAAGCAACAGCAGCAACGAGCCACTGTAGTTACACATGCAGTACATCCCCCCACATATCCAGTGATTTCTGTTTCATGCCACCTCAATGTAATTAATGCATGTGTGTTCGGTTGCAGAAAGTTGCTGTGAGTGTGCCCCTCATGAAGATGGACACATACATGGACATCGTACACTGGCCTATCGTTGACCAGAGTTGCCCCACACAGACCAAGTAAAGCATGTTGCTTTACGCTGTACCTTACTATATTTTGTATCATCGTCCATTACGGTGCGTCACGTGCACGCTCTGTGTGTTTGCTATGGTTTTGCAGCGGATACGACTGTGGTGTGTTCGTAATGATGGGCATGGATATCTTGGCGCTCCGGGAGGACACTCTCTGCTTCTCGCAGGAGGATATGCGTGCACTCCGGGACAAATGTCTGACGGACCTACTGCGGCGCATAATTAGAAACTTCCCCCTATCCCCTTGACGATTGGGTGCAAAGATATTTTGTATTTGGTCATCGTTTGTAATTATTATGTGCTTCATTATGTGGGTCAGACTAACATTGATGAAGAACACCACAGAATACCATGCAGTGCACCTAAGCACATCGTCACAGATGTGGAGGTCAGCACAGACTGAACTTACCACACAACTGCAGTTGGTTTACCCGGGTATGCGAAGGAGTGTTTACTAGATGTCATAATTCGATGTTTGGAGTTCACAGACCACGGAATCTTAAGTACATGTGGATTTATCACATACGAGAACATGGACATAAAGGAGACATGTTTTTCGAAACGTAAGTACATAGAGAACTATATATTCGTAGGTGTATATACAAACTTGGAAGTGATGTACAAACACGAAAATGGACACGAACCACACTACAACAAAAAAAGGTTCCTGTGCATGGTTATGTATGCGAACACTTTCTTTCCAATTGCTCATCCCCACGTTCGTCTCCTTAGGAAGGCGCACACGATCAAAAGGAGGGCTTCTCAGCATAACAACCCCGTTACACTAGAGAAGTGCGGCGAAGACGATGTTGTTGTCGTACATTTAAGATGCCGACAACAGCATCTTCTATATGCACATGTTGGTACCCCTATGTACCTAAAGCAAAATACACAATGTAGCCACAAAAAAGAGAACAACACAGCATCATGGCACAACACATCGTGCCCATGGGGATGGAGACAAATAAACCCAAAAGAACCCCTTTATCGGGATCGAACCCCGAATTAGGCCACCATACGGAGCAACAGGGACAGCAACATCACTGTCGATGTTGCAGTTGTCAACATCCATGTGGTTGCAGACTGCTTCGCAGCGCGTAGGTCATGAGTCAACTGCATGTGTGACTCCTGTGACGACCTCAGTTCCAGACCAGTCTCCATAACCCTTGCCTTGAGCTTGTTAACATAATGTCGTAATCTTGAGATGACAATCGCCTTATTCTCTCTTTCTGTACTCCGCATGAACCATATGTCATGATTGCAAGATCTCTGTGGGGGACCCGAAATTAGGCAATCAGACTCACATGGCAAAATCGAAGGCAAAATGGAGCAGGTGTAAGGTTGGGGATGTATACCTTGCGATAGACTGAGCGACGTTTGCCAGGTACGTCAGGGTCGACCACGTAGTCAGCGGGCAATCAACATCCACAGAATAGCATACGCTTAGTTGACCCTGCGGTATTAATACGGTCATGTGAACCGTTGCATTTAATAGGGGAAGTAGCATCAGAAAGTAGTTGGCCAACCATAGCAGCCGACTTCATTGTCTACCATCAAGTGTAAGGTGCCTTGCGTGTATGGTGGTTGTGGAGGGAAAGAGATGGGATGTGGTAATTTAATGCCCACAGTGTAGAATTTATAGTGACTGTCATGTATGAGGAGAGTGTGCAATAGTGCAAGAGAGTCGGCACCACTTCCTCCTTCCAAAGGCATGCAATTCTTGTGAGTGATTTGTGAAGGAGAAATGGCCACGTCATCCCCTTCCACCAAGGAGTACTTGGTTTGTAGTGGGAAATTAAGAAGGGGGTCCCACAAGTGTCAAGTACCACATACCCCTCACCAAAGGACAATGCTTTGGCTGGGACAATGGTAACCCACATTTATTGGCTCTTCCTTTCTACCAACTACCACAAGTTTATGAACTTGTCTTTTGTTATTATAAAGTAATTAAATAGTCACCAACCAAGCCTTGTACAAACAAGTAGGATGCGGCTATTGTAAAATTTTTTGTGTTACTTGTTAGTTGCGATACCCTTCTACCATGGTACTATTTAGTATTAACTACCAAATGAAGCACTTGATGGCACGATGTTGTTGTCGTAACAGTAGCGACACACATTAACGGCTGCACCTAGACAGCAACGCGAAAGTCTATTCAAAGCAAATTATGGAACATGTGCTTCAAACTTGCACAACACAAATGTGGGTCATAACAACCACAAACATGCAAACTAACGACCCTGTTGAATAATACAGATCTTACGTAGCACACAAACCGATAAGGGTACACAATGCCAACCTATTCCTCCAACGACATATTTACATAACCACTTAGGTCAAGACAAATGTATGAGCAAAAAGTTTCCAAGTAAGACCCCAAAATATGAGCAACTCATCAACTACATAGGAACGTTACCATCCCATCTCCAACACCGTCCGCACTACAGCTTAGTACGACAACCAAGAGTGGGAATCAGAATGATCGAGTTGCAGTCATCCACACAATTAGAAGTAAGTTGAGAACAAAGGAGATGGTGAACCTTCCCTTCCACATGTGGAGCTCTGCGTGCATTTTTAAATCTATCGCCTGGTCTACATCCGACATGTAGTGATGGTCATTTCGCTCAGTTCGAATCATGTCACGCACCTGCCGGACCTCCTCTACAAGCTCGTCAATGACGTCCCTCGCTTGCTTTGGGTAGTCAGGGTCAATCACATTCAGGAACGGGCATGCATTTTCATTCTACAATTCATGGGTTTGGAGTTCCGTACGAAGACACACGGGGTGCGGATAAAGCTGGTACAGACAGAAGCATAATAATTTAGCAAGTTACCTGTTGTGGACACGCAACAAACCGACGCCTATAGTTGCCATCCGTCTCGAAGACGACAGCTTCCAACCCACAGTAGCAGTGGTACTTCTCCCCGGTGTTGAAGTCACTTCGGGTGGTCACCGATCCTGTTGACCCGCGACTGTATGCCCTTCTCCTTGAGGGGCCAACCATGTTATATGTAGAGGGTGTCTGCAGCTTAGTGAATTGGGGAGTGAAGGGGATTTTCAAAAGGGGGCTACTTCCTATTTAAATAAGTGATTGGGACCTTCCACTTAGGACAACTACTTGAGGGTTAGTGGGTGGCCATCAATGCTTCACTACGAATGTACTCTTCATGCCATTTAATGGTAATAAAGTTGTGTACGAGTTGTGTGGGAGCGAGCCATTGTACCACAAACTCGACGATAGTATACCTGGGGTAAATGTGTACGGTAAACATTAAGTTCACCATATCCTTGTGGAGTAAAATTGCATACCCCCCTACATGTTCGTCACAGAAGCGTTCTCTTACGTGCACGCACGTGCCAAGCAACGAGCTCTATATTCAGCGTGCACGTCAGACGCCTTTGGTACGGCAACACCACACTTCACGCAACATTTCCTTTTCAACAACATTACATACTATACATATAAATTACCATACAACATACATAACGGCCACATCGAACCGCCACAACAACAGTGTTCACTGACACACATAACACACATAACAATGTTGTTGTGTACACCAATAGGCCTACCCATGCTTCACAGAATGTCTACCGTGGTACTCATTCTTCTAGCACTGGGTATGTCGCATCAGGGGGGAACACAGGGGCTGTCCCGGGATACACAAAACACTGCGTCGCTGTGCTAGCGTACAATGGCTGCACCAAAAGGATGGGCGTGCACACCTACCCAAAGTGCCAACTCTACCCGCGGAACCCATTGTCGGTGGAATGCAATCATGAACGCAAGTGTGTAGTTTCTCTAGGTATATGTACACTGATGCCTCCCATACGGCCCCTAACTTAGTACAACGAACTGGTTCCATCCACTCCACTCCATGCCCACCTGCACAAATATGAAGCTGTCAATAGCACAACATCAAATTAATGTACAACACATGCAATGAACCATACCTTCAACTCTGACCCATCCGTGTTGCATAGGAACCATCAAAGAGATCCTCAACCTCGACAACATCACCTTCATAACTTGCATCAAAATCAGCTCGAGGATTACGGTACGTGCGCTTTGTATGGCTAACTTCACCACATTTTGAGCACCTCAGCACCTTCTTGTCCTGGGTTTGCGACTCTATTCGCGTCGATGGTGGCCTGCCCGGGTGTCGGCCATTATTGGGGGGTAATATGCACCGGTTGTAGTCCTCATCCAATTCATCCCCCCCAACCACAAGCCCTATCTTACCATCCACTATTGCCATGTCATGCGTTTCCATGGGGTGCACAAGTTGGTTGTATATTACCTCCTGTGTTGCTGTCTTGTAAATGGGGTGGACGTAGTCATAAACCCATAGGTTGGCCTTTGCTATGACAGCCAGAGCATGACAGCATGGAAGACCGCGCATCTGCCACTGCCTGCAAGTGCAAGTCTGTTGCCCGAGCCTCACAACTAATCGACGGTTGTTCGTCAACTCCACGCTGTACTCACCTAACATCAAACTGTAACACTCTACAGCGGCAATACACCCCATTTTTTTGTGTGTGTCCACCAACTTCTGCTCTATCCTCTCCCCCACCCCATTCTTCCACTTCAGCATCTCTGTCTTGTGGTGGTCCATCTTTTTACCGAGCTTCTCTAAGTGGCCACTAACAAGCCACAACACAGGCATCAGACGTAAGCGTCGCATCCAATTGTTCCAACTTTCTATCACATTATTGTTCATCCGACCCCATCTCTCCTTACAGAACTTCGATGCAGCCCACTATAGAGGCTCATTCTCTTCCAACGCGACATTGTACCCCCCACTGTTGGTGCATACGTGACCCTGTAGAACATTTCCTTCACTATCTGCTTTGTGGCTTCTTTGTGGATTCCATGTTTAGCTGCCTCCTTCAAGAAGTTCTCAGTCAAGTGTCGTAAGCAGTAGCTATGGTACTCTTTGCCAAACACTTGCGCCACCGCAAGCAAAAGTTACTGGTGCCTGTCCGATATTATCACCGACTTCAGTCCCCCTAAACACTGAGCAACCATTTCCAAGAACCAGACCCACTCTTCGATTTTCTCACCACAGACAATGGCGTATGCGAAGTTGAAGAGATGGTTGTCCGCATCCAACGCGTATGCCGCCAACATCGTCCCTTGGTAAGGTCCGCTCAGATGCGTTCCATCAACAAATAGTACGAGCCTGCACCCGAGCTTGAAGCCATTTACATTCGCAGCATACGCCACAAACATCCTATAAAACCTGCATTCGTCAACCTTACACACTGCGACTGACCCTAGGTTCGCCCTCACTATCGCCGCACACATCCAAAGGAGCAATTTGTAGTGATCCACTAGCCTGCCAAGCACCATCATGCGGACAAACTCCCTCACTCTCCACGTCTGCATGTATGTGAGGCTAATCCCCAACTCCAACTCCAAATCCTGCATTATGTCCTTCGGCGCGTAGTCCATACATAACCGTACCTTCCCCTCAATGAGGTGCGCAAGAAGTTCCGCTCTCACACGATGTCTGCCCAATATACCCATCTGATATTTCTCCTTAACACTGTGTACATGATGCGCTCTAAAGTTTTTCAACGACATCACCTGCGTGTTCTTCCTACCTCTAACACATATGTAAAATGGGCAGCCATCAGCGTCACACCGGACAACAATTCGTTGTCTGTAATTCCTCTCGAACCAATAGTTGAAGTGGTTCGCAATCGCATATTTGCAAATGATCTGGCTAAATGCTTATGCAGATTGAAATATCTTCCCCTCCCCCCTGATCAACTTCTTCCATATGCTGAGCTTACGATGCTAACTCCGGGCTTGCATCCCAAAACGTCGCCACACATTGTCATTTACATCATCCCACCATCACACCCTTCCCTTTTGCTCCCTTCACCACATTTTATCTAAGCTGCTCCCTCACCCCCTGCATCGTCCTCCTCTGCCGCTTCTGCAACACCAGCATCCTCCGACGCAATCGATATCTCATCATCATTTGACAATTCAATTGCATCCCCTCCTACGCGTATCCTGCTCCCCGGCTGCACCCCTCCTTCGACACCGACATACCTGTAATCCCTGCACACCAACTTATAAGGCATTAGGTTCCGCACATGCAAATGTTTACCGCAATACAACTATTGCATCCGTATCAATGACGTACCATTTTACTCCAACTTCGTTGTTGCCGTGTTCTTCACCCACTTCCTGCACATCATTGCACTTTCGCCCACTTCTGCCTATTTACTTGCCTTCACCTGCATCTCGCTCTCTTCCTTCGCACACAGCAGCCCTCGCACGTTCTTGCCTCATCGATCCTGCATTCTCGGCTACATATAAGTAGCCATGCTTGTCATTGCCCTTGAAAATTACCTCCGCGTCAGTGCCCACCTCAACTGGCACCAACATCTCTCTATCATACTTCAAATTGTACCATAATTTCTCCTCCGACTTGTCACTCCCTGTCATCTTCCTCACCATTTTGAACAGTTCCTCCACCCCCGTTCATTCCCTCACCATCATACATTTCCTCAACCCACCCTCATATGTCACTTTCCCATCTTCACTTTCCACTAACACCCCCCCACAAAACATACATAACTATCTCCCTTCCCCCTCCCACCTTCTCCTCCTACTGCAGCGTTGACATCCATTGCTCCACCACCACCGTCTACACCCTTCCCAATCATCCGCCAACGTCGCAACCTACACCTGCATGTCACATGAAGCAAACATTTAGTCATGTACTCCATTCATGCCCAGCATTTGCATATGACATTCACATCAATTTCTCCCATCCACTACCCCCCATATTACCCAACTATTTTGCTATGTCTACCATGTTATTCCCTTGCCACACACGGGGTAACGACTGCTACATCATTCCCCACCTCCCCCCTCATCTACCCACAACTGCTCACCTCACCCTCCCCTCACCCCAAATCAAATACCCAACCCATTCTACACACTGCAGCACCTATCTAACTTCCCCAAACACACCTCCCCCTCACCACATTCCAAACATAGCACATGTACACCACAACAAGCCCCCACCTTCTGCTGCACGGACAATATTATTTTGTCCTACATACGCATGCACACAATTTACCCCCACCTACCACGCCATGCGTTCCGTTGACCCGACCCCTTTCCCCTGTCTACCTCTACCAATGCACCACATCCCTATCACACTACGTCCCCCCATTTTTTGGCCCAACAATTAGGTTGTTCTTTCCTTACTGTCCTCCCCATTCCTGGCACAACACCTAATTACAATGTCTACCACATAAGTCCAATGTCTACCATGGTTTACATCTTAAAGTTGTTGTGTATTCCAAACAGCATGCTCCCCTACTCACCCTTGCCACCCTCCCCAACCTAAACAGCACGGACATGAAGGAAAACCTCCCCACTATCGGGACATTCACAACAGACAATGCCACATTCATCACCACCAGCTATAAGACCCGCCTACCCGCCTTCGTTATTTTTATGATAAGTTGT
>JACYFF010031957.1:38885482-38896757 GCA_017589665.1 Selenicereus undatus
TACACGAGGTAGGTCGTGGTTTTTCACACCTCAGTTGGGCTAGAGGTATTTTCCATGTAAAAATTATGTGTGCTTTAATTTTCGCAGTTATCTTGGTGATTTTCGCATTTGCAATACTTGAGAACACCCTCTGCAAACAAGTCACAGGGGTGTTTGTTACTCACAACGCGAAAATCAGACACCACAATTCACCCCCCCTCTTGTGGTAAAATACTCGCGATCTCAACAAGTGGTATCAGAGCAGGTTCTCTCGCAAAAAGGCTAACACCTTGAGAGATTCTGAAGATGAGTACACCACAAGGAATTCTTGAAGGGCAATCCATTACTCGTCCACCCTATTTCAACGGCCAACATTATAGTTGGTGGAAGAATAAGATGGAAAACTATATTTAGGCAGAAGATTATGAGTTATGGATGCTCATCAAGAACGGGCCCCTTGTTCCCACCAAAGTGCTTGAGAATGGTAAGACAGTTACCAAGGAACCTAAAGAGTTTGATGCTGAAGATTATAAGAAAATGGAGAAAAATGCCAAGGCTAAGAAGCTACTATATTTTGGCCTAGGACCCGATGAATACACTCGCATCTTAGAGTGTGAATCAGCCCAAGCCATCTGGAATGCCTTGCAAGTTGCTCATGAAGGTACGAGTCAAGTTAAAACAATCTAGAATTGAGCTACTTATGCGACAATATGAGTTGTTTGATATGGGAGATCGTGAGACTGTGATGGATATGTATACACGGTTTACCCACATCATGAACGAGTTAAAATCCCTGGGAAAGTCCTTCACCACTGAAGAGCTGGTGAGGAAAATCCTCAGAATTCTACCTCGTACGTGGGAGGCCAAAGTAACAGCCATCCAAGAGGCCAAAGACATGAACAAGATCACCCTAGACGAGTTGATTGGTAATCTCCAAACCTATGAACTCCGAAAGAACTCACAAAGAGAGGAGCAAAAGAAGGATCGTGGGCTTGCGTTGAAAGCACATGAGGACACTGACTCTGACATTGAAAAAGAAGATATGGCCCTAATGACCAGAAAATTCAAGAAATTCTTCAAAAAGGTCAAGGAAAATAACAAAAGAAAAGATTTCAGTAAGTCCAGAAACACCCCCAAAGAACAGCTCACAGGGTGTTTCAAGTGCGGCAAACCAGATCACTTAATCAAAAATTGTCCACTGCTTTGAGAAGAACAGATGCCCAAACATCCTCGAAAACACCCTGTAAACAATCTGGGCAAGCGATTCTCGAAAGCTATGCTGGCTGCTTGGGGAGATTCCTCTGAGGATGAAGGAGAATCTGAAGCTGAAGAAGAGGTCGTAGCACTGATGGCACAAAGTGATTCAGATTTAGATGATGAATCAACAATCAGCTTCTCAGATCTCAAGAACAAGGTACATGGTCTTAACAAAGCTACTTTAGAAGAACTTCTATATAATTTGATAGACACCTGTGCAAATCTAAAAAGGGAAGTTCGAGACCTAGAGCTTGAAAATGAAAAACTAGGTTTACATGAGAGTATTAACGTACTTAGAGAAGATCTCCTTCTAAAAGAAGGTGATTATACCCAAGTAAGGGAAAAGCTCTCTAAAGTGGAAGAAACAGTTGAATCCTTGCTAAATGAAAAGCAAAGCTTGAATGCCACCATAGACAGGATGGAAACTGACCTTGCCACAAACAAACGCTGGAACAAATCCTCACAAGCCCTTGATTGGCTAAACACTCATCACAATAGAAACAAAAAGGGACTTGGTTACAAGCATAAACGGACCGTTTACCCAATACATAGGAAGTATGTGGGATTACCTGAAAACATTATTTGCTTTCATTATGGTAGAACGGGTCATTATAGATACACCTGCCCTTTAAGAAAACATGCCAATGAAAAGAATGAAAGGTATGTGAAACAAATCTGGATTAGAAAAGATGGGCTTTACATGTCTAAAAGAATGGGACCCAAGTGGATCTGGGTTCCCAAAACTAACGCGTGATTTGTTTTGCAGGCTGAAGTGAGATAGAACAACCTTACAAACAACCCCACCAACACCCTTGAAAACAGGCAGGTTTGGTTTGTTGATAGTGGGTGTTCACGGCACATGACTGGTGAAAGATCAAATTTTCTCTCACTTACAGCTTTGAATGGTGGGAGTGTAGCATTTGGAAACGGCAAGTCTGGGACAATTGTCGGTATAGGTAATATTGGTAAAACTCTCTCCCACTCAATAGATAATGTGCACTTAGTTGATGGGTTAAAGCACAATTTGCTAAGTGTGTCCCAACTGTGTGACAAGAACAACCTAGTACTGTTTTCAAAAACACGTTGCTTGGTTGTAAATGACGACACAGGAGATGTTGTGTTGAGGGGGAAGCGATGTCAAAATGCTTATAAAGTTTGTATTTCCACTCTTCCCCAAAACAATCGGACTTGTTTAAATGCATTAAATGATGATATAATGCTATGGCACAAGAGACTAGGTCATGCAAGCCTGTCCTTGTTAAACAAACTTGTTTCCAAAGATTTGGTTGTTGGACTACCTTCCATCAAGTATAATGATGAAAAGGTATGTGAAGCTTGTGCAAAAGGAAAACAAGTCAGATCTTCTTTAAAATCTAAAAAGTGTGTAAGCATTACCCGACCTCTTGAGTTATTGCAATTGATCTATGTGGTCCCATGAGGATAGCTAGTAGAGGTGGGAAGAGGTACGTGCTTGTCATAGTGGATGATTACTCTCAATTTACTTGGACCTTGTTCTTGGCCTCCAAGGATGAAACTTTTGAGAATTTTGTTGCCCTTCTCAAAAAGGTTGAAAAGAGAGTAGGACACTCATTGGTTAGCTTGAGGTCTGATCATGGTACTGAATTTGAAAATGCAAACTTTACAAATTTTTGTAATATGCATGGTGTTGATCACAACTTCTCGGCCCCAAGAACACCCCAACAGAATGGGGTGGTTGAGCGCAAAAATCGCACCCTAGAAGACATGACTAGGACAATGCTTATTGCTAGTGGTCTTCCTAAGAACTTTTGGGCAGAAGCTTTGAACACATCTTGCTATATTTTGAATAGATGCATGATTAGACCCATTTTGAACAAAACTCCTTATGAACTTCTTAAAGGCAAAAAACCCAACCTTATGCATCTAAGAACATTTGGTTGTAGATGTTTCGTGCATAACAATGGGAAAGATGCCTTAGGAAAGTTTGATCCAAGGAGTGATAAGGCAATATTTCTTGGTTATTCCTCTCACAGTAAGGCATACAAAGTCTTTAACAAAAGAACCTTGTGTGTTGAGGAAAGTGTGCATGTGTTGTTTGATGAATCTAACTCTTTGAATGAGAGTAATGCACAGGATGAAGAGTTTGAATTAGGTCTTGTCCAAAAGGAATTGTTGAACCAAGGTAAACAAGGTGAGAACACCCTGAAGAAAACAGGTACAAAAGCTGTTTCTCAAAACGGTAGGCAAGGTGAACACCAAACAGGGGGAAACACCGTTGAACCTTGTTTGGAACCATGTTCTTCAGGAACCAGCTTGCAAACAGGTGCAGAAACAGGATCAGGAGGTGTTCTTGAATCTGATCCTACATACACTTCAGCTAGAACAGAACATGTGTCTATGGAACCAATTAATCCAAGACCATGGAAGCACCATAGTTCGCACCCTCTTGATCAAATCTTGTTAGATATTAATACTGGAGTGCAAACTTGATCTAAACTTAAGAATTTTTGTGCTTTCTATGCTTTTCTTTCTAACATTGAGCCAAAAAGTGTGAATGAAGCCCTTGCAGATTCAGATTGGATCACGGCTATGCAAGAAGAGCTTCATCAATTTGAAAGAAACAAAGTGTGGCAGCTTGTACCTAAACCTGCAGAGAGAACAATCATTGGAACCAAGTGGGTGTTCCGAAATAAGCAAGATGAGTCAAGAACAGTCACTAGGAACAAGGCAAGGTTGGTGGTTCAAGGGTACAGTCAAGAAGAAGGGACTGATTATGAAGAAACCTTTGCACCAGTTGCTAGAATTGAGGCTATTCGAATCTTAATAGCCTTTGCAGCTCATATGGAAATCAAGCTATATCAAATGGATGTGAAAAGTGCATTCCTAAACGGATACCTTAAAGAAGAGGTGTATGTCAAACAACCCCCTGGTTTTGAAAATGGTGATTTTCCAAATCATGTTTTTAAACTTGAAAAAGCACTTTATGGTTTAAAACAAGCTCCAAGAGCTTGGTATGAACGGTTGTCAAGCTTTTTACTTGAAAATGATTTTAGAAGAGGCAAGGTAGATAATACCTTGTTTCTAAAATCTAAGGCGGAACATTTATTGATTGTCCAAATATATGTAGATGACATTATATTTGGTGCAACTCATCATGATTTATGCCATGAATTTTCAAATATGATGAGGAGTGAGTTTGAGATGAGTATGATGGGTGAGCTTAACTTTTTCTTAGGCTTACAAATCAAGCAAACTCCAAACGGCACCATGATCCATCAACAAAAGTATATCAAGGAGCTACTTAAGCGTTTTGGGATAGAGTCGGCCAAACCCATAGACACTCCTATTTCTCCTTCAACCAAGTTGGTTATGGATGATGGGAGTCCCTCAGTTGAGGAAAAACTCTATAGGGGCATGATTGGGTCACTCCTATACCTAACTGCTAGTAGACCGGATATTGTTTTTAGTGTTGGTTTATGTGCCCGTTTTCAGTCTAGTCCTAAAGAGACTCATCTTAAGGCTGTTAAACGGATACTAAGGTATTTAAAGGATACACCTGATTTAGCTCTATGGTATCCTAGAGGTTGCAATCTTGATCTTGTTGGATATGCTGACGCTGACTATGCAGGTTTCCTAGTTGATAGAAAGAGTACCTCAGGTGTGGCTCATTTTCTTGGACCTTGTTTGGTATCTTTGGCTACCAAGAAGCAACATTCAGTTGCCATGTCCACAGCAGAAGCTGAATATGTTGCAGCAGCTTCATGTTGTGCTCAACTGTTGTGGATAAGACAACAACTTAAGGATTTTTGTGTTGACATTGGATGCATTCCTATTTTTTGTGATAACACAAGTGCAATTAATATTGCCAAAAATCCATGTCAACATAAAAAGGACGAAACATATTGACATTCGACATAATTTTTTGAGAGATACTGTTGAAAAGGGTTTAATTTTTATGAATTTTTGCTCAACGGAAAATCAAATTGCTGATATATTCACTAAGGCCCTAGCTAGAGATCAATTTGAGAGAAACAGGCTGGAGTTGGGGTTGGTAAAAACACCCTGAGAACACCTGTTCTCAGAGGTTGATCAAAGTTGACAAAAACACCCCTTAATACCTGTTCTTTTCCCTTGTTTGAAATTCTTCTTATTAAATCAATGGCTTTTGATTAAAGAATATGTGTAGTCTTGTGAGCCAATATGACGTTATACTGCTATCTTGGGAGATGGAGAAAGAGTAATCATGACACATCTTGAAAAAGGAGAAGCATGTTAAAGAACAGGCGGCTCGATCAGGTACGCATTGATTGTTATTGATGTATACTGCTTGCTCAACTTCTAGGTATTCCCTAGGTGACCTTTCTTAACGGGTGAGGAGTTTAAAAACCTCTTGCGTGCGTCTTCCCCGTCTTGCTATCTCTCTTTTTACTTTGTTCTTGCTTTCAAACCCTAGCAAAACCCTCAAAACCCGAAAATCTCTCTTGCATTAATGGCTCCCAAAACCGATTCCCCATTACTCTCTGAGAACAGCAGCATGATTATCTCTTCAATTTCGGCACCTCCTCGCCCAATTACCCACACAACTTTCGGGTATCTTACTCAGATAAACCTCAAAACCATTGGGCTTGATTTGTGCGATATTCCCTACTCCTTTGGTTGGGAGTTAGTGGTGTATGTGGGGACAATCCCTTGTCCCACTTCTTCTGCAACAAATGCTGGTTCTTCGGGTCTCCAAAATAAATTCTTGGAGAACCCAGAAACCACCATCGAGGATTTTGAACCCTGTTCTTCTGCGCCTTTCCCGGAATCAACTCGGAGAACAGGGGATGTGTTCATTGATGATCTGTTCACGGGACTCTGTTCCTCTGGTCTCTCAGACTGGAGAGAAGAGAAAAAGGGTAAAGATGGTGGCTAGGCGCACCCGAACTCCAAGACCATGACCACTATCAAGTTCTCGCCCCTCTCTAACTCCCTCTTCTCCTCCTTCTCAACCTTCTCGCAAATCTGCGAGAATTGGTTCCAGATCGACCCCCAGATACTCTAAACCCTCTGCACCTATCATCGAGGAGATTTCCTCGTCTTTTGAAGGGTTCTCGAGTTCTGACTCTGAAGACATCACCTTCAAACAGGGGACACCGGTGTTTTTCGAGTCCTCTGAAGAACAAACCCCTCCAAAATCAGCCACTAAACCTGCTGTGAAGCTCTCACCTGCAAAAACACCCCTCAAGCGAAAGCCCAGAATAGCCCCCCTACCAAAAGCTACCACCTCTGTTCCTGTTTCCAAATGCCCAAAGCAGTTCACTCCCTCCCCTATGTCTGACAGACATGCGCAGTTGCTTAAGCGCAATGTCGTCAGGGGGAAGGTAGTGTCTGTAAGCTTTTTTGCGCAACAAGGTCTGGGGGTGTTCTTGACCAAGCTTCGCACCCAAGGCTGGCTTGACTTGTTTGCAAACACCCAGTTGGGGTGTTCTGTGCCTGAGTTGGCTGAGTTTTACGCCAACTGCAAAGTCACCGAAGGAGTGGTGACCAGCTCAGTGAATGGGCAAAACATCAAGATTGATGCGCCCACACTTGGGAAACTTATGGGAATACCCTCACAAGGATTTGCTGTGTATGTAAGGGAGGACAAAACTGCCCTGGAACCAACCAAGCTCCTCGAGGTGTCAAAACGCCTCAGTCACAAACAGGGTCTCAAAACACCCTCCTCTGTAAAGAAGGGTGATCTGATCCCTCTCCACCAACTCCTTTTCATGTTCGTCATTAAGAACGTGATTCCAAGGGGTCAAGGGAGAAATTCAGCAGACCTGTTTGATCAGTGCCTGGTCGACCTACTGGATAGGGAGGAACCAATTAACCTTCCGGCTATCATGATTCGCTACATTGGGCGAATTGCGAACACCACCCGGGCACATGATCTCGGATATGGGTTTCTTCTGTCAAGGGTGTTTGAGCACTTTGGGCTAGTGCTCACAAGGAGAGTAGCCGCCCAAACCATTGATGAATTCGGGGTTGATACCCTGCTTGGGTGTGGCTATAAGATTGGCGGATCAGTTTCCAAACAGGGTCGTCGACCACCTCGACCACCTGTTTCTGAGCAACCCTCCATCAAGGTTGAGGCTGTTCTTGAGGACAATACTCGTGTCAAGGATGAGCTCTCAGCTGTCAAGGCTGCTCTTGCTACGGAACAAGCCCTCTCTGCCAAGCGTCATGAAGGCTTGCTTGCTCTTCTCTCCACCCTTGCCCCTAGCATTCCTCCTTTGCAATCGCAACCACCCCCTGCTCCCTGATTGTCTCGGCTATTTTTTTTTTCTGTTTCTTTGTTTTTGTTTTGTTTTTTTTGTTGCAATTGTACTACCTTGATTATTAATGAAATATCTACTTGCAGTCTCTCTTGCTTGTTGTCCTTTATGATTTACACGCTTTATACTATGTTGTTCCTCATCTTACCTATGTTTTTCTTGCTTTTTAATGATGCCAAAAGGGGGAAGAAGAGTGAAAAACCTATTGACTATGGGACAAAACCTAGCTTTCACTTACGTGGGTCCCTATCAGCATTTATTTATTTTTGTTTATTTTGTCAATATGGTCACTTGGTTTGTCATCATCAAAAAGGGGGAACTTGTTGAGTTATTATTTTTAAGTTTTGATGATAACAAATCCAAGTGTAAAAATCTGTCCAAGTAATGTTGCTCCAAACACGTTCTCCAAACAGGCCTAACTGGTGTTTGTAATCTTTATTGTATTAACTGGTTTGCTACATGTGAGAACAATTCTTAAGAACAGGTCTCATACCTTGATGGCTCACGATCAAGTTAAGAACACCACCTCGATGAGTTGATTATATGTGAAGATCAGTTTCTGAACTCTAGCAATGCAAAGAACAACCCCAGCAAACAAGGTGGCCTTGGTGTTCACAGCAGCTCTGCAAGTCTTGGACAAGATGACTAGTTCAAAACAAGAAGTCTTGAGTATATAGGTTTTATTTATTTAGACTCTTGTTAATATGCCAATATTGAAAATGCTTTTTAAACACCTCTTGAATCGGTATTTGCGCTAAGTGCTTCAGAACACCAGTTGCGAACAACCCTGCAAACAGGGTGCCTAGGGTGTTTCTGAATTAAAGTGGTCATACCCGGTTATCTTTGAAAATTCATTTCGGTTGGCCAAGATCTCCAGAATAATATCTTTAAACTCCAAGTTTGCTATTTTTCTGGAAAGGATATTTTTCTAAAAATATTGTGGGAGATTTGCGAAAATAGGAGATTTACCAAAACTAAAAAGATTTCCTTTTTCCCATATTTTTGGCTTTGATAAGTATTCAAAAAACTGAAGAGATTTCTGGTCGCTTCTTTAAATCCTCTTCACGGCTATGGGAAGATAAGGGTTATCTCTTAAGATAACAAATCCCTTATAACTTGGAAAGAACTTGTCACTAGCCGTTGGGAGTATTTTTCTTGAAAATCATTTTTCCAAACTTAGGTGATTCTCCTTGGTTCTTGACCGTTGGTTTTGTGGTGTATTAAACCGCAGCTCTTTTGTCCCCACAATATACACACACAGACAGAAAGAAAAGCAAAGAGTGAAAACTGAGAAACACACAACATATGCAAAAGGGAAATTTCAAAAAGTGGTTTTTCTAGAGGAATTTTGAGCTACTCTTGAGAAAAGTAAAACCAACTCAAGTTGTGTTTAAACTGAGCTTTCAATATATTGGCATACTAGGACTTCATTATACCTTACATCTGCTTAAGTCAGAAGCACCCGGTAAGGTGTTTTGTAACCCTGATCTTGAATCAGAAAAGTGAGTGAGTGGTCCTCAGTCGTGTGGACTTTGGACGTGTCCAATCTGGTGAGATTTGGACGTGGTGTAATCTGCCTTAGAGAAGGAGGTTACGTGGTTGCAAGGTTGTAACAAGGTGTGTTACATTTGTAACGAGTTAAGCCCGGTTTAGTGAAGTGGTTAAATCCTACACGAGGTAGGTCGTGGTTTTTCACACCTCAGTTGGGCTAGAGGTGTTTTCCATGTAAAAATTATGTGTGCTTTAATTTCCGCATTTATCTTGGTGATTTTCGCATTTGCAATACTTGAGAACACCCTCTGCAAACAAGTCACAGGGGTGTTTGTTACTCACAACGCGAAAATCAGACACAACAATTCACCCCCCCTCTTGTGGTAGAATACTCGCGATCTCAACACATGACATTCAAATTCATTGGAAATAAAGGGTGGAAAATGATAAATTAGCTTGGTGTGAATGGAGGAAATGATGGAGGTAGATGAAGCGTGGGGGAATAAAGATTGCAGTGTTGCGTTGCCTATCGATGGCTGGAGCATGGCGGTGCCCGCTGGGGCCCTCGCGCGCCTGGACAAAGAAAGGGGCAGGGAAAGGGGCGTCTGAGGTGGTGGTCGGTGATGCTATAGTGATCAGAGGAACATAGGGGGAGCGACGGGATCACTGGTAGGTGACGTGGGCCAGCGACGGCGGGCGAAAGCTGTAGCTGGGGGGGCGGAGCTTAGGCAGGGGAAGAAGGAAAGGGTACATGCACAGTCTAGCCCTTCTCCTTTTTTTTCCTTTCTTGTGACCTTTTTTTTTTTACAAAGCGCACATTCTATTTTTGAAGGATGTATCTCTACACCTGGCAAAACTGACCCGAGACCCAAAACCCGATCCAAACGACCCGGACCCATACCCGATCTGACACCTGAAATATGCTCACTCGAAAGTAGGCCCGAAATCCGAATTGAGCCGAACCGAACCATACCCGACCTGAAATTTTCTACAAAGTTGTTTGTTTTGGCATGATGAGCGTATTTGACCAAAAATTGATTGACCCGAAATCGACCCGAACCGAACCATACCCGACCCAAACCGAAACGACCCAAAATGTCATTTAACCCGAACTTGACCCGATCCGTAACCGAACCGAATGACCCATTTGCCAGATCTATCTATCTCCAACTTTAATAACCCCTTTTTCTATTTGATTTTATTTATTTTAATTTTTTTGTATTTTGATAATTGCTTAGTCTTGTCAAATTATAAGCTTATCCAAATTCTTTTTTTTTTTTGCTTTGCACATAGGCCCAAATTGGCCACTCATTTGGGAAGTGACAATTCACTAAACCTATTCCTTTCCTTGGCTCGGTAAATTTGCGACTCTGCTCGGGTACAGACGCGTATCTGCAGGAAATTACGTACTTTGACATAATCATCTGAATTTATATGCTGTGGAGAAAGTTCTGCATTAACGTAATTCTTTAATCAAACATTACTTTGTCTAAAAAAAATATGGCTCACTGCTCCAGTTAATCATAACCGTGTAACTAATGCAAGAATTAAAATTAATCAACATCACTAAGTTATGGGGTATTACACTTTCTGAGGGAAATTTTAACGAAAAAGTTAGCCCGTTAGGACCTAGAAGATTTTAGGGTTCTGTTGGTAGAAGTTATGTTGACATATATTACCAATAGACTCTGTTGAAATTTTGACGGACACCTGTCAAAATTTCGGTCACACTAAAATTTTTTAAAGTTAAAAAAAAATATGAAAAGTTGTAATTTCAACATTTTAGTTTTACAAATTCTCAGTTTTTCCCTCATAATTGCTTCTCCTTCCTCCCCTCCTCTCCAATATGTTTATTTTTTTCCCCTTTTGCTTTGATAAATTAAATGCCACTAGAATCAGCAATTGAATTCCCCTTTATTTATAAAATTACAACAATCAAAACATTAAAAATCAATAAGGTAAGGCAATCCTTGTTGTTGATATCTCACAAATTCCATTAAACAATCAAAATTAGAATGATAAAATTAAGATTTTAACCATTACAATTTAACAGACTCATATGACATTTTAGATTTATTCCCATTTAAACTCTTTTTTTCCCCTTCAATGTCATCTTCATCATTGAACATCCAGTTGGAAAACCCACATAAATTATGTTTAGAATCGTAAATACGCATGAAAAAATAAGTCAGTTTGAGAATCCAAAATAATGACAATAATAATAATAATAATAATAATAATAATAATAATAATAATAATAATAATAATAA
>JACYFF010031957.1:38922925-38935772 GCA_017589665.1 Selenicereus undatus
AGAAAAAAATGAAAAATAAACAGTAAAATATAAAAACATGAAAAATAAATAAACAATAAGAAATAGCAAAATAAAAACATAAAATTATAGAAAATTAATAAATAAAAAATAAAAAATAAAAATAAAGAACTAAAAAACTAAAAAAATAAACAGTAAAAGTAAAAAATTAAAAATTAAAAATTAAAAAATTAGAAATTAAAATTAAAAAATAGGAAATAAAAAATAAAAAAATAAAAAAAATAAAAACTAAAAACTAAAACTTAAAAAATACGAAAGAAAAAATAAAATTAAAAATTAAAAATTAAAAATAACAAATTAGAAAAAATATAAACATAGAAAATGTAAACATAAAAAAATGAAAATTAAAAAGTAAAAGATGAAAAAAAAAAACTAAAAAAATAAAAGATAAAACATAAAAAATAAACACATAAACACATAAACACATAAAAATTAAACACATAAAAAAATACGAATTAAAAAATAACAAAATAAAAATTAAGAAATAAGAAATCATTAAATAAGAAATTTAAAAAATTAAAAATTAAAATTAAAAATTAAAAATTAAAAATTAAAAATCAAAAAAATAAAAAATAAAAAATAAGAAATAAGAAATAAGAAATGAGAAATAAGAAATTGGAAATTAAAAAAATAAAAATAAAACATAAAAAATAAATGAAAATAAAATAAAATAAAATATGAAAAATATGAAAAATATGAAAAATGAAAAATAAAAAACTAAAAATTAAAAATTAAAAATTAAAAATAAAAAAAATAAAAATAAAAAAGAATAAACAAAAATTCACAAAATTTCGATAACTTCATAAATTATCACATATTAATTACATTCTCATTATTTTAGCCGACTTCAACCCACCACATAAAAAATATACCAACTGCAACCCTCTTCAACCAACATCAACCCATTTCAACCTACTTCAACCTATTTCAACCCACTTCAAAAAAAAATACCAACTTCAACCTACCTCAACTCACCTCAACCTACTTCCACGTACTTCACCCTTTTACCCACCCAATTTACCCACGAAAAAAATAGACCCTAATTATCAAACAAGTAATTTGCCTTTTGTCTCACCAGTCACAAATAGACTTGACAAATGTAAATGCAAACATCTCTATTTCCTAAACCTCAATCAGTATCATTTATCATTTATGTTATATAGGGGTATAAAAAGGAAGAAATAGCTAATTAATGGTGTAAATATAGAAAGCATGCAGATAATTTGGCACGGAGAGAATATTATGCAATTATGATGTAGGCACCACAACTGAGACAAAGCAATCAAACACAAAGGTGCATAGCAGCTTTTATGCTATAGTAAATGATATAAACACATATACAACAACACCAACAGTTCTCAATATGGGTCATACTTTTACCGGGTTTAGGGAGAACTAGATGTAAGCAACCTTAACCCTATGCATATGACTCCACATAGAGAGACTGTTTTCAATAAACCCGCATAATTAGATGTTGAAAAACGGTTGGTAAAACAATTTAAGAAGCACAAGATCTAAACACATAAAATAACATAAGTTAACATGAATAATAGATTATGGGTAAGAGGTTTGTGTACCTTGAGTAGCAAGCAGCGACATACTACTAAACTGGCCAGTAGTAGTCTACAATCAAACAATCAGAGGTGGAGGGGGAAACCGCAGTTGCAAAGAGGCTATGACTCAAGCATGCAGAGGAGCAACAATAACACCCCTGCTAAGATCAATCTAATATCCTACAGGATTGCATCACATGCAGGAAAGAATAATAGCCAGCATAACACAATCACAATCACTACTCAAACAAAAGCCAAAGTAAGGACTAGAAACTCACTCCCTACGATCTGCAACCTTAATCGTAGATTTCCATAGACTTTTATCATAAGTCATATCCTTCGTTAGACCTATAAACTACAAATCGTTTCTAATCACCTTATTCCAACTTTTCTTTGTCATCCTCTATCTCTTCTATACCCAGAAAGGCTAATCATCTCGCATCTCGTCACTGATGCATTCTCACTCTTCCTCTTAACATGGCCAAACCATCTTAGTATAGTCTCCCTCATCTTATCTCCTACGGATGCAATTTCTACTTTCTCTGTAATCACTACATTCCTAATTTTATCTAATCTCGTATATCTACATATCAATCAAATCATTCTCAAATATGCCACTATTAACCTCTGGACTTGGGGCTTCTTGATTAGTTAACACTCTGAATCATACAACACAGCTGGCCGGACTACCATACGATAGACAATCCCTTTGTTCCAACAGAAATTTTCTTATCACAAAATGCTCTAGAAGCACTCCTCCAGTTTTGTCATCCGACTCTAATACATTAGTTAATATCTTCATTGATATTTCCTTTCTTCTCAATGATCGAACCTAAGTACCTGAACTTCTCGACCCTTGGTATGACAACATCATCCATGGTAACTTGTTCTCCAACCACTTACTCAACACTGAACCTGCATTTTAAATCTAAAATGATATAAACATGTATGCCTTCCTTTTTAAAAAAACGGCTATTTCAAAAAAGATACTACAGTTTCCTAATTATATTAGATCAAGTCTAAAAACTTTGTTAATATGAATATGAAAAAACCTTCATAGTAACCAATGAATTATATATCATATTGGTATATAGCAATTGAGAATGTGATAATTAATTAAACCTTCCACATGAGAATCTTATATCCTTTATTGTTTTAAAATAAAAACTAGAGACTTATTTCAATTGGAAATGGTGGGAGCATTAGAATTGACTTAGTATTAGTTATTTATAACCTGCATTAAAAAAATTTATAGGAAGCTCAACTCAAACTATTTCTATACCATATCGCTTAACATAAAATTGGATGACATTATTTTTTAATGAATACAGGATTGTAACCTTTAACGTGTGAAAGCAATATAACATAGATGGGGCAAATTTTTCGTCAAGTAAAAGTAATGTGCTAACAAAACAATTTCCACCATAGCGACAGTTCTTTGTTAATTTTATTTTATTTCTAAATGTATGTAAATAAAGTTGTTGTCGTGGACAGTAATGTTGTAAAGGATAAGAATCCGACCAATTTGCCCACATCCATATCTATTAGTGTCATATATTGCAACAAAATTACTAAGATTAAATTTTGTCAAAATTAACGACGTAATCAGCAACGGATAACTCATCTCTCACCATTTTTAATAGTTAATGATGGCTTGTTCTATTGAAATAGTTTTTTTTATGCACAACGATGGATAGGTCCATCGCTGAGTAATTACTTTTTAATTTGGCGGCGGAACATTATGTTGCCACATGTTTTTAAAGAACTATGTCTGATTCTTTGTCATTTGTGCTTGAGAATCTTTAGACCAAAACCATAGTGAGACCAAGAGCCCAGTCATCATCCTCCCCCTAGTCACCATTGCCAATTAATTGCCGCTGTCATTGTGCCATTATACTTTATCACCATGCGTCCACTATCAGTTTTAGGTTTGTCAAATTAGTTCCCCACTTTGCTTAGGTTTCCCTTGTTATGATTCATGAAATTAAAGTGTTCAATCTCAATTTTTAGTTCACATTGAAGTTAATTGATGAATTTATGTGGAATGATTGCTCAAATTTGCCTCCTCCACTCCATCATTATGGTCCAGAGTATAGTTTTGGCAATTTTTGAGATGCAAGTAATGGCTGAAATTTGTGTAAGTGACATGTGTCTATAGATGTTTGCGAGTAGAAATGCGTAAACATGTTGCAATTTATATTTTAATCATGAAATCTGTGTGAGTAGAAGTGAACAATTTCGTAAATTAGTGTGATTTAAACATCTTTATCGTTGAATTTGTGTCATGTATTTGATTGACTTTGTTGCATAAACTTGTTCACAATGCATGTTGTAACAAAATGTGATGTAACTTTTTGTTTGAATGATAGGGATATAATTAGTTAGACTAATTAGAAATAGAATTTGTAGTAATTACAAATGTGAATATTTAGGTTAATAATAAAAAAATATGTAGCTAGTGAACCATGTAATTAAACAAAAATAAAGTACATTAGTTTATACGTTTATAGATTTATTTATATGTGTTATAGGATGCAAATTAAAATGTTATTTTTAAATTCATCTATTTATACTTTTGGAGTTTTGTTAATGCTTGACAATTAAAATATATGCAATAGTTACTAAAATTAAGATCGAATAGGCCAATAACTTACATAAATGTTGTTGTTTGAGCTGAAGATGAATAAGCCCTCCACATCGTTGATTGATATATAATAGATTATTATATGATCGTAATGGATATATGCAAGAATTTCTGAATGTAATTAATCAATTTGATAAATTTACACATAGGGAGCCAAAGTTTTAAAGTAGGGGGCAACATAGATGTCCGTGTGCTAAAACAAAAAAAGAGTGTAGTCAAAAGTCGATGAGGAAACGTTGCACCTCATGAATGAGAAATTTGTGAGAGAGTATTGGTATTAGATAAGTCATAGAGAAGTAAACAAGATGAATTTGGGTTTGCAATTCAAGTTACATTAGGCATGACTACAATGAATCCTACATAGATCGTATAGAGTACATGATTAATAATGCTATATTAGCATATCAAAATATAAGGGACATAAAAACAAACAGTTGTCAAGAACCCGTATATGTTGAATGTACTACCCATAGTGAGCTCCTGCCAATTGTTAGGTTGTTCAGTATCAAGTCTATTTATAACGTGCCACAAAATTGTTTCAATTAAGTGGTTCAATTAATTAAAGAGATGTGCCATCCTAACAATCGAGTATCAAGTAACTATGTATAGATGAAAAAGGTTTATAAAGATTTTGGCAATGATGTGATACACATTTATCATTGTCGTAAAAGTTGTATGTTCTTCTTCAAGGTGGATTCAAACCTCAATGCTTGCAAGTTTTGTGGGCATCCTATCTTGATGGAAGATGCAAAGGACACAACAAAGAAATCAAAATCCATTATCATATACAAGATGCACTATTTTCGAATGAAACCTCAACTTCAGAGGTTGTGTACATCAAGAAGAATTGTTGAGCACATGAGATGACATTATGAACATCGATGTAAGGATGGTGTTTTATATCATCCATTAGATGGGGCAACATTAAAACATTTGGATAACATGTACTCTCATTTCCTCATAGAACCTCATAATCCTATACTTGACTTATGCCCTAATACATTTAATGCTTACAACTTGTTTTCATAGCTTATTCTTGGTCACACCTTATAACCTTCCCCTGGAATTGCGTATGAACATACCATTTATATTCCTAACTTGTGTAATCCCATGTTCTAAAAATCAAAAGAACAAAATAGATGTATATTTACCATATCTTATTAATGAGATGAAGGAACTATGGGAAGTTGTAATTCAAAACTTATGATATATCTACGGGTCAGACATCCTAAATGAAGGCTCAACTTATATGGACTATCAATGATTTTTTAGCACATGGAATGCTGCAAGGGTGAAGCACTCATAGTCAATTGGGATGTCCTACTCTATGAAAAAAACAAAAAAATGTTAAGGCTAAAGAATAAAGGTAAATTGTATAGTTTGATTGTCAGCGGTGGTTCTTGCCGAGGAACCATGCATTCAGAAGAAACAAAACTTCATATTAAAAAGGCGAAACTGTTACGAAGGGTCCTTCTTACCACTTTTTTGGGGATCAAATTTATGTTGAGGTTAAGCATTACCTAATGGTAAGCACAAACAATAACTTTTGAATATTATAATTTTAAAAAATGAGCATAACTGGATGAAGAAGAGCATATTTTGGGAGTTGCTTTATTAGATGGACTAGTTAATTGACCATAAATTAGATGTGGTACGCATAGAAAAGAACTTCTTCATGAACATCATTAGCACTATTATGGATGTTCATGGGAAAACAAAGGATATGGTAAACTTAAGGACAAATGTCGCAAATGTATGTGATAGAAAAGAACTACATTTACTGCCGAGATCAAGTGGTAAAACAATTAAACCAAAAGAAAGCTCGTTCTTCCCATGGATTAAGGAAGATAGTTGTGTGAATGGGTCAGGCAACTTCAAATGTCGAATGGCTATTGCTCCAGGTCAATGAATATTATGAACTTTAATAGTGTGAAGTTTAACAATTTGGATATAACATTCCAAATTACAAGTCATTGCCAACAATGTGATCCTAACCCCTAACAATACCTATATCCTTGGTTACCTTATCCCTAACCAATTCCAACAAGAAAATAAAACTGGAGATAGTGAAGCAGAATCTAGCTATGGAAGCACTCAAAACAAGATATATATTGTGGGAGATGGTAATTTGTCAGTCAAACGGAGTTATTTATTTGTAACTTCAATTATTTTGTGTATTTTGCAGACAATTTGATGTGCCATTATGTAAATAGATTTTTCCCTAATGATGGAGCTAGTCCAAGGACTTGTAAGATTTTCCAAAGCAACTATGATAGAGCATGGCCTACTTGGTCTACAATATTTAATCGCATCGAGATTTATGGTTCAGGATAACCAAAAGTGACTATTAACTATGACTTTTTGTGTCTTATCCAGTTGATACACTTTGATGTAATTTTTGTCTTATGAATCGTAAAATTTTTTCACTTAGGACCCCCAGTATGACGCAGCCATCAAGAAGAACTTTGAAAATGGAGGCAATGCATGTTTAAGGGATTTCCTTGGCAAAGCAAGTAAGTTGAACCAAAGACCTCAATGGCTACATGCTGATAATTGGAAAGCACCCCAACAATATTTGGTTAGTGAACAACACAAGCAATTGTATCAACAAGGGCTTGGTGACCAGAAAGTATTGGACCTTCTCTCCATACATCTGGCTCCATTCTTATGCATGAGCATAAGAGGTGTTGGTAAATAACTTTGACTCTTACAACTTCTGTGAATTTTTTCTTTGAGGTGTGGTTGAGTAGATGGACATGTGTAGTATTTCATGTGTTTTCCACATTTTCTTCACATGTAGAGAGAACAACTTAGGATGGATCCCACAATGGTTGAGCCCTTTAATCACACTCACAAAATTCATGCTAAGTCTTCATTCTTAGTTCATAGACTCTCACAAAGTTAATATATTTGATTTATTGCAAATGTTGTGGTATTGTAGGAATCATTTGAACAAGAGCTCCAAAATGTCATCAACACTCAAGGATCCTTGGATGGAAATTCTCTAGATCAACATAAATGATTCCTAAATCTAAGGGAGGTGTGGGTGAAGGGAAATTTGACAAAAAAAAGGAGAAATGTAAGCAATAAGAGGAATCCAATCAAATGCTAACTCTAAGCAGCAAGGAACTTAAAGATGAAATGCTTAGCCAGCAACACGATTGAGCCAACAGATCTTGAGCATGAATCAACAAATGCAATTTTTTTTTCCCAAATGCATGAAGCCGCCGGCTTTGGACCCCAACAACCTCTGGCCAATTCTCAACAAAATGGCGAGAATGAGGATGAGGATCCAGAATATAATTGTACTACCTTTGGAGATTATTCATGAGGTCTTGACTTCTCCTTGTTAATCTATGTGCATGTGCTTGAGAACTAGGGTTTCTTGGTTTGGTTGAAAACTTTTCTTTTGAAGAATGTTTGTGCAAACTTAGGACTTTAATTGTGTATTCTTGCTTGCAATATATGTGCTTTCTATGAGACATTTTTATATTTATGTCGCTTGGAAATAATTGAAAATACTCATTGAAGGATGTTCAATATGAGATAATGTGATACATTGGTTGAAAGCACTTTTTGAAAATACACTTTGTAGTTGTATGTAAGAGTGTATCATATTAAAGGGAAGTTGGGAAAGCATATTTTTTTTATTATTAGAACAATTAAAAGTAGCGACGGATAATCCATCACTCAATGGTTAAATTTTAAAAATAAAAAATAAACTTTCATCGACGAAACTGTGGTGCATCGCTGGTTAGCTACGGAACCCCGTCACTGAATTTGTTGCTGGCTAGCGACAGACAAAAATTACATCGCTTAAGTCCCACCAACATTTTTAGCGATGAGCATATTTATGTAGACAATTACTGGTGTTGGGTCCATCGATGAAGAAAAAATACATCCCTATTTCATCTTGTTCTGTTGCTATTTGGACTCTTTTGTAGTGAAAATAAGTTCAAATCTATATTTTGAGCTAAACATTCCTTAATTGATCAATATTTTTCTCCACCTGGACAAGTTAGTCAATATTTTTACCGCCTAAACTATTTAGTTGACTTTTTTGCCATTTAAACAATTTTAACGATTTGGATCGAAACTTGATTATCGAAAGGGAAGAATTCATATAAACTCAACTCCAGATTTTTGTGGTTAGCACTCCTTTCTTTGGTTAAATTTTTTTCCTACCACATCAACGTAGTCCCCATTGTTCGCCATTTAAACAATTTGTTTGGCATTTTTTCTACCACTAAAACAATTTCAATAGTTGGATCGAAACTTGATTATCATATAGCATAGATTAAGATAAAATCAAATCTATATTTTGAGCTCAACATTCCTTGATGTGATCAACATTTTTCTCCACCATGATAATTCAGTCGACATTTTTGGCCACTTGAATAATTTGCTCGACGTTTTCCGCAGCTAAACATTCTCAATAGTTTAGATCAAAATCTGATTATCCGATAGAAACTATAAAAAGAAGCTCAAATATGAATTTTAATCTCAATATTCCTTCATTTGATCAATATTAATCTCCGGTGCGACAACTCATTTGACATTTTTTGCCTTTTAAACAATTTAGTTGACATTTCTTTCTTTTTTTTTCATTGGAAACTGATTTATCTTGCACCAAAAATAGAAAATGTGACATGAAATCTATTTTTGTTGAAAAAGCATTTTCCAGGAAAACTTTTCCCTCCAACTAAACATTACCCTACAAGAACTAAGAAACACATATACTACAAAAAAAGTGTATTACTTCTACACTTATCTAACCACACTTGGCTCAGTGTGACGACCAAATATATGAAATTGAGAATCTGCAATTGTCTCCACGCAAAATAAGAGTGGGAACAGTATTCCCACTCTTATAAGAGTGGTGGTATCTCATTAGACTATACCCACACATATTAAACATTTCTTGTAGTAATAGAGGAACGAGGCAGCAAGCGAAAATTTGTGTGAGATTCAATGAAATTTCGGTCAAGCTTTGGGATCTTTATGTTCAATCTGTTATATTGGATTTTTCTACAAATGTAAAACAGGAAGATTGTCGTGCACTCGTGCTCTGGTTGATGATTTCGAAAACAATTTTCTGAGATTACTTATTCATTTGTGGGTAAATTTCAACTTAATATCTTCATTTAGTGGTGAGATTGAGAGTGGCAATGATTTTGTCAAGTCTTGTTTTCAGTTACGATGCAGAGCACTTTTGGGCTTTAAAACTGTTTTATCATGTATAAGATTGAAAAAAAAAATCGTATGATAAATAGAGGAACAATGTTATAGCTGTAGATTGGAAAAAGTCACCTTTTTAACAATAAGTTTTCTCAATTTAGAAAACAAAAACATATAATGCATCTTCCTAAATAAGTTTGATCAATGAGCATTATTTGTATAAGTTGATGTAGTCAACTAGTATGAAAAACTCATAATTGATGATTAATTTTAACTATTTTGGTCATTTTAAATAATATAATATATTGATCTAGATTGAGATAGGACACTTTCAAATTATCCCAACACAAGATGGGGATTATCACTTCAGAACGAGCATATGCAATGTCGTCTCAGCAGACAAGGACACTTTAGAACACGTTGCTTGTATGTTAAAAGCATTTATGAGTAGGCACAAGCAAAGGCAAAGAAAATGGTAAGACTCCAATTATTTCTACACCTCCCCATCCGTGACTCTTGAGGCGGAAACGATTATAGGACACACGATGCATAAAGACAAGGCTCCAATTATTTATTTATGCACCTCATCATCCTTTATTTTTAAGACGAGACCTATACTTAATATGATATGTTATACATAAAGACAGGGCTCCAATTATTTCGGCCCCTTATCGCATTTGATTCTTAAATGTTTAAATCTGTCAATTAGATAGACAGATAAAATATGAATCGTATGTATTTTGATTTCAGATAAGCATGAATCGAGTGTATTTCAAATTCAAATAGAGTAAGATTGAATGTATTTTGATTTTGTAGATTTTAGACAAACTCAATAGATTAAGACCGATTTTTTTCCCTTATTCTTTCATGCAATGAATAGTCAACTAAGATACAAACATTAATCGTCACATAACAATACGCCGTTGTTGTTTCATGAGTTATAACCGTATGCATATATTTACACTTAATACATAAATAATAATCAAGTAAACAAGTGGTCACTTATGGCAGCGTCAACAATTATGATTGAACTCAAATTAGTGTATTCAAATATGTATATACCATGCATTACCGCCAAACTAATTATCTGTTAATCACACCATCTGTTGTTTCATGCTGTATTAAAAAAAAAAATCAATTGCGATTAGCTGAAAAAATAACACTGTTTGCTTTTTAGCTTAGAAAGTGCTTACGTTAGTCACGCTCTTGGGATGTTTTACCCTCTCTCAGACTTCGACCATTAAAACTTAATTAGCAACAGAATTGCATAGAGATGAAGTTACACAAAGCGATCCAATCTGACATTTCAAGTCGACGATATTATCCTATGATAATTGAAGCAACATCTCCCTTTGACAATAAACTTCCAGACTAAAACATGTGCACTAATTAATTAACAAGTCGGATTCATTAGTAAGGTACACTTTTGTGAAATAGAAGAATGGTTCTCTCTCAGTTACTTGAAATCAATCTCACTAAATTATGAATTTTGGGTCTCTAGAATAGCATACTTCAAGCCTTTGGTTTTCTATCAGTTTGTGGGGGTGGGGAACTGGGGGGTGGTTATGAGGCCATGAGGGTTTAGGGGATAATGCATTTTATTAGGATTCCATTTGTATTCAATGATATAGCCGAGGACTTCTTAAACTTAACAGTTCATCATTAATTACAAATATTAGCAATTTGGTAAATTTAAACCACATACCATATACTATATCAGTTTAGGCTAACACAAAACCGTTTATTTGCTTAGCAAGAACTTTATCCATTCATGCATTAATTTTATGCGGGCATATTTTTACCCTTTTCTTCCAAAATCTTGCTCATGTTTCTTTTATGCAGCATGTCTACTAATGCCTGGGTTTGGGAGATGGCTTAGTGTGTATTAATTAAATATGGTCTTCAATAAGTAAGGAATGCTAAAAGATTCAGATGGAGCCGTACTGTTTGTGAATGCTGTTTGGGCACTAGCGCACTACACTGCAGGGAAAGGCAAAGGGCAGAACCAAACATATGCTAGAGAGGAATATTATCACTACTCGTTGGCTTTCTATATGTTATGTTTGTTTTGATGAAAGACAAAAATGAAGCTTAGATATTTGTTCGTTAATCATATTCTATAATGATATTATGGAATTACTAATCATATTTGGATATATTATGGGACTTCCTTGATCTTGTGATTTAAGATATGATTTGGTTATGGAAAGAATAATAAAATTAGCTTAAGGAGAATCCAAATTAGCATATGACTTGATTATGTAAGGAATTGCTCAAAGAGAATCCAAATCTGCCTAAAAATCAGGATAACCGTTGCAAGCAAATCAACTAGCTGTTGCATGCTAAATTTGTGCCATCTTCAATGACACTGAACTGGATCTTCAAGGCCTTGAACTGAAGCAAGAAATCAGGATGTGTCTAACGGCTACTTTCCATCTATTCTCCGAGCTTTTGTTATAAATGTACTGTGTAAGATGGTTGAGAGCTGATGAGGGGAAGCAAGACAAGCATTCATTGGCATACTCAAACACACTCTCTTATTGTATTGATTGAGCTCTAATTTGCTATTGTTCTTTGAGTTATTCAAGTAGTGTTTAGGTGGAATTATAGAGTTGAAGGGTCAACTCTACCAAGCCTTGTTGAGGGTGTCAACTTGGATCTTGGAACATAGAGTAGGTGTACTCTAGAGTTGTAATCATACCTCCTAATAAAGATTCGGGATAATCCTAAAGTTAGGGAACTCTAGGCGGGGATTAAGCCAATTGAGGCCCAAACTCGTTAAAAAATTCTCTGGTATTTTGTCCACGTTTATCTTTCCGCTCTTTATTTGATTAATTGGTGATTTTGATCATCACCCTGTTCATCCCCTCTCTAGGGTGATTTCGTAGATTTTGCACTTTCAATTGGTATCAGAGCCAAACCCACTGCATTTTGACTTTACTGTTAAGTGGGCAACAATCATGGCCGCTAGTGGAGAAAGCTATTATGATCAGGGTCGCTCTACTGTTAGGTCACCTTTGTTTAGAGGTACTACCTTTTCATATTGGAAAATTTTGATGCAGATGTTTATCAAAACAGAAGATTATGAACTATGGAACATTGTGGCAAAAGGACCATACGTTCCACAAATCACAATTGATGGAAAGTCCGTTGTGAAAACTGAGAATCAATACACTCAAGAAGACTTCGCAAGGCTTTCGAAAAACTGTACGGCCATGCATATATTATATTGTGGATTAGATGCTAATGAGTACAATCATATTTGTACATGTGAATCAGCCAAAGAAATATGGGACAAGTTGGTGGTGACCTATGAAGGGGCAAGTCAAGTGAGAGAGACAAAAATCAACATGTTCGTTCATCAATACGAGCTATTCAAAATGCACCCCGATGAAACGATTAAGGAAATGTTAACAAGGTTCGCTGACATAACCAACGATCTCAAGTCCCTTGG
>JACYFF010031957.1:38950523-38972755 GCA_017589665.1 Selenicereus undatus
TGCGTGTGTGTGTGCGTGTGTATGTTGAACGATGTTAAATTTTGTATAGATTGTGTCTTAAGTGAAGAGTCATTTATATAAGCTTCGATGAGTTTTTTTTTACCTAAAATCAATTGGCAATTGTTGGGGTGACTCACAAGTTTGTGTGCATATTCAACCCTTTAATTTTATTAATATTTTACAAATCCAGATTTTACACTCCAACATGCCCCTTTACATGTAAGTTACTAACGAGGACTAACAGGACTACACAATCTTAATCGAAATGAGGACGGTGACAAACTAAGGTTAAGCAATCCGCTCTATTGTTATGTTCAAATTTATATAAGTTGGACCTTATTTTAGATAAATTTATATGCTCAAATGAGGTTTTAACAAAAATCAATTGATAATGGGTTGAGTGAATCACAAATTTATGTACATGTTCAAACCTTTTATTTTAGATAAATCTCACTTTTATATTCCAATGAACGCAACAATAGAATCATGAAACATTGCAAACAAACCGAACTGAAATATTCTATTACAAAAGCTTTAATTATGCATCAAAACAAAGTTAACGGTGAATTAAGACAAAGTTAGTGATGAATTAATAACGACAAGCATAATGGATAGAAACATACTGGTGAAGTCGTAACTCCGAAAGCTGATGAAGTATGGAGTGCATCCACAGGATCTGCTGCTGTAAATAAAGAGTGTTGACATAATAGGCCTGCTGGGAGAAACGTTACGTTGTACAACTTCCGAAAGATGTGTGTGCTTAATTGTCCATCATTCATTTCTACTTCTATTAGAGCATTCCCAGCCAGCGGAACTCATTTAAGCACTCTGGCATGCCACGTCAGCAGAAGTTCCATAGTTCTGGAACTTGCATTCCTTCATTCTGCCAGCCAGCAGAACTCATTTCAGGACAAATAATATAATATTTGTTGATGGAGCCCACCACTGAACATACTTTATTTGTTTTATGTAATAAAATTTGTTCTTGTATAATTAATTTTGTGTAAGTTAAAAATAATTTGCATTTTTCGAACGGAAAAATATGTTTTTATCTTCCCGGAAAATCGACTAATTTATTTTAAAGTCTCCTAATTGTGTAAGTTAAAAATGATGACTTAATTTATATTGGCTGAACGAATACGAAGCATATGGAATATGATGTAGAATTGAATTGATACAAGCGCAAATAATTTTTCCAACATTGAAGACAATTACAACTCGAGTGTTCGAAATTTAAAACACTAATTCATAATACAACATCGGCGAATGACGGATAACCCTTCACACCTATGGTTATGAGCTTTGCCGCGCCCTATGGCGATTCCATATTTCCTCGATAAGGTCTTATTGGAGACGTGCATGTAGTGCGGGGTCATGAATTTGTGCTACTCTACGGAAGTAGGCAGCATAGCACGGATGATGGCCCTGTTGGACATTTGGTTGCGGGGTGTTGTCGTCGACATCATCGTAGTTGAAGGCAAGATCATACGAATCTCGTTCGTCCTCGATGATCATGTTATGGAGTATAATGCATGCCTTCATTATCATACCCAACTCACCTTTGTCCATGTTTCGAGCTAGACCGCGAATGATAGCGAACCGGGCTTGTAGAACCCCAATTGCTCTTTCTACGTCCTTCCTAACAGACTCCTGACGTTCGGCAAACAATCTTGCCTTGGGTCCTTGAGGAAGAGAAATAGTTTTCACGATTGTTGCCCACTTTGGATAAATACCATCCGACAGAAAGTACCCAATATTGTACTCGCGACTGTTCACGACGTATTCACATTTTGGAGCTCGACCCTCATACACCTCTTGAAAAACATCTAATCGGTGAAGAACATTTAAGTCGTTCAGGCTACCCGGGCACCCAAAGAAGGCGTGTCATATCCAAAGGTCATATGAAGCAACGGCTTCAAGAATCAAGGTGGGGACTCTGTAAATCCCTTTTGCAAACATCCCTTTCCAAGCCGATGGACAATTCTTCCATTCCCAATGCATACAATCTATACTGCCTAACATGCCGGGGAAATCACGTGCCTCGGCAACTTGCAACAGTCGGTCGACGTCAGCTTGTGTTGGTCTTCTCAAGTACTCGGCCCCAAACACTTGAATGACACCAGCAGCAAAGTTTTTCATACATTCCATAGTCGTGCTTCCTCCAATTTTTAAGTACTCATCTACACAATCTGCCGAAACCCCATAAGCCAGCATACGCATCGCTGCGGTGCACTTGGTGAGCGGCGACAACCCACGCCTACCAAGACCATCGTGCCTCAACTGGAAGTACTCAAATCGACTACTGAGGGCGTCAACAATGCGGATGAACAGGTGTTTCCGCATCCGAAATCTACGCCGAAAGTGGGTTTCATTGTACATAGAGTTCTCTGCAAAGTAGTCTCTGTGGAGGCGATCGTGTGCATCTTCTCGATCCCTCTGAATGAATCTTTTATTCTTTCTTGGTCGTCGGGATGATGAAGCTCGTTCCCCTTGTCCATGTTTCACAGCTAACTGAAACGACTCCACGTGAGATTGATTGTTGAGTATGGTCTCAAGAATGGATGAGTCATCACTAGAAGATGATGACTCGAGTACAAATCTGAGATGATCTATTAACTCCGTGGATGAGTCATCACTAGAAGAAGATGGGTGACTCATTTTGTTGCACCTGTGACAGAAGTTTCCAAATGTTAGGGGAAAATTCGTGAGATTAACAAAGCAAATGAAGAGAGCATTGCAGTTAAAAGTGAACTATAAAAATTGAACTCAATAAAATGAAATTAAAATGGAACTCATTGAAAGAAATTACACATTTCATTCCACAATATAAAGGAGTTCAATTACAACAAACTATTGGGAAAAGAAAGAACAACAAAAGCACAAGGTAAACAACATATTATTCCTAAGACATGGGTGTCAATCTAAAGGACTGGCGTTGGAGGAAAACGATGTTTGGCGGTACCGGTTCTGAATTTCTTCCTGAAGTGGACCATATCGCGCTTGATCCTCTGGACACATCTTAGCAATGTCCATTCTCAATATCTTGTCCTCATACTTCATCTGTTGGAAGTGCTGATGGGAGTCTATTAGTTCAACAGCTCTCTTAGCTGCTTCTGCCTTAACCTTAGCGGCCTCCGCCTTCTTCTCTTAGGCGATGACATATCTTTCGAACATGGTGTTGTTCTTCACATTTGTTGTCCCCATGGTGGATAGTTCCTTGGTGACAACATCAAGCACCGAGGCATGCGCTCTCTCTTTCGCCTTTCTTGTGGCGGCCTTTCTTCCAATGGGGCGGATCAGTCCACCCACTTCCTCTGTCGGTGTGTCATCACTAGCAGGAGTTGTTGGTGTGTCGGGGGTGCTGGGTGAGCCAGATGTCTCACTCTCCGAGTACCCGCCCACCTCATTGATCCGCAAGCATTTAGTCGCCACATCTGCAGATTGATCGCAATTGACCTCCCACTTCGGTTGGTCTTTGAGTAGCACCCACCAATGCATCAAGTCGAACGGTTTGCCTACCATATCAGCGTATAGATCTTGGGCTTTCTGCATAATATTGTCCTCATTCGCCCCACTTGGGTTAGCCCGATAAGCCTGGCCCACACAAGCGGTCCACTTTGACACAAGTGGAGCTGCTCGGTTCCAACGGGCATTGCAAACTTTCGCTCCTCGCTTCGTTGCTCCGTCGGGAGTGTGCTGGTTGTAGGCGTTTGCGATCTTCGTCCAGAACCCCGTTTTCTTTTGGTCAGCCCCAATTATGGGGTTGGTGCTGACATTGATCCACGATGTCACCAAGCGGCGATCTTCTTCTAATGTCCATTTGGAAGTCACGCTGCCAGTCTCATTGTGGATAGGGTTGGGTGCAGGGCGGGGTGTTGATGTGGTCGTACTAGTAGGTGCTGGTAGCTGATAAGGAGAAGGCATTGAACCGTAGGTGAAATTTGGAATTGGGGGTCCATGCTGGCCTTGGAGGGGAAAGTTTGGTGGTGCTTGAGGACATTGCATATGTGGGTATTGTTGAGGGTATTGTGGATGGTATTGCCAATTAGGAGGGTTTGGGACAATATTCATGTTGTTTGCGGCATCCCGTTGTGAATTATCCCCAATTAGTAAGTTGATGAAAGATTGAGGGTGATTGGGATCCATTTTATAGTGCACACCTACCAATTTATGAAAAAAAAAACATAGAAACACTTAATTTCTCACATAATTTACAAACAACATAAAAAATTCTAATTTCTACTTTGTAAACAATTGAATTGTAATTTCTAAACATAGTAATGTTTACACATTTTTCAATTCTAATTTCTCAAATATTTCAATTCTTACCCTACCAATATTTTTACCCCAACAAAAGATACACAATTTAGAAACTAATTTTCTATCACGCATGTTCTAAAAGAAGACCAAAAATTATTAAATATAGCAATCATGTACACAATAAAACTAACACATATTTAAATTCTAATTTCCAAGCATACCAACTACATGTACATATTTCTTACCCTACCTTTTTTTGTTTCGTTATACAATAAAACATTCACAGATTCAATTTTTCACATTTCGTAAACAATCACGTAATTAATTTATACAATCAACCATTTAATAACGCATTCCATTTCTATCATCATATAATCAACAACAAAATTAATTTCCAACATCAAGCATTTAATAACGTCGACGTAACATTTTTTTGTAACAACTTATAAAATTCACTTACTATCATGCATTCAAATTCCTAAAACAACACCATTTACAAACATATTTTACATCATGTGGTCAACAAGAACCAAAAATATAAAATTTAGTAATCATGCATTTAACTTCTAACTAACACATACTCGAATTATTTTTTCTCATCAAGTGATCATATATTTCTAACCATTTCATACATTGTAAGTAACTTATATTTCAATTGTGACACTACCAATATTTTTTACCATGTTGTAAAGAAGTACAAAAATTATTAAATTCTTACCCTACCAATATTTCCACAATCAACCATTTCATAAATTGTAAGTAACTTATTTTCTATCATGTTCTAAACAAGTACAAAAAATATCAAAATTTTCATAGCATGTATTAAAATTCTAAGTAACACATCTTTGAATTATTTTTAAGGGATTACATATTTCTAACTCACAAATACTTCAATTCATTCCCTAACGATAATTTCTCATATTTTGTGACCAATAACGTAATTAATTTCTACAATCAACCATTTAATAACACATTCCATTTCTATCATAATATAATCAACAACAAAATTAATTTCCAACAACAACCATTTAATAACTTCTACGTAACAAATTTTTGTAGCAACTGATACAAAATAACAACAAATTTTAGTTACTATCATCTAAATTCCAACGTCTTAAGTTCCAATTACATAAATTGCTAATATACTAACATTTCACTTTCTACTAATTCATTTTTTTTTCTATTTCAACATAACAACAACGATAACATTAAATTACCTACAATTGCCTTCACTTCACTTTAGTCTTCAACTTAATGATAAACTCCAAAATATGTCTACAAAATTGCACAAAAGAAAATATATTAGTTACAATATCAAACTAAAATTATTTATACAAAATTAAAACCAATTACATAACAAGTACTATTAACTTACCCAAATTTGTGCTTATTGCAACTTGAATTTCTTCCAAATTTCCAACAAATTAAAACTACAAAACTAATGCAAAAATCAGATTTGAGAGAGTAGGAGTGCAAGGAGAATTATAAAATTTGCCCACAATTTTCACCCATTTTATACACAAAAATACAAAACAAAAAAAAATAATTTGGGGGCAACTAGCCGTTGCACCCACCCAAATTTCATTCCCAATGGCTAAATTCGGCCCACTTCCCCACACGCCCCACTGTGCAGCATTTTTCCTTTTTTTTCGTTCCCCTCCCACCAAAACGCAGCGCACCCTTCACAAAACTGAGCAAAACGGTGCGTTTTGCACCGCTACAGGACAAAAAAAAGGGAACGCGGGGGCGGGACGCCTGCCCGGTCCCCCACGCGTGTCCCGTCCCCGTTTCGCTGGCTGCCACACGCCCCTCGACACGCGTGTGACACGCGGGCCCCACCCCTGCCCTGCGTGTCACTGGGCTGCTAGTGCTCTTATTTCGCATACTCAAGTCAAATCACAGGTTAACATTTTTAAACTACTTCATTTCATTTTGAAAAAATTTGTCCACATGGGCCCGGTTGGCTTGCTCATTTATGCATGTGAGATGATGATCAATTAAGGCTCTGATATTATATTCAAGAACTAATTCAATTAAAAACTTAAGTTGATGGTTGAATATTTAGAAATATATTTATACTCTAATAGGGACATGTATAGGATGTACATGCTCGTATTCTCATTTGTATTCTCATTCATAATTTTTTTTGAAATCAATACTCATAGTCATAGTCATACACGAATCCATTGTGTATTATAAAACTATACCCACATCCATACTCATTGGCAGTATAGATATGCAGGTCTTACTTGAGTATATAATTGTTGACCAAATAGAAAAGTTAAGCCCATTTTACACCCTTGTGTAACATAAAACGACTAATATGCCACATTCACACCGACCTTACAATAACATATCATATCACACTAGATATAATTAAAAGTCTCCAAGTTTAAGCAACAAATTAGTGCTTGATAATAACAGTTTCTATCATATCCAACGAGAGTCTTGAATACAATACAACTCATAATAACTAGCAAAACATCCAAGTCCAAACAACAAATTAGGACTCAAAATAATGGGTACGAGTCCTATATAGTGCAGGTACGAGGTGGATATTGAGAAAACTAGCATGGGATGGGTGGGACTTACACCCATACCCACACACATACTAGTTTTAGCAATATCCGCCCTATATGAATTTTTTATTTTTTTTTTCATTTTCGATGCCTACAACTATCCCAAGTGGAACAAATCTCACGAATTTTAAGCGGATACGAACCTTTTTTTTGGCCGGGCATAGGCCTTGTTTAATACTAATTAATCATAATGTGTGAATCAGCCAAAAAAAAAAAATTAATCATAAGGTTTGCGAGCCTCGTGTTGTGCGTGGGACGGTAATTTGATACTGATTAATCCCAATATTTTTCTGCTTGGAAAAGACAAATTGCGTATAAATTTTTTATAAGCTGTAAAAATCTCTTTTAATTAGAACTACAAAAACGGCGTCAAACTCCGATGGAAACAGCGACGTCATGGGCATCCGATGGAGGGGAGAAGAGTTTCCGAGGAAATTCAAATTTCGTCGGAATTTTCAGGCACTTTTTCCAAAAAAAAATTTCAGATCTAATTTTTTATGTTTTGGGTGGACATACGTTGCTCTCATTTCAACCGCGAAGAGAGAGAAAGAGAGCTATGAAGAGAGAGAGAGGGAGCAAGGAAGAGAGAGAAAGCGGAAGATTCATGGTTTCCGGTAGTTGGAAAAAAGAGTTGCCGTCTTGTATAATTCAACAATAAATCATTTATTTTTAGTTAATTTGTACTCTGAAGTTGAAATATTTAAGTTAATTGGTATTTTTTATAGTGGTTGATTTGTTATGAATGGATTGAAGAGTTGCCATTGCCGCTCCTGCCGCCGCAGACGTTGTCGCCCGTTCCTCCGCCGCCGCCACCAGTTCTGCCAGTAGTCCAAGTATTTTTTCGGATATTTAAAGGTTAGTGAAATTCTTGTGTTTTAAAATTATATTAATTTGGTATGTGTTATTACCTTCCTCTTATATATTAATCTTATGTTGCATAGTTATAGCAACCTGATTTATTAATATATTTTAATCATTCCTTGCTGTGTGTCCTTAATTTTTTCGATAAATGTTTTTCACAAAATCATTCTTCTATAAAATATTTTCATAAAATCTTTTTTGTGGGTCTCTTGGAATCAGCTTCTCTACGAGTAGGAATGCCGGTAGAGGTAAGGTTGCCTACATTTAGATCTTTCCAAACCCTGAAAAAGCGGGACCCACACTGAGAAGTGGTGTTGTTGTTGTTAAATTTTGTGAAATTTAATTTTGAAGCATATTTGTATAGTTTATTTAATTTATTTTGTTTCGTAAAATATGGATGTGAATTATGTTAATTTTTTATTTGATTTGTGAAGTATATTTATTTGGTTAATTGGAATAAAATATATTAAGTATGTATATTTATAAAAATTGTATAATAATTATAAAATGTTGAAGTATGTTAAGCATGTATAATGTGTTTTGTTTTGGTAAATAATTTAAGTTTGTTAAGTGTGTTTATTTTTTGTTCGATTTATAATATATATTAATTTTTTGTAAGTATGTGAAGTATATGTTTTTTTGAGGTATGTTTAATTTTTTGTATGATTTGTTTGATATTTTAAGAATTTTTATTTTATTTTTATGTTAATAGTATTTTGTTTTTTTTGGTTTGTTTATTTGAATGAAGTGTGAAATAAATAGTTTAATTTGTGTTTTGTGCTTAATTAGGTTTATTTTGAAAAATGAAATAGTCATGTTAAATTTATTTTTTTGTAGCATATATGTTTAATTACATTGTTGTATTTTAGGTTTTTGTGAAAATATATTTTCGAAATACGGGAATATAAAATGTGAACTAAAGATGAATGTAATTTTTTTTATTAGTGTCATTAGTGAATATAAAATTTATAGTAAATAATTTAATCTTTCATTTAATTTGTAATGTATGTTGATTTTGATAAATGAAATACTTATAAGTAGGTAAGCATGCATAATATGTTTTGGTTTAGTAAATGATTTAAGTATGTTTAAGCATATTTATTTTTTGTTGGATTTGTTGTGTATATTAATTTTTGGTAAGTATGTGAAGTATATTCTTTTTTGAGGTATGGTTAATTTTTTGTATGATTTGTTTGATTTGCTAAGTATTTTTATTTTATTTTTTGGTTAATAGTGTTTTTTTTTTGGTTTGTTTATTTGGATGAAGTGTGAAATAAATAGTTTAATTTGTATGTATGTTGATTATGATAAACAGTTGTAAGTAGTTATCGATTATGGAACAAAAATGTTTATTAAAATTTTGTGTGCACAAGTAATTTTTTATTTAAATGACCGTATATTGAAAGAGAAATGTTTGTTTTGGTAAATGGTGTTAGCTATGGCTTATTTGTTATGTATTTTAGATGGGCAAAAAAAAGAAATAATGTTGTACGATCCCAAAAAAATCACAATTGTTCATGTTCCTGTCACAAGGTCAGCATTGTTTTTTGTCAATTGAAACATTTTTTTATTATCTTTACGTATAATTATTTATGTGCTTCAACATTGTGGTAATATTCGTGTATAAGTTCATTATTGTCTTTCAAATATTGAATTGTGTGATGTATTACAATAATTCATTGGTCATTGGTTAAATTGATTTCTAAAAGATATTTATTGAAATTAATTGTAGTATATATAATAATTAAGGCAATCAAATTAGTAACATTATTCATATGTTATAATTGTCGCCTTAGTATGTAATAGTTTTATTTTTGACAACTTTCGGGAGGAGCACCACAAGAAATGGGAGGAGTACACTCAAGCTGCAATTGTGGATGTCATGAATAATTTTTAATTTAGCGCATTTAATTTTCAGACATGAAAATTCGTATTTGGTAACCATAATATATGTTGTTTGTATGTGTTGTGGTGGTTGTTTTATATTTAAGTAATGTACAAATTTTTTTTTTAGAGGGAAGAGGAGATTTCCGACAGAAATTTCCTTCTCCCTCCAAAATTCTGCAGACCCTGAAAACTGATCGACGGAATTTCCGACAGGTTATTCCGTCGGAGGCCGTCGGAATCCGTCAAAATGTAATCTGCGACGAGCTAATTTCCCACGGGCGTCTGTCCGTCGTAATTTCCGTCGGAGATTGAATTTTCCATCGGAATTTTCCAGTTTTTCTTTCAGAGATTCGGTCGCAAATCCCAAGTATTTTTGCATGCTGAGAAAACTCCTTCAAATGTGTGTAATGGACTGGGAATTTCGAAATGCTCAATTTTGTGATACATACATACGAGTGATGCATTGCTACAATGGTTTTGTGTTGGCTTCTATATTTTGTGTATGTTTAATTTTTTCAATGATTTACTTACAATTTTCGAAAGAACCTTTTAAATTACATACATTTCGGAGCCAATAACATATTTTGTAGTGATCAAGAGTCACCACTCACCATTGGATTGGAAGTCTTAACTTCCTCAATTGGGACTCATTGTGGCCTTTTGAATTTATCTTTGCAATTTGAAAGATTTAATAAGGGATCCTGTGCAGAGTTGGGTTAATGTTGGTGTTCATTGATTATCCATTTGTTTGAAGATATCAATTATGGTACTTATCTTATTATTTATATACATCAAATTGATAGGGAAAAGCGCAGTCCCACATAGGTATTACTAGAGTATCGGGATATTATTTTACTTTTACAAGTTGTGCGCTCAATATAAATATACAGCCAAACTCCCAGGTTTGGGTGAGTCATTCCAATTATTCACATGGTATTAGAGCATATCACTCCTAAAACCTAACCCTAATTTCCTCTCTAGCCGGACTTCCTCCCCTCTCTTTCTTCCTCCCTAAGTCTCTTCTAGAAACCCTAATTTTTCCTTCTAGCTAGCCAGCAACAATGGCTGACTGTGCCCTCTCTACAACCTCAGCCACCACACCCGCTGTCTCCTCCAACATGGCACACATTCTCAGCCTCCTTCCTCTCAAGTGTGTGCACCATTGCTGTCGCCCAAGCTCCATGACATGCCTATCATGGCACATGGTGAACCGCCAAAATTCCCACATCCCTTCCAGGTTTCGTCACCTACTTCGCAGCCTGTCGTTCACTTTCCGCCACCCCTTCGAACACCACTGTCGCCCCTGTCCGCTGCCACGCAGTCCGTCAGACCCCCGCTGTCCTCCTTCTCCGGGACAGTATCGTGGCAAGGGGCACCGTGGACCTTCGCTGAGTCGAGTCTGATATACCCTTCGACGGCCGCCTTACCCTCGCTCAGTCCATGCCCTTTTCCACCACACACTCAGCTCCTTTCCTGCACAATGGTGGGCCTTTGCTAAGTCGAGTCTGATATACCCTTCGACAGAGCTTTTGGTTTCCCAACACTGGGGTACTTGAGGGTGAGTGGGGTCCCCCTCCTAGTGGTGAACTTCCCATCTTCTCATCCTCACTTTGGACGGTTAACATCACGAATTACGTAAGAACCTTCCTCGCATCGGTCGACAATTATTTATCGTGGGAGACTAAGTTCATATCCTTTGTTATCATGCATCTGCTACAACGTATGCTTGATGGTACCATTGTTCAACCGACGCCTACAATTTTGTTTTCTCCTGGTGTGAGTCAACCTAATTCTGAGTACTCCTAACGAATTCGGGTTGATCAGTTACATCGGGCATGGATTTTCACAACTATCTCTAAGGAAATGCTATGTGAGGGATGTAACATTTCGCACACTTTATCCATTTGGCAGCATCGTGCTTGTCGTTTCAATACTGCTAGTTTGGCTAGAGTATTAGATTTTAATTCTATACTCATAAATGTTTCAAAAGGAACGCATCAATCCATGGAGGGTTATTTACGTCACATTAAAATGGTAGCTAATTCTCTTTTTGTAATTCAAAGTCTCGTGTCTGATCTCGAGTCGATTCAGTTTACTGGTTTACGATCTAACTATCATACATTTGTTACTATGTACTCTATGATTCTTGGTAGTCACACTTTTGATGATCTAAGGTCTAAACTGATTTTCTATGAGCAACGACTGAAGTTTCAGTCCAACAGAAAGGTTCCCGTACATCACGCACTCGTTAGAACAGTTAGTTCTCGCAGTTCTAATTCAGGGGGCAGTTCTCGCAATCAGAACAAAGCACGTAATCAAAAAGGTGGCAACAAGAATTACAACAACAACAGTTCCCGACAGAATGAATCGTCTCCTAGGAGTATGCCTACTGGTATCGTATTGGTAGTCTGATATTTCATTGTCATCTATTTATTGTACTTCTACAATGGATACTTACCATTTGTCTGCAGGCACTAATCAATCAGAAGGGATAATAGGCTCCCACCTCAATATCATTTCTCAAATATGTCATGCCCTAGGTCATTCTGCTGACACCTGTCCTAGCCACAATCAACCTCGTCAACAACCATTGCTTCCTACATAAGCTACCTTAAATTCCATCAATGCTAGGGAATGACTTTAGGGCCTCGATTCTGCTGCTGCCTCCCATATGACTCCTGACAATGGTAAGTTAATCTCTAAGTCTGTTTACGCAGTTCAATTTCCACTCTCGTTAAGCCATTGCGCCTCACCCGTGCCCTCAATGTCCTTTAGATATGTCATAACCTCATATCCATTAGGCAGTTGTGTTGTGACAACAACTGCAGTGTGATTTTTGATTCTAATTTTGTTCGTTTTAAGGACAACACCACAGGTGATGTCCTTTTGCATGCTTCTAGTGTTGACAATGTCTATCCAGTGTGTCTTCCTGCTAAAAGCACTCTAGTTCCTGCTAATCTTGCGTTTAGTTCTTCGGTAGAACACTGGCATCGCCACTTGGGTCATTGTGGAGCTCACACTCTTGCTATTTTTAAAAAAAAAACTATGTTTCGAATGTTTCTACTGCGTTTAATGACAATTGTATGACTTGTCGATTGGCAAAGTCTCATAAACTTCCTTTTAATTTGGTTGAACATCATACTTGTTCCCCCTTGCATTTACATTTTGATGCATGGTGGTCACCTCTTTTATCTCATCAGGGTTTCAAGTATTATGGTTCCTTTATTGATGACTTTTCCTGTTTCACATGGATTTATCCTATGAAACAAAAATCGAAAATTTATACCATTTTTGGAACATTCAAAACCTCAGTTGAAAATCTTTTTAACTGCAAAATTAAGATGTTTCAAAGTGACAGAGGTAAACCAAACCTCCATGCATGATCTATTTCTAAAATACGGTGTTTACTTTCGAAAATCTTGCCCCAACACAAAACAACAAAATGGGATTACTACTGGTGACCTTGTTGTACGATGTATTCCTACTAGCTTACAGATTGCTAATATTTTAACCAAAAGATTGTCTTCTAAACAATTCTTATTCTTAAAATCTAATTTGTCCGTGCGACCCCTGATCAGATTGAGGGGGCGTAATAGAGTATATGAATATTATTGTACTTTTACAAGTTGTACACTCAATATAAATATAAAATCAGGCTCCCAGGTTTGGATGAGCTGTTCCAACTATTGATGGCTATAATCTCTATACTTAAAATGGTAAAATCTACCCAAATGAACTCTCCTATTCCAATGGGCAGTAGCGCATGTTACTATTCCAATGAATAGTAGATTTCGGAATCTTTTCTTCAATTGCATCAAAAAATTGAGGTCCTAATTACTTTGTTAATGTTAAGCTCCTAACCCCTCAACTTCTCGTTCCGTATCTGCTTTGCCGTCTCTCTCTCTCCCATATTCAGTCTCCCTTTCTCTTTATGAGTTCAACCCTGATCAATAAAATCTCGATGGCGGTGATGGTTTCATCCTCCTATGACGCTGCTTTTGTTGCTCGCGTCTTTGTTGCTGTTAAAGTCTGAGAGAGCCCCCACTTCTCTTGTTCTTTCTATCATGAGAAGTAGGGTGAAAAAACACTAGCTAGGTGCATTTCAATTTTGTGAGTTTTGAATTAACCCAATGGTTGCAAATGCGAAGCTTAATTTTTTATACTCTTGAACAAAAAGAAATTGACTATAAGCACTGAAATTAATTAGTCAAATGTTTGTCATTTACGATCCTACCCTTCACGATAATAACTTTATTTTTATACTCAAAGAACTAAAGCGAAATAAAAAAGAGCTATTGTAATGGGGGAATTTCATTTGTTAGCATAAGGCATCCAATTGACAAAACAAGTTGTTTTCAGACATCAAAAGTAACTGTCATGTATTTGATAAAAAACTGATATCGTCCAATTTAATGTTAAGTGATATAGCATAGAAATAGTTTGAGTTGAGCTTTCTATAAATTTTTTTAAAGCAAGCAATAAATAACTTATACTAATTGAATTATCGATTTATAGGACTTCCCCCATTTCAAATTGAAATAATTTTCTAACTTTTATTTTAAAAAAAATAAATGAAATATGATTCTCACTTGAAAGAGTTAATCAATTATCACATTCTCAATTGCTACATGCCCATATGGTGTATAACTCATCAGTTACTGTGAAGGATGTTTTCTATTCATATTACCAAAATTCACACTGAATAATCTAATATAATTAGGCAACAACTGTAACAAGTTATTTGGAATAGTCTTTTTTCTTTTTTGTCAAAAGGAAGGTCTATACGCTTGTAAAAAAGAAGGCCTAAAAGTTCATATGCACCTTTGTGTGAGTGATTGCTTTGTCAAATTACTTCCGGCTGTTGTACCTACAACATAATTAAATAAGATTTCCTCCATCTTATTTTATTTGCTTGTTACTTTTTTTAGTTCTCTCAAATCATTTGCATATTTTCTATATTTATAGAATTAATTAACTACTTCTTCCTTTTATGCCCTTTAATATGAATAATAAATGATTGGTCCTCAAAAAACAGAGATTTTTACATTTACATTTTCAAAATTATTTGTTTCTAGTTAGACAAATAACAAATTAATTGTTTGATGCTAAGAAACTAAAGATTTTAACATTTTTTTACCCTTGCAAATTAAGGGACAATTGACGATGATATTATATTCGACTAAAATTTTTAAGTGCATGTTTTGTCAAATCATAAAAATAATTTAGAATGGAGGAATTATGATTGTTCTTTGCAAATCCAACGAGTACCCCATTAGACCGATTCTCTCTTTATTTTATTTATTTTTTAATTTGGTGTCAGTGCAAAATGCAAATTTTTCTAAGCTATCAAGACCTGGCACGTGGGAAATTAATACTTCTATTTTTGACAATTACAACACAACATGTCTCCAATTAATTATGATGATCCATTAAATTAAATGCTTATTTGAAATATACTGCAGCCAATTAAAAGGTGATATGTGTCACAAATGATACAAAAACTAAATGATTATTTTTAATGGAGATCAATAAGGGGAAGCTCTAACTCTGACTTCTCTATGAAGAGGGACCTAACCCCTTCATTTACTAGGCCTGCATTCTGAAGAACTCATCAGAGCTCAAGAACTCTCTCTAGAAGAAGCCAACAAGTACTCTAAATAGGTCTCGTCTACTTTCGGAGATCGAATTTGTATCTCGATTGAGATTAAGCTTCTTAAGGCCTTCTCTTTAGATCAAATCCATTCAAGACTATTTAAGTAGATCAAATAAGACGATTTATTACAGTTTTTCTTGTGATAATTATATGGAAATTGTACTCATTCTTTGATGTAAGGACATTCTTTGTCTCTCATCTTTTTCTTTGAAGCATAAACTCTGCACTCCTTCAAAGACGATATGACCCCTAAGAGTGCCACCCGTCAGTCTTCATGGAAAGCTACATGATCCACATCTTAGGGATCAGCAACCACTAGTGTTGCATTTGGTAGAGTTATGATGAGAAATATGATAAAGGGTACTACTGCAATGGCCATAAAGCAATCGGATGTGATTGTTCCTCTATAGTCATGTAGAATGCAAAATCTTGGCTCCAACTTGTCTAAAGGATTGGGGCAAATCACCTCTCATTCGTTAAAGCCCAATTCTATTATTGGCTTTAACATGCAACAAATAGCTTCTCACACAAGGGATGTGCTACAAGCCTACCCCAACCCCACCTTCCAATCTTTCAACATGGAAGATCATTGTTATGCTAGCAATGAACCTTCACCAACATCTCCAAGGGAGTCATTGTTCTCTCAGTCATTGCCTGAGTCCTCTAACACTGTCATTATGTCAGTCATGAAGATAGAGGCAGCTAACTTAGAAGAACAGCTTGCAAGCATAAAGACAACATTGAAGGGACTAGCTAAGGAGAGTCTAGAGAAAGATTCATAAATCAAGCGTCAAAGTGAGCAAATTGCTAGTCCAATGAAGAAGCTGGAAAAGAAACTGTTTGAATCCTCTAATAAAGGCTTGAATGAAGAAGAGTCTAACAAGCAGTCCAATCACAGTGAAGACTCTCATGATGACAACACGAAAAGAAATGAATCGTCATTGGGCTCTATGTCTGTTGAACATATTCAAAGCCTAATTGCGAATGTTGTTAAGGCCCAGTTGGGGGAAGGATCTAGCAAGACACATTTATACATGAAGTTTTATACGAAAAGGATTGATGTCCTTCATATATCCCATGCTACCAGCCCCTACATTCAAACAATACAATGGCAAAGGGAATCCTAAAAAACACATAACACATTCCATAGAAACGTGTAGTAATCCCAAGACTAAAGAGGACATGCTGGTGAAGTAATTTGTTTGATCTCTTAAAGGCATCGCTTTCGATGAGTATACAAACTTGGAGCCCAAATCTATTAATAGCTGGGAACAAATAGAACATGAGTTCCTTAACAGATTCTACAACACTCAACACATCGTTAGTATGATGGAGTTGATAAATACTAAGCAGTGGAGGTATGAACATATCCTCAATAACATCAATTGTCGGAGATCTCTCAACCTTGATTGCAAAGATTGTTTGTCCAAAGTTTCTGTTATTGATATGTGCACTCAAAGTGTGGAATAAAACTCACTTTACATTCTAGAAATGAGCCAACCAAGGACTTTTCAAGAATGCCTATTGTTGGGTTTCGTGGCCCAAAATTCAAGAATTGGCACAGTGGGACCGTGTTAGACGACACGGGTGTGTCAGGCTGAAGAAGTGGGACGTCGAAAGAGGGTAGAAAAATGGCACTAGTGTACCGTGCCTTGAGGCACGGTCGTACCCGCCCAGTTCGGGCGCAGGCTTTCTGGCGGCGAGGGTTTACTTTGGCGTACAGTCTTCTTGGCAGCTAGGGCTCTCCTCTAGGGCAAAACCCTGGACTTCTAGACCCTATATAAAGAGACCTTGCTGAGGATCTAAAATCACTTCTTCAGACTTCAAATCCCTGAATCCCTTAACACATTGAGAGGTAGAGAGATTTTGAGAGAGATTACAAGAGAGGTTGTAATTCTGCTATTGGATCGAATCACTTGTTGTGATTGTGATCGTTTTGTACTCTCCCAGCTCATATAGTGGATTGATTGTGCTCGTCACCGTCAGTGGTTTTTTCCTACATTGGGTTTCCACGTAAATTTTGTTTGTCATTGCGTTGTTCTTGTTATCGTTCTTTAAATTTCTGAATATCTGTTTCATCCTCTTCCTTCCGCTATTAGTTTGCTCTAATTCCTAACAAGTGATATCAGAGCTTTGGTTTAGGATGTCTTCAACTATGAATGTTGATATTTAGAAATTTGATGGGGAGATTAGTTTTAATCTCTGGAAGGTGCAGATGAGAGCAGTGCTCATCCAGCATGGGTTATGAAAGGTTCTACAAGGACCTCACCAGAAACACGAGAAGATGACTGATGAACAATGGGCAGGAGATCAAAAGAAGAGGCGTGGATCGCTAACAGACAAGGAATGGGAGGAACTGGAGTTGAAGGCAGTTTTAGCCATTCAGTTGTGCCTGGCATCACATGTCCTACGAGAGGTGTTAGATGAGACAACTGCGGGGGATCTTTAGATTCGGCTGAAGTAACTCTACATGACGAAGAGTCTCGCCGACAAGATCCGTTTAAAGGAAAGGTTGTACACCTTTCGTATGGGTGAAGGTACCCCTGTTCAAAAACACTTGAATGAGTTTAACTCTATTCTTGTTGATTTGGAGAGTCTGGATGTAAAGATTGAGGATGAGGATAAAGTTATTCTGCTTGTTGTGTCTTTACCCCCTCCTATAAACACTTTAAGGAGATCATGCTATATAGTAATTCTAATACTATATCATTTGAGGATGTTAAGTCAAACCTATTGTCTAAGGAGAAGTTTGATCTTGACATTCATGTTGATTCTGTCGAGGGATTAGTAGTAAGGGGTAAAACAACTGAAAAGGGGAACGGTAATAGGAGTAAGAACCGTTCTAAGTCTAGAAATCCTCACGCTAGCAAGACCTGCAATTACTGTGGTAAATTGGGTCATATTGTTGCTAGCTGTTGGCAATTGCAAAAGAAAATGGAGAAAGAAGAAGATAATTATTGTGAGCCTGCTGAAGCTTCGTTTGCTGAATCTGATTCTGTTGATGACGTTCTGTTTACTACCTCTACTAAAAGCGGGAGCGATTCTGATCGAATTATTGATTCTGGGTGTACCTATCATATGTATCCTTACAATGATTGATTTTCAACATATGATCCAGTTGACTCAACTGTTGTTCACATGGGTAATAATGCCCAATGTAATGTAACTAGAATCGGTACTATTAAAATCAAGACCCATGATGGTGTTGTTAGGACTTTATCGAATGTTCATCACGTTCCTGACCTGAAGCATAACCTCATCTCTTTAGGCACCCTTGAATCCAAGGAGTGCAAATATTCAGCTGGAGGTGGAGGTCTGAAGGTCTCGAAGGGCAGTCGGATTCTACCGAAGGGTTTGAGGCATGGAAGCCTCTATGTCTTAAAGGCACCTACTACAACAGGTTGTATGAAGAAAGGTTCATATAAGTCATCTCCCAGAGCTAAGTTCAGGCATTGCTTGGACTTAGTTGGCATTCACAGTATTTGAGCGCCCTTCGGGGCATAGCCCCTTGGGGGGTTCACCCTTCGAGGTGCGATGACGGTGTTAGAGAGTTGGTGATTGGAGATTTCGGTCCAAGGTAGATATTGTTGGATTTCGTGGCCCAAAATCCAAGAATCAGCACAGTGGGACCATGCTAGACGACACAGGCGTGTCGGGCCGAAGAAGTGGGACGTCGAAAGAAGGCAGAAAAATGGCACAAGCGTGTCGTGCCATGTGGCACGGTCGTGCCGCGCCTAGTTCGGGCGCGGGCTTTCTAGCGACTAGGGTTTGCTTTGGCGTACAGTTTTCTTGGCGGCTAGGGTTCTCCTCTAGTGGTAAAAACTTGGACTTCTAGACCCTATATAAAGAGACCTTGCCTAGAATCTAAAATCACTTCTTTAGACTTCAAATCTTTGAATCCCTAAACATATTGAGAAGTAGCGAGATTTTGAGAGAGATTACAAGAGATGTTGTAACTCTGCTATTGGATCAAATCACTTGTTGTGATTGTGATCGTTTTGTACTCTCCCTGCTCATATAGTAGATTGATTGTGCTCGTCGCCGTCCGTTGTTTTTTTTCGCATTGGGTTTCCACGTAAATCTTATGTGTTATTGCTTTGTTCTTGTTATCATTCTTTAAACTTCTGAATATCTGTTTCATCCTATTATTTTCGCTATTAGTTTGCTCTAATTCCTAACACCTATCAATGAAGGATCACTAGTAGCTGTACTTTCAAGCATGTAAAGTTGTCAACAGATCCATGTGAAGGCTGCATAACATGTCTGCTTGATTTTTTTTTGTTTTTTAAAGAAGCAAAGGGTAAGGTAAAGGAAAGGGAATAAAATTCAATGTAACGTCATTCGTTGATGTCGAAAAATTCAAAGTTTCAAGAGGGGCGGTGTCATGTCGTCGAACAGGTGAATCAAGCCAATGCCATGATCACGATCAGCGCACACAAGCAAATACAAATAAAAAGATCAATTTGAATTATTCTCTTTATCATGTCAATTACTTGGATATAGACTAGAAAACTAATGAAAGTGATGTTTAATAATTGAAAATGTAAAAGAGGCCATGCTACCATAGACTCACCGAAGAAAGAAGCATATGATTTCGCTAGAACAACAGAACAACGCGCTGTTTGTCTTCTAATATTAACCCCAACTTGTTGCAAAGATCATGATTAGAGATGGGTAAGAGGTCGAGTACTCATTGGATTAAGCAAGTTGGCTTACTTAAAATAAAGTTAATAAAGGACTAGGTTAATAATTGATCTAGTTTACATATTCCAATTAGTTAAGCTTATTACCAACGCTTTATACATAACAATAATTATTGTATAAAGTTTTTTTGGGCAAGTTTGTTCAATTTCAAAACGGGCCAAAAGCTGATTGCCCATAGGCCAACCCGACCCGACCCGTTTATTTACACAAAAATCCAACCCTTCGAAATAGTTAATACGTCAATCATGACATGACCCAGTTCATTTCGTAAATGGGCGGGTTCGAATCTGAACCGACCTGACCGAGTCCATTACCCACCCGTAATCATGATTCAATCATATTTGTTAAGAAAATGGGCCCAACATTTATTTTGGTGGTCATAAGTGGAGAGTTTACATGACTTGTTGAATGTTAAGTTGGTGATGAGGCAAGTCGAGTCGACAATGTGACAAACGAAGTCGAGGGCCTCGCATGACGACAAGTCAAAAAAAAAAAAATTATATTGAGACATCAATCATGCTTAAACATCTTAAACATTAAGGTTGTATACATGACTTAGTCTCGAAGGAGCTAACATATCAAGACCTACCATGTGAAAAATTAGTACTTTTATTTAAGCTAATTACAACGCGTCAAGTGTCAAATTAATTATGGTTGTCCATTAAATTAAATATTTAATGAAAATATATTACAACCAATTAAAAGGCATCATGTGTCACAAATAGTACAGAAAATAGATGACTATTTTTAGTGGAGATAAATAAAAGAAAAACTCTATTTCTGACTTCTCTATAAAAAGGGAGGTACCTTCTCATTTAAGGGGCATGCATTCCAAAAAATTCACCAGGGCTCAAGAACTCTCTCTAGAAGGAGACAACAAGTGCTTTAAATATGTGCATCTACTTTCAGACATCAAACTTATATCTGGATTGAGATTAAGGTCCTATTCAGCAAAATTAGCGGTTCAATTAGCAAATAGCGGTTCAGGTAGCGGATAGCTGTTTAGTTAGCAGATAGCGTTTCTAATTTAGCTGTTAGCAGATAGCTATTTGGATGAACAGTTGAAACAAATGTGTTTGGTAAATTTAGCTGTCGATCGGCTGATTACTATAAATTGACACAAAAGGATATAAATAATTTCCAAAGATAAAATTTCTAAAGGATATTTTTTGGGAAAAAAATATAAAACGCTACTTTTGAATGTAAAACATTAATAGTATTAGCTTTTTAGAAACGCTACTTAAAAAGCTAAACGCCACTTGAAATGCTAGCAAAACACAATGTTACCGAACACTAAAAATTGCCTAATAAGTGTATTGACTTAGTCAAAACACCAAACGCTGCCCAAAACGTTGTTGCCAAACACGCCCTAAGTCCGTTAAGTCCTCCCTTAAGCTCAAATCTACTGAAGACTATTTAAGCATATCAAATTAGAAGATTTATTACATTTGTTCCTATAACAGTTAACAGAGATTGTACCTATTCTTTGATATAAATATAAAAATTGAATTTATTTCTCAATTTCTTGTCTAATTTATTTTTGTCTCGAAATTTGTACATACAGCCAGCAATAAGTTTTTTTTATTTTTTTTTTGGATAGTAAATTATGGTTATAAAATATTGTTATACATTATTACTCAAGTGTCTACCCTTCTCATATTTATTATAGTATCCATTACAAGCAGATTTCTCCGCTTAGGCTCTCCATCTAATATTATTTATAGTTTAAAATGTTAAAATATGTGAAAATAGCTATTGAAAGCATTTTATATTGTTGAAAAGGATTTTAAACAAATAGGAATATCAATAATTTTTAGGAAAACAAACATTGACAATATCATGGAATAAGAAAAATGGACTTTTTGAGAAAGTGGAAAACAAGAAGAATTGTTTTCACATTTATGATATAGAGGGTGTCGTCCTTTTGGTTTTATTATTTGGTTATTGCATTAGCATGCAAAAATATTTGCAAGTCAATTTTATTCTTTTTTTAAACACATGTCCCAATCACTAAAAAAAAAAAAAAAAGAAGCCAACGGGAACATTTATTTGGGTGAATTAGATACGCTTAAACACGTCGCAAGGAAAAAAACCAATGTGGACATAGCCGTCGCACCCTAACGTGTCAATAAGGATTTTTGTGGCACGTGGAAGCGTCGCAGGGCCAATGACGTTTAAAGCTGGCAAAGTCTGCTACTTCACTGGTAAACGTCATAAGGGTCCAAAAGTAATTTTCTTAAAAAAAATGAAAAACTCTCTGATTACATGATGCCCAGCAGAAACATATC
>JACYFF010031957.1:38972855-38991236 GCA_017589665.1 Selenicereus undatus
ATAATTAGTAATTAGTATCGCTCGACCTCCAGGAAGCATATGCCAAGTTCAGAATCATGTCATACGTGCAAAAAATTTGGTCTACCTAAATACTAAACCAATGCTATCTGAGTATGTGCATGTCCAAAAACAACCTAACTATGGTTCCAAAAATGATTAGCTAGACGCATGTATATGTCCAAAAACAACCCAACTATAGTTGCAAAAAATAACTAGCTAGGTTGTAGTCTTCCCCTTGATATAGTACTATCCAAACAAGATGACCAACGCATGAACTTGACATTCCTCATTTTCTTCCTCCTTAATCAAGCAGGACTCTCATCTGTTGAAACATGTCATCCATCTCCACTAGCACTTTTAGGGGCTTACAAATATAGTAACAACTATCTATGAGGAGAAATAGACATAAAAAGAATTGAAATCGTAAAAAAAAGAATTAGCCCAAATAATCATATTGACATAACAAGAAATTAACAATATGTATACAATTTTAATGAAAAGTTTACTTTCAAAATGAGATGGTTCACAGTTTAGCCCCAAAAAACCCCAAGTTATCCAATTAAATTTATATGTTTGCAGATAAGTAGATGGAAACTATATTTTCCACTCTAGCAAAAACTTCAGCTTCAACACCAAGATGAATATTAAGCTTCAACTTATACATGATAATTATCATCAGTTATCATTAGTCACTAAAGTTGAAGTTCTGATCATGATAAATTGTCCCAACAAACACAGAAAGTTGCATCATCTTAGTCTTATTAGAATGCAGCCACAAAAAAATATTGCTCAGAGTACTTAGCATCCACAGAAAAATATAGCTCAGAGTGCTTAGCATCCATATAACTCTACTATCTCACCAAGTAATAAATATAGAATTATAGACATCAATCATAATATGCTCTCATAAAATAAATGCTTTCTTAAGCCTTACAAGTCTCCTTTTGACCTTTGGTAGCCGCTGGCTAAAGCATCGTATAAGTAAGCATGACTAACAGTTCGAAACCAGCACACCTTGTGTTAATGCTGAAATCAATTTCTAACACTCAGTCATCAATCCTAAGATCACTCTTCTATGCTTCATTCATCAATAAAACATTTTCAAAACCTGCACTTACAGACCTATTAGTTTAAAGCCTACAGTCATCAATTTAAATCATTCCATTTAAGTCCCATCCATCAATAGAGCATTATCAAAACCTGCAAACACAGCTCTAGTAGACTAGTAGTTGTGTGTATCCATCATCAATGGAAGGCATGATCATTTCATTCTAGGATCCACCAAATTGCTTCTCTCAACAAATCTACCCTAAAAACCTCCATGATTTCATGAGCTTCAGTAGCACATCAAAATCATAGCACTCTCCACACAGCAAGCAACATCCGATGCCGAATGAAACAAATAAAGAATCTCCAAGTATCCCAAATGATCCAATCTCCAAAAATCCAATCTCCAAGTATCCCAAATAATCGAAATCCCACAAAATATACAGAGTACAAAAAGAATGAAGTCATACCTGTGTGTTTGGCATAGTGGGAGCATAAGCATAATCGTTAGTCCTTGCCATTGGATTTGTACCAGACATTCCAAAAGCTCCAAAATACATCTATATTAAAAGTAAAATTGCCATTATGAAACTGTTAGTTATAACCAATAAAAATAACTAACTAAACGCAATAGAAATTCCAAAAGAACCTGTGTAAATAGATACCTGTGCTCTAAATGCCACGCAATATAACTGCACTTTAGATTTCAACTCAGTAATGATTTGTGTAGTACTTGCGACATGTTGATCAAACATGTGTTTTTGTTCAACAAGTTTGTTGTGTAGGTTTTGCAATTCAACTTTAGACCAATCATGATTTAGTTCTTTATACCGCGTTCTCATTAAATCAACTCGAAAACCTTTAGCCCGTGATTTTGTCACCCCGAATACCACATCCATGTGCTCTACCAGGCCTATCTTCGCCCATATAAAATGTCCAAGCTTCACTTTCTAAAGCATGTTGGTCACTTGATGATCTGTTAGCCCTTAACTCTTCAATTTTGTTCTCAGTAGCTTTCTATATGAAAGAAAGATAGTAACGATAAATAATACTTTCATCCAAATATGGAAAAACAAACATTTCAATTACATGACATACCATAAGAAGTTATGTTTTATCCTTAATATAAGTACCGTCCTTTCTCTTATGAGCTAAGTAAAAAAATCAATGAAGCCAAGCTTTCTTTTCTTCTTGCTAACCTATAGAAATTTATGACATCAAATAAAAAAGAGAGAATGAAATGTTAATTAGGAAAAACCTAGGTTACAAAAGATGCACAAGATTACGCTAACCTGTTCATCCTCCACTGCAGCAAAATTCTTAGTACCGGTCGTGTGAAGTTGGGCAACTGATGCACGTGCCTGTTTTCCTTTAGTTGACAGTTTCTAGAATATATAAATAACACATTTTATTAACTATTTAAAACACATCATAACTGAAAATAACATATTAAAAACATAGGAAACATTGTCATATTCCTTAAGTACCTTGTTCGCATCAGATTTTATATATGCTAACAATTATTTCCATTGGAGGTCTGAATAACCAGATAGGTGTGGCAGATTTTCAAGCTCATCCTTAAGTTGGTCATATGAAAATTGACATTCTTTCAAGGCTTTTTCAACAGATGCAGCATCATACCCTGCATCATCCATATCTTTCTTTGCTTTTTCCTTCAACTGAGTTACAACATCCTTGAAAAGTCACTGATTGTCTTATACCTGTTATTTCTATACTTTGCACCAAACAGAGCCATCAGAACGTTATCCACATTGTCATGATTAGGGAAAATAAATTTCTCCTGCCATAGCGTCCAATATACATTATTACATTCTAGCTTAAATCTCATAGGCTTTTAGCATAACATGGTTGTATTTGTTACTTACCTCCACCATTCTGAGTAATTGGATGCCCACAAGTTATCTCACCTCACGAAAATCTTTAGCATCAGGGGGGCAAATATTACGTTGTCTAACATGTATAGTCATCCACCTGGTCAAAACTCCTCGCGCACCTCTAATTGGTTGTCCCCGTTCATTTATCTCCACCTTGGTCTTCTCACCTTCATGCATTTTCATCACATCTACAACACTCATATTCTACTTCTTTCTTATGTTTCCATAAACATCTATAAGATATCAAATGCACAAATATCATATGTAAATGATCACATGCTAATGGCATTATTCATATAAAAAATTAAATATATTTGAAACGATCATGTCTAATCTTACCATTAATTTCAACCTCATATTTTGAATTATGCTAGCCACGCTCATCATCACTGTCCTCGTCATCAGACGTTGATGACATGGAAGGAATAGCAGATAATTGCTTGGCTTCTTTTTTTTATTGGGTTGATTCGAATGAGGATGGTCAAAGTTGTGACTCACTTGATGAAAGAGATGATGATCTGTCCCTGTAGGTCGCATAAGCCAGCAAGCTTTTAGCTTGCACATGAAAAGGAGAATTCACTAGAAGCTGCATGTTCTGTAAGGTTGATAAGAAGGGAGTTGGATTGACTTGTGAGCTACTAGGTATAACACTTTCCAACTAAGGAGGTGGCCAAATAGGTGGTGGACGAAAGTGTGGAAAGTTTGGAGTACATTGCGATGGCTGCAAATGTGAATGAATAGAAGACAAGGCACCAAGTAAACTTAAATTTGGCATAGCACCAAGTGCTTGCATGCTTGAATTACTGACATATATGGATTGAGGTTGAATGTCAGCTAGCTTCGAGATGTTATCTTGCGATAAAGGCTACTTTATGCCTGCTTTATTTGCTTCATCCCATGCTTTGTTGGACCTAAACATTCTCTTAATATCTGTAAACAAATAATAGCTGTTAAAACACCATGTAGTTAACGAAATGACCACATGTAATTCAACAAGCTCACATCATGTAATAAAAAAAAGTAATGACATAATAAGAATCATTACAGTATTTAGATATATAAAAACTCAAGCATAACAAGTAAAAATTTTAACAAAGAAGAGAAACAAATGGGGAAAAATGATACCTATATAAATGAATCAATGATTATCCTCTTCTTCTATATCTACCCTTCGTCAACTAGGGGTTAAGATAATATCATCAAACATTACCATATTAGAAGGCATTCATTAGGTGTAATCTTCATCACCACTCTCTTTTGGATTTTCAACCATATCATACAAATCCCTTGGCTTCATAGTAGCAACATGGAGCCAGTCACTATCCCTTTGATCTTTGACATAAAATACTTGCTTCACTTGGGATGATAACACAAAAGGATCGTTTTTCAAAGCTTCACCGGTATGCATCAGACGGGAGAAGTTCACTAGGGGAAATCCATATTTATCTTTCCTAAATCCACTAGGTGACTTCACGTTCACCCAATCACATCGAAAAAGTACAATCTTATATGTAGTAGAATAGTCCAATTCATAGATGTCTTTGATTACACCATAATAGTTATGTGTAGTCTCAATACCATCCACTCTAAAATTTTTGTCTTGAACCTCTACAACCACTCCCGAATTTTGAGTTCTCACACATTTTTCACGATCTTTAGTACGGAATTTGACCCCATTAAAGATGAATGCATTATATCTTTTGACATATTCATTTGGACCGCGAGTGATAGCAATTGTTTCTTCATCACAGTTTACTTTCTCCATATTTGGTACCTATAGTTAAATAAAATTTACATTGAAAGATAATGTAATGACCACTATATAGATAAGTAACTACATTAATGAAAAAACCTACAGCTTAAGCCACCCCGCAAATTCACCAACCACCCACTTATTTTCCATTCTTTCGGTGATCTATCCATGGTAAGTGGCCTGACGTTCATTTAAAAAAATCCTACATACATAAAAATATTATAATATATCTATCTTAGTAATTGAATTCAATTAAATAGTATTTTGAAGCATAAATACTTACTAAAGATAAGGGGTAATCTTATCACTTTGTAAGCTAACATAACAATGAGCTTCGGCCAATGATCAGTCAACAAATTGAGCAAGTTCAACTCTTCCAAGGGCACGCCCAACTGTACCCAACAAGTACTTATCCTTGTCAGGAACGTGGTCATCATTACGTTGAGGACGATTAAATCGGGTTTCAACTCCTTGAAAATATCTAGAACAAAAAGTAATACACTCATTGGCAATATAACCTTCTGCCATGCACCCTTCAGGTTGAGCTCTATTACAGACATCTGATTTTAAATCCACCCAAAACCTACCAATTACAAATGCATATCAATTTGTATAAGTAAACACAAAAATTAAAGTATGTGTTATATTCACAAATCAGAAGCTTGTTGATTTCTTACCTTTTAGGTAAATACATCCATCGATAGATGACAGGGCCTCCAAGCTTAGCCTCTGAAATCAAATGAATAACTAGGTGCACCATAATAGTGAAAAAACTTGGGGGAAATAGTTGCTCTATTTTGACGTAGAGTTTTTGCAATCTCATATTGTAATTTGTCTAATTCGGACAAATCAAGAACTTTGCCACATAACTTTTTAAAAAAGGAGCATAATTTGATTATAACCTTTACCACCCTTGCATGTGACTGTGAGTGCATTGATGCCCGATAAACAATTAGCAACAAATATTGCATAACGATATGACAATCATGACTTTTCAAATTGAACAGCTTTCGATCTTTCAAACTAACCCTCTTGAAATATTTGAAGAGTACCCATATGGAACTTTTAGGTCTTTTAAAACTTGTAGAAAATCTGTTTTCTCACTGCTCGATAAGGTATAGCATGCAGGGGGTATATATGGCTTCTGATTAGGGTGACTTATAAGCTGAAGTTCACGCATAATGCCCATTTCCATAAGTTCTTTTTGTGCCATTTCATTGTCCTTACTCTTGCCATCGGGATTCAACAATGTTCCAATCAAATTATCACATACATTCTTTTCTATATGTATCACATCCAAACTATATCTTAGAAGATTATGCTCCCAATAAGGCAAATTAAAAAGAATGCTTCTCTTTTTCCATAATATTTCGTCTCTATCAATGTCTTCTTCAATGACATCATCAATATCTTTTAATATCTCCTCGTTATCACAACTACGCACACCATCAACATCCTCTACTCCCATTGCATCCCATCTCCTTTTGTTTGATGTTTTATAGCCCTTACCATCTTTAAATGTGACCCCTTTTAATTGTTTAATGACATCTAAACCAGAAGGCGGATGTGGAGGATCTCCATGCTCAATTGTGCCATCAAATAGGTCCTTTTGAAATCGATAAGGATGATTTGGTTCTAACCACTTTCTAGGACCCATATAGCTAAACTTTCTCCCATGCTTTAACTAGATAGAATGGGTGGAATAGGCACAGCTAGGACAAGCAACACGACCCTTAGTACTCCAACTTGACAAATTAGCATAGGCTGGTAGGTCATTCACTGTCCATATTAGAGCCACCTGCAACATGAAATGCTCTTGTACAAAAGCATTGTAAGCATCTATTCTATCCCATAGTTGTTTCAATTCATGCACTAAAGGTTGTAAATACACATCTATGTTATTCCCTGGACCTTTTTCCCCAGGAATGATCATTGACAAAATAAATGTGGTCGACTTCATACATAACTAAGGTGGCAAATTATATGGAATCAACATTACTGGCCAAACATTGATAAACCTCTATTTCAACCGATTTCTAGCCCCCAATTGATCCTTTTTCCCATTTTTCTCATGTTTAATCTTGAGGAAAAAGGGTCAATTTAGCCTCCTTTACCCAAAAATTTCTTATATATGATGTTTTGCGCTTTCAGGAATTCTCATCGAGCGAAAAAAGAAGAAAACATGTTGATATTAGTCGAAAGGAGGCTGAAGAAGGCGTATTTCAAGCCTAGGAAGAGGTTAGATAAGTCCAGAAGATTGGCACAAGGTTTCCATGTCATGCAGCCCGGTCGTTCCGCGTTGAAATTCCACGGAGACGCGGGCAGAGAACCGGCATGGGGGCACCGTACCATGTGGCACGGTCGTGCCACAGCCACCACCACGTGATTTTTAAGGTCTTTTTAGGCTGCTTTTTGGGGTTATCTCTATTTCATTATTTTCCCTTTCTAGAGAGCACTATAGAGGAGATTTCGAGGGCTTCTTTGAAGGAGTTTGTTTCATGCTTTCGAATTGAATTTATCAAGACTAAAGATTGTATTACCTTTTAGCAACAATTAATTCAGATTTTCTTCTTTCCCCTTTCTCATTCGATATTGCTTTTTGGGGTTTTGGTTATTTCTCCATGTCTATTGAATTAAGTCTAGAAATTATTGCATTCAATATGACTGTTGGCTAAATTCCTTCATCTTGGGTTAGGATTAACCCTTGTTATTCCGAATGGAATCATGTTATAGGCTGTTTATGATTTATTCATGCTTACGAAATTGGATTCCTACTTAGATTGCTAATTGCTTAGCGAATTGCTTAAAGGAGCTTTATTTGTTGTGCTTAATTAGGATTTGGGATATCAATGAAAGTTGAATCCGTTATCTAGTGCATCTTCGTGGGCAATCGATTTACTTAACATGAGAACAGTTAGGGTTTCGACTGGGATTTTTAGTTACTTAATCTTGTGACTTTGAGAATTCTAGTTTCATGAAAATAGATAACTAGGTTCACTTTGTCAATCTACTAGCCTTTGATAGAAGGCATACATGTGCTTCAATTTGTAGTCTTTCCACTCTAATCGTTTGCGTGGGTAGATTTGCATGTTCTAGTTCATGATTCGCGAGACATAATAGTGCGGTGAACCCCAACCTGAGATTCCTATCATTTATTGAGTGGTCACATTTCATTAGTTCTCAGTAGATTAGAACCGCTGACTTTGAGTTTTTATCAACCTGAATTATTCTGCCTAGATTGAGTTAGTTGATTAGTTATGGTAGTTGAAAATAGGTTCCTTGTGGATACGACCCATACTTGCCGATTGTTAGCTGCAGTTACATCGTGCACATGCCGTATTTTAAGGCAAGTTTTTGGAGCCATTGCCGGGGACCTTGTTTCTTTCGATATCAGAACCGGTTAACATACTCTAGAATAGGCATTTTATTTTTCTTTTTTGTAGTTTTTAGTTGTTCCTCATTCCTGCTAGAAAATATTTACACCTAGGTAGTGCTTGCTTTGTATGCACAGGAGAAGCCAAGGGAACCTGAACCTTATCTTATTTAATCCTGAGATAGAAGCAACCGCACGTCGGCGAGGCGAAGAAGCAAGAAGAAGGAAGAAGGCAGAAGTGGTGATGGCTCCGGAGGATAATAGAGTGCTGCGGGACTATGCTCTGCCGTAAGCATCGGGCATCACCTCGTCTATTATTAGCCCAGCGATCAAGGCCAATAATTTTGAGCTCAGCCCCGTGCTCATCATCTTCGTAGAGCGGAACCAGTTCGGTGGACATCCCTCGGAGAACCCCAATGCGCATCTTCGCAAGTTCCTTACGAAATGCGATACTATCAAGTTAAATGGGGTGTGCACTGATGCTATTAGATTGCGACTTTTTCCTTTCTCATTGAATCCTTTCTCATTGAAGGATAGAGCCAGTGATTGGTTGCAGAATGAGGAACCTAACTCATTCACCACTTAGGCAATTCTCTTTAAGGCCTTCCTTAGCAAGTGCTTTCCACCAAGCAAAACTGCAAAGCTAAGTAATGAGATCACATATTTCATTCAATGGGATGGATAGTCCCTATATAAGGCTTGGGAGAGGTTCAAGGACCTGCACTGGCAGTGCCCTCACCATGGTGTTCCTGACTGGCTACTAGTCTAGAAATTCTACAATGGGCTAGAGAAATCAGTGAAGATCTCAATAGATGCCACTGCCGGAGGTGCTCTCATGGGAAAGTCGTTTAGGTAGCAAAGGCTTTATTGAAAGAGATGGCTTCCAAGCACTACCACTGGTCAAGCGAGAGAGCCACCCCGAGGAGGAGCGGTGGCAAGTACGACGTTGATGTCGTGACATTCCTAGCCAGCAGGGTGGATGCACTGGCACAGATGCTTTATAGAGTGGACACCTCCCCTACTCTAGGGGGTCATTAGGGTTGTCAATTGGGGTCTATGCTATCTGCGAGACCTGCGGTGTGCAGGGGGACACATCTGTTGAGTGCTACAACGGTCCTTCTGCCATTGAGCATGCCAACGCCGTACACCACTTCAACCCTCCACCATAGAGCAACCCATACCCCAATGCTCAGAGTTCAGGTTAGAAGAGCTATTCCAACCCTTCCTACAGAAACTCCAGCACCCAGCCTCAGAGCTCTATGCTGGCAGCTAGATACCAATACAGAGCTCTCTACATCCCACCACCACCACCTCCACAACCCAAATCAAGCTTGGAGAATCTCATGGAGAAGTTCATAACAACTCAAACTAAGAGTAATGAAGCTCTTAGTACATCGATTAATCAGCTGACTTCTAAGTTCAAAGCTATGGTAACCCATCAGAAAGTAATGGAGACCAAGGTGGCCCAGATCGCATACTGTCCCGGCCTCAGGGGCACCTACTAGGTCAGCCTGAGACCAACCCTAGAGGTCACATAAATGTTATCTCTGTAATGGGAGAGGAGTTAGAGGAGAGTGTTGTGATGGTTCTCCAGGAGATAGTTTCAGTTCCTAATCTTGTAGGAACTGAAAAGGTAGAAGGAAAAGGGTAGATTGAGCTCTGTTGGGAAGGCTAATCCTGCACCTCCTGTTCACCCATATCAGTCACCAGTACCCTACGTTCAGAGGTTGGACTGGGCCAAGCTATTTCAGCTTGAGCCCAAATTTGCAAGATTGCCAGATGTGCTAAGGCAGATCTGTGCTGATACCCTTCTCTTGGAAGCTCTCAAGAAAGCACCGTCATACCTGCAATTTCAAAGAGAGGTTCTTTCCACGAAAGGTGAGCCCGAGGGAGGATCAATGGCCCATATTGGAGTGGCTTGCAGCGCCATTCTACAGAGCTAGTCTGTGCCTGAGCTGTAAGATACCGACAGTTTCTTTATCCCTTTCTACGTATGGGATGTGTAGATTAAGAGAGCCCTTTGTGAATTGGGGGCCAGTGTGAGCTTAAGGCCTCTCTCTCTTTGCAAGAAGCTTCAACTGCTAGACCTAAAACCCACCACCATGCTCATCCAGCAAGCAGATTGTTCCATCAGGCAACTTGTAGGTATTCTTAAACCAGTTCAAGTGGGTAAGTTCGTCATCCTCTGCGATTTCATTGTCATGGACATGGAAGAGAACTCTAAGGCCCCTCTTATCTTTGGGAGGCGGCTTCTTGCCACTATAGGGACAGTGATCGATGTGTAGGTAGGTACATTGTCCTTCTAGCTGTGTGGGGAGATGGTGGATTTCTGTCTCCTTCCACCCACATCATCTTCAGCCCCTGCCATCCCCTTACATCTTGTGGCCCTTGTACATATTGTCCCCCATGATGCTATTTTGGGGATCGAGGTATTCGAAGGAGATGGGGGACCCCATATGGGGTCTGTAGGCTCTTTTGACTTTTCCGCATCTGCCCTAGCTAGTTTTGGGGGCACTTCTGCTCGTACTGTGGAGGTAGTGAATTCTACTCCACATTTCCACACCTCCCCTAGTCCACCTCCCATGCCATTATCATCTATCATTTGGACGTAATGGTCAAGTTAAGGACATTAAACAAGCGCTTCTTGGTAGGCAACCTAAGTATTTCATTGCTTTTGGGAAAAAAAAAGGTGTGTCTTTCTTCCCCCTTGCCCACCCTTTTCCCCTAGGCGCTATTGGTTCTATGGCCTTTTATATGTCCTTTTCATTGAGGACAATGAAAGTCTCACGCATATGGAGGAGGGGTGAGCTTATAGCTTTTTTGGTGGAAGTGTGCATTTAGAGCGCGAGATGAATGACATCACTTTCATTTGCATCATATAGATAGGAAGATAGGATGTCATGTAGTTTTACGAGGTTGTCTTTCCTTTTTTCCTTTAATAGAGCATGTAGTTTAGAGCATATAGGTTAGATTTCGCATCTCAAAAGGAGAAATGATTGAGTGGGGCATTCATAAGCTTTCCAAGTGCTACTTCTTACCCTTTTCTTCATTATCCTTTACATGTTTACTGCTTTTTTAGTTAGATATAGTGCCTTCTGAATAAAAGCGTTGAATAAAAGTTATGAAAACCCCCTCTTATGAAGAGAACACAAGGGTTGATGATTGATAGATCTTGTCGATCTGTGTGTTGAAGCGTGGCTTGTTATAGTGTGCGTTTTGTAAAAAATATGTTTTGACGTTACCATCTGTAGTTCCTTTGCCCTATGTTGCATGTCAATTACCCATGAGATTCATGTGGTTTGACTTGATTGACGTTGATAAGTGGGACATATCTTGGAGTAAGTTGCTTGACTATGGTAGATTTACTTGGGAGACTTTGAACTTAATGACTATTCATTGCATATAGTCTCATACTTTCTTTCATGTGTGACTCATCCATGATTGCATCTCTATACCTTGGGCTTGTTGTCTTTGAATTCACATTTAGCATGTGCATATGTCAATATGATTGAGGTAATTTTTGCTCTATTTAGCCACATAAGCAAAAAAGCCACTCATTGATGTGTATTATCCCCTTTGCCAACGCTTTGTGCCTTTCCCCTTGTCTTTGTTGTTGCACCCTACGCACTACACACTTAGCCTATCCATATTCTCCATATCCTTGTCAAGGTCTAGTCGAGGAACACTTCTATTTGAGTTGGGTTTGCTTCGGAGGTTAGTTCACCTTGGGTACTTTATTGGTGGCTTGTTCGGGAGGATTCGTGATCTGAATTTGTATTTCTCATGCCCTTCTTCACTTCAAAGAAAAGAAATAGAAAAGAAAAAAAAGGGAAAAAAAGAGAGAAAAGAAAAGAAAAGAAAGAAGTAGAAAAGTTGTGAAGAAAGCGATTGGCATGAGGGTAATGCAATAAGATTGTTTAATTCCTCCTTTGAGGTTTTTGTGGGGTTTGTTGTTCAATGTTCAATTGTGGTGTGAAGTTGTTGTTTTGATAGGAGTTGTGGAAGTGTTTTTTGCTCCCTAGTCCTTTGACTGTTAGCTCCACTCTTCCCAAATCTGCTCTACTTCTCACCCTTAACCTTGGCCCCATTACATCCTCTATACAAGTCCTCATGATTGGCATACTGCATTTTGCATCAAGTGGTGGAAAATCGAGAACTCCACCAAGCTTTTATGGTAGTTTGCTTGATTGGGTAGAGTATTGAGTGCACCCTTGCTACATATTCTAAACACATTTAGGGGAGTGTTCCACTTGGTCCTAAAGTGAGGTTCTGCCGGTCTTGCTTACTCACCACTTATTGAGGAAGGTCTTGTCTTGCTATGTGCTTCCATATTGGGGTATTTGATGTGTTGCACTTGGGTACGAGGCTTCATGGATGGGAGTGTACGTGTTTTATTGAAAATGTTTCATACCTTGACTTGGTCGCCTTTAACGCATGATTTAGCCTGATCTATCGATTGCTCATCTCTTGCCTGTGAAGGCGTGTTTAGAGGTTCATCTCCCTTCTATGAACACTCATGAGTTAGTCTTGCTTGAGGACAAGCAAGAGATAAGCATGCGGGAGTTGATAAACCTCTATTTCAACCTATTTCTAGCCACCCAGTTGATCCCTTTTCCCATTGTTCTCTTGTTTGATCTTGAGGAAAAAGGGTCAATTTATCCTCTACCCTAAAATTTCTCATATATGATATATTGCACTTTCAGGAATTCCCGTCGAGCGAAAAAAGAAGAAAACATGCTGATATTAGACGAAAGGAGGCTCAAGAAGGTGTATTTCAAGCCTAGGAAGAGGTTAACTAGGTCTAGAAGATTGGCAGGGGGTGCTCATGTCGTGCAGCCCGGTCGTGCCATGCTGAAATGCCACGGAGACGGGGGTGGAGAACCAGCACAGTCGTGCCACCCCCATGCCGTGGCCACCGTCGCACAATTTTTAAGGTCTTTTCAGGCTACTTTTTGGGGGTTATCTCTATTTCATTATTTTCCCTTTCTAGAGAGCACTATAGAGGAGATTTCTAGGGCTTCTTTGAAGGAGTTTGTTTCATGCTTTCGAATTGAATTTATCAAGACTAAAGATTGTATTACCTTTTAGCAACAATTAATTAAGGTTTTCTTCTTTCCCCTTTCTCTTTCGATATCACGTTTTAGGGTTTTGGTTGTTTCTCCATGTCTATTGAATTAAGTCTTGAAATTATTGCATTCAATATGATTGTTGGCTAAATTCCTTCATCTTGGGTTGGGATTAACCCCTGTTATGCTGAATGGAATCATGTTATAGGCTGTTTATGATTTATTCATGCTTACGAAATTGGATTCCTACTTAGATTGCTAATTGCTTAACGAATTGCTTAAAGGATCTTTATTTGTTGTGCTTAATTAGGATTTGGGATATCAACGAAAGTTGAATCCGTTATCTAGTGCGTCTTCGTGGGCAATTGATTTACTTAACGTGAGAACAGTTAGGGTTTCGACTGGGATTTTTAATTACTTAATCTTGTGACTTTGAGAATTCTAGTTTCATGAAAATAGATAACTAGGTTCACTTAGTCAATCTACTGGCCTTTGAGAGAAGGCATAGATGTGCTTCAATTTGTAGTCTTTCCACTCTAATCGTTTGTGTAGGTAGATTTGCATGTTCTAGTTCATGATTCGCGAGATATAATAGTGCGGTGAACCCCAACCTGAGATTCCTGTCATTTATTGAGTGGTCAAATTTCATTAGTTCTCAGTAGATTAGAACTGTTGTGTAATAACCCAAGCCTAACCCATATTTATTTATTTAATCATGTTTATTCATTTAATTAATCATGTTTATTTATTTAATCACTCATGGTTATTGGTTTAACCAAATCATGGTTATTAATTCAATTACACTCTATGTATATGTTTATCGAATTACCTTATGTCATCTGAATTTTCTAGTTTCGTTTATCATATTTAAGTATCCCGGTTGGGAGATATTTCATTTGGGTGCAATTCAAGCTTCATTGATTGGAAATTCAAGTTTTGTTGATTGATTAAATTTCAGGTGAATCGATAGTAGGTCTCGATAATGATGCTTGGGCGTTAACTTATTTTTCATAACATCACAAAATTTTAAGTTTTAGCTATGCAAAAACTTGGGCCCGAATTCATTTATTTTGGCCCAATTCATTGAGCCCAAATTATGGCCCAATTCCATTGGACTCAAATTTTGGCCCGAGAATTTTAGTGCAATTAAATTAAGTTAATTACTATCATTTGTGTCTAATTTTAATTAGCAAAAAGATATTTTGGGAAGGATTAATTTTCAGCCAAGTGAATATAATTAGCTTGAGATCATTTTCCAACCAAGTAAAAAGAACAAAAATCTAACTTCACCTCTTCTTCCTCCTCCTCCACCCCATGGCTAGCCCCCCAGATTTTGCCCAGCCAGTGCTGCCACCACTCCCAGCCACCACCAGTGGTGTCCATGCACTACCGCGGCCACCCCAGCTCCCACCACCACGAAACATCACCTCCTTCTTATATTCAAGATCAAAGTGAGTAACTCTATCACTATCTTATTGATTTTGGTTTTGATTCTTGGTTTTATGTTGGATTTGATTATGGATCATGTTATCTTGATATAAATAAGGATTATTTTGATGTTTTAATTGTTAGTTAAGCTTAAAAGCATGCAAGGGTTGAGGTTTGTCACAATTAAGTTAGCTTAAGTCAAGTGATGGATTTGTATTTTTTTGAATATGATTTTGTAATTTTTAGTCTTATTGATGATTATGATGATGTTTTTGGTGATTTGGAATGATTTCAAGTGAAGATTTATGTGAAAAAAAGAGGAGAGAGCAAAGACAGTGAGGGTTGGAAATTGCAGAAAACAGGGGTGACTTTGAAATTAAACTGGTAATAATTGGCCAACTGAAAAATTATGCTTTTTGGTGAGTAGATAGGTTAGTGTGTTAGGTTTCAAATTTCTTTTGAATCACCATAATCCAAGTTCTGTGGACAAAGTTATGTCGTTTTACGAGGACTGTACAGGTTAGACCAAAACTGACATACTTATATTTTAGCCCCATTTTGGGAATCCTATGGTGGGAATCATGCTTGGTGTTCTGAATAAAAGTTTTTCAAGACTTCTTAATATTTCCATATTGGGATTTTAGGTCTCCATTTGAGGTAAAGGGTGAAAGTTATGAATTTTTGAAGTGAACTGACTTGCTTTGGTGCAAATTGTGATGTTATTGCAATTTCTATCCAGCGTATACTTCGAGGAAAATTCTAAAAATTTTACTATAAATTTTCCATATTATTTTCAAATTTCTTATAAGATTTCATGAATTTTGGTTTAGTATTTTGAGTTTGGTGATTTTTGGAAGTATTTTGAGTAATTGTGTAAAGAGTAATAATAACGATTGAGTGAGATTGATCATGCACTCATTTTGTGTATTTTGGGCCAAGGAAGGTTATTTACGGGGGAAATGAATATTCATGGACTTTCATGGAGCTTTTTGCCTGAAGAATGAGAAAGAAGAAGACAAGTATAAAATTTGGGACCTTGTTTATGAGCTTTGGATTAATTATGAATTTTACAAAGAAAATACCAAGTTTAGTGAGCTTAATAGCTTCTATTGAGTTCAATGACTCATTTGGGGTGGAATTCTATATATAATGGATTTATGAACGAAATATGAGAAGTGAGGAGAGTTGTGACTCAGAAACCATATTTATCAAACCAAGTTATTACAGTTTATGCTATTTGAACCAAGATATATCTCTCTCGGTCTCAAACCTTTATTACTCAATTCGGAATGTATCAAATGTTTTTATCAAGCCAATCTAGTGTACTCATTGTTATCTTGAACCAAACTGTACATCAGCGAGCCTTAAATCGGTATTAGCAACCTATCTCAGAAAAGGCCACAAGCACTCGCTCATTTGTCACCATCAAGGCCTTTTCCTTTGTAATCTCATTTATCTCACTGTGGTCTATTTTACTTTTATTTACTTTATATCAGATTTAATTACTTTTGTTAATTCAATTTTGAAGTTATATTGAAATACCCAAGTTATGCATACCATTTAATTACTCAATTTCTATTATACATACTTTTACCTACTCAATTATGTGAGTAAGGATCATTTGCTGATTACACATACCTACAACGACATTTGTGAAACAAAGTCGATGCCTAGTTATTGTTTTCCGTTAGGCATAAGTGTTATCAAGTCAGAACATATTTATTAAGTTAGAACATATTTATCAAGTCAGATGACATTTTTAAAGAATCAAGGTACGTCCATTGCCTGTATCTTCAGAAAGTAGAACATGTTCACCAAGTTACAACTCTTAATGAGTTTATTAATGAATCAGTTTATACAGTGATTTGTCACTTAACTTGTGACCCCGTCAGTTATCAATTTATCATCTATAAGGCACCAGCCCATCATTTTCCCGTGCGATTTCAGGTCAAGTCTTGATAGGATTGGCAAGTGTACACCTATGTATAGATCATATCATTGCAAGGGTTCATGTTTAGATAATAATTAACAATTCAGTTATATTACACCTATGTCTAGTGCATTTGTTCACAAGAAGTGAAGGCACTTTTTGTTATGTCCTTGTGGCCATACCTTGTGGACATTCGTAGTAAGAAAATGACTATGAAAAAGATTATAAACAAAGGCCTCCTATAGCTCAGAATGATGCTTACCAACTAACAAGAAAAGGAGGTGGTTCAGGGCTGAAAAATTTAGGTCATGGAATAAATACCTAATAGCTAAACATGTATGGCCTATAGCTGCCAAGAAAGATACATTATGGGTCAACATCAGTTAGATAGGCACATCTTGGGGATTACGTAGTCACCGTTGAATGTTGTTGGCTTTGGAGGAAGATCAATACTGTGAAAGCTACTTTTGCCTCAAGTTTCAGAATAATGGTTGGATTCATGGTAGTAATGGTGTCTATTTTGCCCAGGATGGATACTATTGGATTTGTGGAGAAAGCCAAAAAGTATGATGGATTGAGCTAGTGTACAGTAGAGAAAATATTCTGAAACATCCATTCATTATACGGCTTATCACGCTTAATAAGGTAGACGCTGCTTAGAAGCTAGCTAAGTATATGCCTCATGTCAAACTGCTCTCTGCTAGAAAGATGAAGAGACTCAAGAGCATTTTTTGTTCTCTTGTGACTTTGCAACTGAAGTGAGACCACAAATTTTTGAATGGCTGGAAATTGGTTTTAAACCAAGAACTATGGCACGCTTTCATAGATGGGCCATGCATAAGCAAGGATGAAAACATGAGTTCGCATATACAGAGGTGTTCTTGCTACTATGTGCTACGGAATATGGGTGTGCAGAGTTTGTCATCTTCAAAAATGAAAGCCCTGATATAGGAAGGTTGGTGCAGATAATCAAAGAGAAGACTACAAGCAGGTTGAGCTCCTACAACAGGCAAAAAGTCTTACCAATTACAGAAATAATGTAATGCATTCATAGATTGAGACATTTTGATGTAGCGATTATAAAACCCTGACTTTAATAGGGTGATTGTCAGGGTGATTAATGGTGGACTAAAACTATTAGCTATAATATATATACATATGTATGTGTGTGTGTACATACACATACACACACACACACACACACACACACACACACACACACATACACACACACACACACACACACACACACACACACACACACATATATCTCAAGAAACGGACAAAGTTCCACATAAAAATGGACCATATCCCAGGCTTAAAGCCATACATTACTTCCCTGCAATAAATAAAAGCACAAAAGACAATCGCACGCTCAACGGGCCACACGCCCGGAGTACACCAAATATACATCTCAATGGATCACACATCCGGAGCATTGAAGTTTACATCCCAAAAATTATATAATAGTAGATACGTACAAACGAAAAGAAACCAAACCAACCACATATAAATAAAAAATAATAATAAGAATAAGCACGATTGTTCAATGATGTACGACGATTGTCCTCCACGAAGTGGCAACTACTTGATTTACAGAATAGTTTATAATAATAGTGGAAATAACAAGCCAATATTCTAAAGAGAAAATTAAGGTAAGGCATGCAAGTTATAACTTACAAGAATAACCATTTAATCAACTAATGATATACAACGTAGTACTCTCAACTCTCAATTTGCTCAAGCTTGTATTCAACACTCGATTCCACCCCGCAGTTTTACACAAGGCTCCATATTCTTATACTACTATCCAATTCATCTAGGAAGGCTTTTCAATGATGCGTGTGTGTGTGTGTGTGTGTGTGTGTGTGTGTGTGTGTGTGTGTGTG
>JACYFF010031957.1:39041446-39098478 GCA_017589665.1 Selenicereus undatus
AAATTAAAAAAATAAAAAATAAAAAAGAATAAACAAGAATTTCACAAAATTTCAATAACTTCGTAAATTATCACACATTAATTACATTCTCATTATTTTAGCCCACCTCAACCCACCACATAAAAAATATGCCAACTTCAACCCTCTTCAACTAACATCAACTCACTTGAACCTACTTCAACCTATTTCAACCCGCTTTAAAAAAAAAATATCAACTTCAACCTCCCTCAACCTACTCCAACCTACTTCACCATTTTACCCACCAAATTTACCCACGAAAACAACAGGCCCTAAATCTCACATGATACTTTACAAATTATTAAAATTATGAAGGGGTGGGTTGAAGTTGGTTGAAGTGGGTTGAAGTAGGTTGAGATAGGTTGAAGTGAGTTGAAGTTGGCATTTTTTTTTCAGGTGGGTTGAAGTAGGTTGAGATAGGTTGAAGTATGTTGAAGTGGGTAAATATGGATTGACCCACGAAAAGAACAGGCCCTTAGTACTAATGCTCTTATTGGATAAGTTTGAAGGTACTAAGTGTAAGGTCATAAGTATTGCATATGAAACATGCATTTTGGAATTCCCCTTCTTATGCAACCTTTTTGATGAAATACAAAAAGGGGGAGAAAGATTATGGTAAGCTAATTTGGTTATTTGATGAATCCATGATATTTATGAAGTTTTGTCTTTCATCAAAAAGGGGGAGATTGTTGGCTTTCTATATGCTATGTTTGTTTTGATGAAAGACAAAAATGAAGCTTAGATATTTGTTCTTTAATCATATTCTATAATAATATTATGGAATTACTAATCATATTTGGATATATTATGGGACTTCCTTAATCTTGTGATTTAAGATATGATTTGGTTATGGAAAGAATAATAAAATTAGCTTAAGGAGAATCCAAATCAGCATATGACTTGATTATGTAAAGAATTGCTCAAACAGAATCCAAATCTGCCTAAAAATCAGGATAACCGTTGCAAGCAAATCAACTAGTCGTTGCATGCTGAATTTGTGCCACCTTCAATGACACTGAACTGGATCTTCAAGGCCTTGAACTGAAGCCAGAAATCAGGATGTGTATAACGGCTACTTTCCATCTATTCTCCGAGCTTTTGTTATAAATGTGCAAGATGGTTGAGAGCTGATGAGAGGAAGCAAGACAAGCCTTCATTGGCATACTCAAACACACTCTCTTATTGTATTGATTGAGCTCTAATTTGCTATTGTTCTTTGAGTTATTCAAGTAGTGTTTAGGTGGAATTATAGAGTTGAAGGGTCAACTCTACCAAGTCTTGTTGAGGGTGTCAACTTGGGTCTTGGAACATATAGTAGGTGTACTCTAGAGTTGTAATCATACCTCCTAATAAAGATTCGGGATAATCCTAAAGTTAGGGAACTCTAGGCGGGGATTAAGCCTGTTGAGGCCCAAACTCGTTAAAAAATTTGCTTGTGTTTTGTCCACGTTTATCTTTCCGCTTTTTATTTGATTAATTTGTGATTTTGATCATCACCCTATTCACCCCTCTAGGGTGATTTAGTACCTTTTGCACTTTCACTACTCATTCAAAACGGGCATATGTAATGCCATCTCATGAAGCAACGAGGTCATTTCAGTAAAATAAAGCTAATTATTAGTGTGGATAGTGCTTTTGACTCAGGAAAGAAAAATGCCAAACGGAGTGCTTTAGCTCCCCTTGGAGGTGCCGGATTGGATCCCAACACAGTCCTAGTTCTTGTTTAATGGAAGTGTGTGAAGGATTCCAAGTTCCAATGGAGGACCTACCCAAACTCTGCTATAATTAATAAAGAGTGTTTCAAGAGTAAAAATTTAAAAAAAAAGGTAGAAATAAAAACAAAAAATAAAAAATTTATTATCTGTAGATAACCTCAAGCTCTCACACAGGGTGAAGAAAAAGGTAGATGTGTTTAAGGCTGTTTAAACTACAAAATATGCTAATCATATGAGGCAATGATTGTTGTTGTCTTAAATTGTTACTGCAAGTGCACGACATAGCTGTACCTACAAGCAAGTATGGGTTGTGTCTACAGGGAACTTGTTTTCAATCACCAAATTGACTTACAACACTCTATTTAAGCAAAATTCTACTCAAGTTGATTTGTGCTAAGTAGCAGTTCTAATATGTTGAGAACTAATGAGATTGTCTACTTCAAGAATAACAAAGGTCGCAAATTGGGGTTCACCACACTGTTACGCTATGTGCATCTTAAACTAAAATTCGCAAGTCTCCCCATGAGAGTAATCGAAGTGGAAAGGACTACAAATATGAAACACATCTACGCCTTGTTTTGAGAGCCAATAGACTGACTAAACAATCCCAATTATCTATTTTCATACAACTAGGATTATCACAGTCACAAAGTTGAGCAATCAGGAATTCCCAATTGAAATCCTAATTGTTTCTACATCAGGAAAATCACCCGCTTATAAAGTAGCACTAGGTGAAGGATTCAACTTTCGCTAAACTCCTAAACCCTAATTAAGAACAATAAACAAGTCCCTCTCGAGCAATTCAACAAACAAATTGCACACTAGGTAAGAATTCAGACCACAACCATGGACATAGTTTGTAAAAACCTAGAACATGATTCAATTTCGCATAATAGGGGCTACTTCAAATCTAAGACTAAGAATTTAGCCACTAAACATCTCAACAATCACAATCACAAGCCCAAATTTAAAGAACATGACAAAGTAATGAAAATTAGGGTAAAATCGCAAGAAAGCAAGGAAAAGATACACACTTGAATTGATTGCAATGATTGATCCACAATAATCCTTGAATTCAACTCCCAATTCGATGCTAGAAAAGTATGAACAGAATCCAGAAAATAAACCCTATAATCGCCCCTCAAGAGCGCTCTCTAAAAAAAACATAAGATAAGATTAACCCTTGGCTAGAAATAATTAAGTTGCGAAAAACTGGGGGACGAATGGTCGTGCATTGACGCACAGGCAATTGTACGACCCAAGGATCACGCACGATCTAGACGGGCGGTCGTGCTCCACACTGTGCGTGTCTTCTAGCTTCAGGGCACGTGCACACCATGGAATCGACCGTGCGTCTGCTACCACTGCTATTTTTTCTTCCTTTGGTCCTCGGGGCTTCGTCGAACCTTCATTCTTCCTGAAATTCTGCTGCTAAGGCTTTCCTTTTCGGCAAGATTGGTAAAACTCTCGCATTTTTGGGAAAGGCACCTTAAAAGTGAGAAATGCCACTCGTAAGCGCAATATAAGCTAAAGAAAGCATGTTCACCCTTTTCTTGCTAAAATAAATCAAGAAATTGTGGAAGAAAAAGGGTCATCCTAAGATTGAAAATCAGTTAGAATAGAGGTTTATCAACTCCCCCCACTTATTTCTTGCTTGTGTGCAAGCAAGATTACCAACTAACAGACCAATGGGGAGAGATTCACCTCAGTGTAACATCCTCCTCAAGCAAGAGGTGATAGCTAGATTGATAAGAATGTCAACTCATAATTACAAGACTCGACAAGCACGAAATTCTCTTTTTTTTTTCAAACAAAGCATATGTGCTAGAATACGAAAACACTGGACCATAATGCAAGAGTAAATACCCCATATTGAATCACTTAGAAATGCCAATCTCCCTGAATTATTAGTGAACTAGTTAGACTGGTTGGCCCTTACTATAAGGGTAGGATTGGAAACGCTCCTCTCTTGTGTAAAAGGTACGTATGATCACTGAAAACCATCCTTTATGTAAACAAACTACCATAGGCTTGGCAAAAGCTCTCAATTCTCCATCAATGAAGTCAAATGCGCAAATGTCAATCATGAGGGCTTTTCGAGGGTTGTAGTAGGGTTATGGTCGAAGGAAAGGGGGGATCATGATTTGGGTATGAGGAGCCAAATAACCAAGTAGAGAGCAATCAAAAGAGCTCCAAGCCATCATACAATTGCCGCCACCATCCCCAACAAAAGCGCAACAAGGAGAGGGAGTAAACTTACTTTTCACATTTTGAACGAAACTTCTTATGCCAACCATTTTATTCATATGACCTTTTCTTCTCTTTTTTTTTGAAAGGGGAAATGAATGGCATAAGTCATGGAGAAATTAAAACTCCTAATCCTGTAAAGCTTAAAAACAATCAAAATAACCCGCTGGTGTGCAACAACAAGCATAACTCCCAAATCAATACGACTCACATCCTTGCTCTACTAACTTGGCATGGGATAAGATTGTTCAGTTCAGGCCAAGAGTTCAGTAGACATTAGGTGAATGAAGTGAAGAGGGAAAAAGCTCAAGGGGTTAGCAAAGGGATTATAGACACACAAGGTGGCTTTTTGGCTCATGTGGGTTGAAAATTCAAACAAATGCCTCAATCATATCAACCCTAAGCACAAGGTAAATGCGATTTTGAAGAGAGTCAAGCCAAGTTCTAGAGATGCTCACAAGAAGGGGGTTGAACACTCATGAAGGCATTCGAGACCATGTATAATGAATGGTCAACAAGACTCAAAAGTCTCACTGGGTCTCTCCTGCCACAATCCAAGGCTTGCTCAAAAGGTTAACCAACAATCACAGCTCAACAATTTCACATCAAAGCAACTCTCAAGGTAAATACACAAGCACAAGAAGCCCAACAATCACAACATTTTCACAACTATTTCACAAGATCTTAGCCCCAATCAAATTTCATTTGACACAAGTTGCCACAATAATCCATCCGTGCCATCGCCTCTTGAACATCATCATTAGAGAGGTTTTCACAACCAAAAGGAGTTCTCTTCTTTTTCTTCATTTTTAATAGCAACAAAGCTAACTAAGAAATCAATAAAGAGCACAAAGGATAATGAAGATAAGGGTGATAAGGATTACCTCAAAAGTTTATGTGTGCCTAACTCGAGCAAGTCTCCTTTGTAATGCAAATATCTATCCTAAATGCACTAGACTGCTTGCTCAATTAAACTAAAATAAAAATGCAAGTTATGCATCCTAATCATGCAAATACGTATGCAATTACACTGTATGCAAATATATATGTACACTACATTAACCCATCCCCAACACACACTTCCCCCTACTTGAACACTTCGTTGTCCCTATTGAAAAGAAGGACATGCTAATGTGGGGACGGGAGGCATAGTCACAGTGCATCAATAGGGCCTCAGGGGTACACGAGGGCGCCAGTCAGGCAAAGGATATGGCCACTGATGCTGCTCATAAGCATAGTGAACCAGGTGGGCCATGTTCTGCTAGTTCCTGAGGATCTCCTGGTTTTGGACTTGTAACTAGTCAAGACGGTCGAGAACTGTCTGAAACATGGAGGGACCCATGGCTCCAGAAGAAGTAGCATTAGCAGTGCCAAAGGTGCCAGTGTTAGGACCTATGGGAGCTTTCCTCCTACCACTCTGGCCTCGAGGGACCTCCTCGACATCATTATCACTCCCATCATCAACACCACCACCATCTGACTCACCCCTAGACTCACCATCCTCATCATCATTACAAACAAGGTTAGAAAGGTGAGTGATCATGGTCTTGGCTTGGTTGGGTAAGGCAAAAAGAGCATGACCATGGTGGTTTAGCCACAACTGACTGCCATTGAGTGCTTTGACTAGTTTCATGTTGATAGAAGTGATCATATCAATGCAGCCCGGGGGGTATAAAATACTCAAAGCATATATCTGGGCACGATATCTCAAAGCCTTGGCCAAGGCCATGATGATACCACCCTCACCAATAACCACCTTAGTGGATTTAGCATACTCATTGAGGTGGTCGGCTATGAAAACACTAGTATTGATGGCCTTTCTATGCAAGGCCACCCAAAGAATGAAGAACTCACCGGCTCTAACCCCACTCTGACTATCGGCTCGGGGAAAGACATGGTTGGTAGTAAGGTGCTGGAGGTAATGAAACACAGAATTGCAAACCCACATTGCCTTGGCGGATCATGCCTCATACCTCCACCCCGAACAAGAGAGAGTAGTCTAAAAAGTCTTGGGGTTATAGTCTGCATGGGCGGGGATAGTAGCACCGAAGGGTGGCAAACGCAATAGCTCATTGAACCGAACAAGGTGCATTTCATGAGTGTGGTTAACCAACCTAAATCTTATATATCCTTTAACTTCATCAAACTTGCAGTAAAGGTTTACAATCAAAGAGCTCATAAACTCCCAAATGAGCCGTTCAGAGGTGGTCTCTTGTAATGCCACAAAATTCACCCAACCAAGGTTACGTAGCGAAAATCATAAATCATCATAAAGATGCAAAGTGGTAAGCATTTCCACATCTAGATAGTTAGGAGCACAAATCTTCCTACTCAAGATTGCATCATAACGAGAAACATGTTGGGCATCCACAAAAACAAGATTATATTTGTTAATCACATGGGGTATCGAGGAGTTACCTCGGCCTACTTAGGCCCGGCTAGTGGAGACAGCGATAGACTTCATCTGCTTTTTGGGAGCCATGGCGATGAGCAAAGTTAGATGCAAAGGAAGCAAAGTGCCCAAACATGAGAAGGCCAAAAATTGACAAAAATTACCCAAGTCACGCGTAATGAACGGTGAATAAGCCCAAAAACACTCCCAATTGCACAACTGGAGCACTAATTTGATAATGCAATGCAATAAGGGAACAACCCAAAACCTAGGGTTTCGTATGGGTGGGGGTAAGGGAAAGATGGAGGTGGGTTGGGTGTGGTGGCGGGGCGCCGGAGAGACGGCGGCGGTGGCGAGGCACTGGAGAGACGGCGATGGTGGCGTGGTGTCGGTAAAGAAGGCGCCAGCAAGAAGGGGTAGCGATGGCGCCAATGGAGGTTGGGGCTTAGAGAAAGAGGGAGAATGGGAGCGTGATGATGAGAGAGGGAGAGGCAAAGGGCCAGAAAGAGAGGGGACTTCAGCAAGGGAGGCGACATCGGTGAGGAGAACAACGGGCCGGCGGCTAGCAAGGTGGCAAGGGAAGGGTTGAGAGAGACAAGGGTCGCCAGGGAAGGAGAGAGAGAGAGAGTAAAAGAAGTGAGTGACATTAGAGTGAGGGTTGACTGAGGAAAGGGGGGAAAATATGGGGCGCACGGTCGTGGCTCGACGCACGATCGCCTGTCCGTCCCCTTATTTTTGTCCAACGTCGGTCGTGCATCTGACTCTGCATAGCTTCGGGTTCTGCAGCACAGTCATACGTCACTGTTGCACGTCCGCGCGCCTAAAAAATATGGGTACACTTCCTAAGGACACATTTTTCACTAAAAGAAGCCCCAAATCATGCACCGCCACCCTTTTTTTCATCTCCTTTATTTTTCTTTGTTCTCGCTTCTTCTTTTTTTTGTTTTCTTTTTATATTTCTTTCTTTTTAGTTTTTTGTTTCTGAAAGTAATGAAAAAGCTTAGGTCGCCCCCTAAGAAGTGCTTGTTTTAGGTCCCGAGCTTAACCTGTGCCTTAAGTACTTCGTGACGGTAGTGGGAGAGGCGAACTGAAGTGAACCTCCGGTGGAAAAGCATTATCAATCACTACCATACGATGCACAATGGTGCCTCCTGAACTGGCACGAAGTAGCGGAAGTAACTCAAAACGTAGCATAAGAATTCCTTTGGAGCATCCTACCCCCATCTAATGAATGAATCCCAGAGGCGTAACCAGAGGCACTGGGGGCTATGGGGATTTCTCAAACTGGAGGGGCGATAGGGGTTCCAGGGAGGAAGCTAAAGTCAATCTTCTCCCAACATAACTAAAATGATAGCATCCCCACAGGTAGATCAATCATAGCCCCCCGCATTTGCTAAAAATGGCCTTCCCATGATAATAGGAATCTGGGGGTCCTCATCTATATCCAGAACTATAAAGTCGCAGGGGATGAAAAACTTACCCACTTGAACTATGGCATCTACCAAGATGCCTACAGGCTGATTGATGAAGCAATATGCGAACTGGATAGATTTGGTTGTGGGTTTCAGGTCAAGCAACTTCAGTTTCTTGCATAGAGAGAGACATTAAGCTTACTCTTGTGCCCAAATCGCAGAGGGCTCTCTCAATCGACATATTGCCTATGGAGCATGGAATAGAGAAGCTACCAGGATGATGCAACTTTGATAGTGACACTACCTTCAGAATTTCCAAGAAAGGGACGTCAATGTTTACCTCTTTCAGCAAATCAAGAAATCAAATCATCCGGGGTTCAAGCTTTGATCGCGCCATCCTCTGAGGGTAGGGAACTGGAGGCTGATAAGTTTTGTATGGCATTCACATGCTCAACTCCCTGGAAAGTATATTGGAACTCAGCAGCAACATGATTTGAATGCCATAAATCTCTCATAGAGCCCCATCTTCAAAAATTGTGCTTGAAGAACTCCCCACTAATCTCCCTGAAGAAGGAGTCCTCTAATAAGGCTCCTGCGGCTTCAATTGACTTCCCCATGTGTAAGTCCCGACCCCTGTTGGTCGCAAGTCTTACCAGTAATGGCTGCAAGGATCGTCGACTAGCCCCACAAATCACCACAAGTCTTTTTGGCGTGCTTTGTCCTTGCTTTCACGCTGCCTAAGAAACTTTCCAGGAGATCACCAATCCCAAGATTTCTCCCCAGCAAGCACGCTTAACTGTGGAGTTCTTAAGAGGGGGATTCCTGAAAAGAAAGGTGGACCTTTAGTGATATAAGTAGTCACTGCGATCCATTTAAGCCACACTCGGGGTGTTACAATCACCCCCAATTGAAAATCGATCGACTTACGAGTCCTCTTGACCGGCAGTCCACACTCAGTATCTTTAACCCTCTAGGTGACTGCCCATGGGCTCTCCATCTACTGGCGCAGCTCACGGTCACGGGTCGGCTCTGATACCATCTGTAAGTTCCGACCCCTCTCAGTCGCAGGTCTTACCAATAACGGCTTCAAGGATCGTTGACTAGCCCCACAAATCACCACAAGTCTTTTCGGCGTACTTCGTCCTCGCTCACACGCTGCCTGAGAAACTTCCCAGGAGATCACCCATCTCAAGATTGCTCCCCAGCAAGCACGCCTGACTGTGAAGTTCTTAAGAGTGGGCTTCCCGGAAAGAAAGGTGCACCATTGGTGAAATAAGTAGTCATTGCGATCCTTTTAAGCTACACTCGGAGTGTCACAAACATTACAAATAAGTCGTCAGGTGTTCGCATAATTTCAACTAATAGTTAACTAAACAGCATCGGCCTAATGTTTCTTGGCATCGACCTCACTCTATCGCGTCTCCCCATTACCATGCATGCCCACTTCACCTGAAAACAAAACATTTGGGCAGAATGAGAGACACTCAGTAACAATCACCCCTAATAGTCAGTAATAGCCATCAGAACTACCCAGGGTACACAACGTGTTTCACGTGTACCAACTACGCAAGTGTCTTCCGGACCCTTCCTATGTGATCGAGCCAGACCCTGCACTGTTATAGGAGGACCTATGCTACGAAGAGCACCCCATCAAGATTTTGGATCGAAGGGAAAAACAGCTCCACAGAAAGACCGTGCCTTTGGTGAAGGTATTATGGGAGAATCATGAGGTATCAGAGGCTGTGTGGGAGCCAGAACAGGAAATGCAGGAAAAGTACCTACACCTGTTCCCTTAACCAAGTATGTGTGCAGTTTCGAGGATGAAATTGTCCTAAGGGGGTTAATATGTAAAGCCCTGGAAAATTTAATGGCCAAAATTTCCATTCTTATTAATTTTGTGGTTATGTTGGACCGACCTTGAGAAAAAGGACTTGCTATATATTCTTTTCTTTATTGTAAATGTGGGTCCAATAGGATTTATTTGAATTTTTTTTTCTTTTGTGCACTATTTGGAAAGAATAGCTTTTTTAAGCAAGATTTCATGCAAGCCAAAAAACCCCTTCCTTTTCTTTTAAACCCCTAGAACCCTAAAACCCACCTTGCCAATTGTCTCTCTCTCTCTCTCTCTCACCTCCATACGCCACCCCCCGTGCCGTCGGCCACTAGTTCAACCACCATACACCCTTCCCTTTCTTCAAGGCGAAGCTCAGTAGGCTGTGGTAAGAGAACCAAGCCCGTTAGTTGAATGGAAATCAGGTAACCCCCCCTTGGAATAGTTGGAAGGTGATGAATTTTTCTTAGCCTGGTTGAATGTATTTGTTGAGGTACGGGGATGTGTTTTCGTGATAAAGTGTGTGCTGTGATTTCTCGACTTGTGTTTCAGTGTGGTAAACATGGTTTTTAGCTGCCTGAATGACTTATATTTGGTTGAATGAGAACATGATTTATAATGTCTTGAAGGACTGTTGAAGGAGTCTGTACTGCTTTGAACTGGAAATATGTAATTGTTGAGAAAATGATTTTTATTTTATTTTTAAAAAAAAAGAAAAGAAAAGGGGAATTTGAGATGTCTGAGTTGGGTCGGGTTTCGGAAAAACGATAATAGAAACTGATTTGTGAGTAACTAAATAAAAAGGGCGGGTTGGGAGCTAGGCTCTTGTCGATTGAAGGCCGAGAGTCTTCCCCGAGTATAACTGCATGCATGTGAGCGGCCACGAGTCACCTTAGGGTGGGTGTGGGCCAGAACTATCGGTAACTGTCATATGGACGGTAGGTCAGGATTCAGTTTAGCGACTGCAATAAAGGTATTGCAGGCCATGAGACCTATTGGGGTTGCTCGCCATTGTTTAACAGGGTTAAACCAAGAGGAAACTTAATCCGAGATTTTTCCACGAGAGTTTGATTGAAAACGCTTGGAAAAGGTATCTTGATTTCCCCCACCCAGAAAACCGATTTTGAAATGAATTTGTGTGAGTGTTTTGACTGTCAGGGGTGATTATTACTGAGTGTCTCTCATTTTTCCCAAATGTTTTGTTTTCAGGTGAAGTGGACATGCATGGTAATCTGGAGACGTGATAGAGTGAGGTCGATGCCAGGAAACATTAGGCTAATGCTGTTTAGTTAAATATTAGTTGAAATTATACGAACACCTGAAGACTTATTTGTAATGTTTTAAAGTAGACTTATTATTTATGCATAATTTATCCTTATTTTTGGTTGGTCCTTGATACTCACCCTAGTATTTCCAAGAAGGAAATATGGAGGTAACACCCTTCATAGGCTTTCACTGTCACATAGATCAATAATAGGAATAAAGAAAAAGAGTTAGAAATTCGGGGTGCTACACCATGAGTGCGCCGCCATCTGTGGCATTAATGGACATCTTCAAGGACTGGTCTAATCCGTTATAGAAGGTTTGGATTAGGAGCCAGTCAGGTGTTCCATGGTGGCGGCATTGGCGCTGAATATCGTTAAACCTCTCCCACGCCTCATGCAAAGATTCATCGCCTCGTTGAGAGAAAGAAGTGATTTTTGCTCTCAACTTAGCGGTCTTGCCCGGAGGACAGTACTTGCTAAGGAAGGCTTTTGAGAGGGCCTCCTAGATTGTGAACAAGTTGGGCTCCTCATTAAGGGGCCATTCATTCGCTCTGTCCATCAGTGAAATGGGGAAGAGCCTCAGCATGATTGCATTAGCGGAGATCCCGTTGAGCTTGATCATGTCACACTTCGCTAGGAAATTGCGAAGGTGAATATGGGGGTTCCCTGTGTGATGCCCGCCGAACTGGTCCTTCTCCATAAAGGACACGAGAGTGGGCCATAACTTGAAGTTGTTTGCTTCTACGGCTGGGTTCACGATGGAGGAGACGATGCCAATTGCCTGTGGTAACACGCAGTCCCACAGCACCCTAGGATCTCTCTCAGCCATGATGATTTGCGCTTGTTGCCTCTTTCTCGCACCCCTTTGTCTTTGTGTAGTGGCTTCCATCTCCGGGAAAATGAATGAGTGGTCGATCCCTCTTACTGCGCCTGTGCATACAAAGCCAAAAACTACACCGAGCGTAACCGAGTCCAGGCAAGGCTCAAAGAGCAAAGGAGAAAAAGAAAAAGAAAAAGAAAAAGTCTAATCTAGAATGTTTTGGTCACTTCCAATGTTGAAACAAACAAGTTCCGCGATAACGACGCTAAAAACTTGTTGTCTTAAATTGTTACTGCAAGTGTACGATGTAGCTGTAGCTACTGGTAAGTACAACCCGTGTCCACAGGGAACTTTTTTTCAATCACCAAATCCACTTACAACACTCCATTTAAGCAAAAGTCTACTCAAGTTGATTTATGCTAAGTAGCAGTTCTAATCTGCTGAGAACTAATGAGATTGTCTGGTTCAAGAATAACAAAGGTCCTAGATTGGGGTTCACCACACTATTATGCTATGTGCATCATAAACTAAATTTCGCAAGTCTATCTATGAAAGTAATCGAAGTGGAAAGGACTACAAATATGAAACACATCTACACCTTCTTTTGAGAGTCAATAGCTTAACTAAACAATTACAATGATCTATTTTCATAAAACTAGGATTATCATGGTCAAAAAGTTGAGTAATCAGGAATTCCCAATTGAGATCCTAACTATTTTCACATCCGAAAAATCAACCGCTTACAAAGCAGCACTAGGCGAAGGATTCAACTTTCGCTGAACTCCTAAACCCTAATTAAGAACAATGAACAAGTCCCTCTCGAGCAATTCAACAAACAATTGGCATACTAGGTAAGAATTCAAATCACAACCATGGGCATAGTTCGCAAAAAGCTAGAACATGATTCAATTTCGCATAATAGGGGCTACTCCAAATCCAAGACTAAGAATTTAGCCACTAAACATCACAAAAATCACAATCACAAGCCCAAATTTAAAGAACCTAACAAAGTAATGAAAATTAGGGTAAAATAAAATCACAAGAAAGGAAAAGATATAAACTTGAATTGATTGCAATGACTGATCCACAATAATCCTTGAATTCAACTCCCAATTCGATGCTAGAAAAGTATGAAAAGAATCCAAAAAACAAAGACCAAAATCGCCCCTCAAAAGTGCTCTCTAAAAAAAAATAAGATAAGATTAATCCCTGCCCCAAAAACAATTAAATCGCGAAAAACTAGGGGATGCATGGTCGTGCATCAACGTACGTGCAACCGTGCGACCCAAGGATCACGCACGGTCCGGACGCGTAGTCATGCTTCTAGCCGTGCGTGTCTTCTCGCTTCAAGACGCAATCGTGCACACCCTGCAACTGACCTGACATTTGCTACAGCTGCCATTTTTGCTTCCTTTGGTCCCCGGCGCTTCGTCAAACCTCCATTGTTCCTGAAATTCTACTGCTAAAGCTTTCCTTTTCGGTAAGATTGGTAAAACTCTCGTATTTTTGGGAAAGACACCTAAAAAGCGAGAAATACCACTAGTAAGCGCAACATAAGCTAAAGAATGCACGTTTACCCTTTTCTTGCTAAGATAAATCAAGAAATTGCAGAAGACAAAGGGTAAACTAGGAGTCAAAATAGTGGTTTATCAATTGTAAATTCAAACCAAGTCCTTATCAATTCATGTGACTTGGTTTGTTCTTTAGCAAATGTCACACACACTATACACAATCTCAATTTCAAAGTCGCTATCTTAACCAACTGTCTTGGCTTGGCAACAAAAATTTACAATATACTAGGATACATCTAAATAGAAAAAATATAAGAAAAAACCAAGCATTAGCCACAAAAATGTATAATAAACTAAAGGTCTATATAGCGCATAAAAAATTCTTAAAGATGTTTACGCATATATTATTACAGAAAAATATCACACACCAATTCTACTAGAGTACACAAAGATCAAAACAAAATCCCTTCAAAATTTTCTAAGCTTGTTTCTTAAAACAAGTCGTCACTACATTTGTTGCAAATATATTGATATCAGGAGTATGCATTACACAACAAGGTCATTGTAAAAGGGAAAACTTACATATGGCAAGCTATTTACACTCCTATAAAAAATTCATAAACCATTTTAATGAAAAGGTTTGTAGATTAAGAATATCAATATTTATCATTTTAAATTATGAGTTCACCAGACAAAAGAGGAAGGTACATTCTTAGGGTCTGTCCTTTTCATTGGTATTTTTTAATTTATCAATTTTAATTCACTTCAACCCATTTCAACCTACTTCAATAAAAAAGCATAAATTTCAGCCAACTTTAACCCACTTCAACCAACTTCAGCTCGTTTCAACTCACTTCAGTCAACTTCAACCCACTTCCTTCAAAATTTTATTCTCACTATTTTAACCAATATACAAATTATACCAATTTCAATATATTTCTAACCAACTTTAACTCACTTCAACCTACTTCAACCTACTTCAACCCACTTCAATAAAAAAAATATCAACTTCAACCCACTTCAACCCATTTCAACCTACCTCAACCAACTTCACCCTTTTACTAACCCCAATTTACCAATGATAAGTATAGGCCCTTTGACCTAAAACATCTATCTTCATAACTAATTAGTGTGCATCTCATGCTTCGAACGGGTATTTGTGAAATTTTATAATCTTATCATTTTTCATTAAATAGTTTGTGGTTCTATCATTAATTATAATTGGAAGACTAACTTGTTTAACTAACTGGTACTAAAAAAAATATCTATATAAACTATTTTATTTTTTGATATGTTGTTTAGATTGACGACTAGGCTTTGAGTTGGATACTATTTTCAGAATAATAAGAGAACAACTTTGATATTGGATATTTTTAGAAAAAAAAAAGAACAAAAAGAGGGAAAAAAGGGTGAAGTGGCTAGTGTCAAATAGTGTATATACATGATAAGTGTACACGTAACTTTGAAGCATGTAAATACATTTATCATATGATAGGATATTCAAAATTGAAGGTTTTATCATTGACAGATTGCATGTAATTTAATATCTATAATAATATATCATTTTGTATCTAGTTGTTAAAAAGATATAAAGATCATTTTGAGGATAAGGCAAGCTTAGTACTTAATTCCTAAATGCTACAATTTAGTTAGCAGTCCCTATACATATATTTGTAAAATAAATCTCACAATTAAATATAAATGCCCACCAATCCTATTATATTTGTAAAATAAACATCATATTTAAAGGTTCTTTACTGAAAAAAGAAAAATAGAAAATATAAGGAACATCAAATCATGTATGATAAATACTTTTACGTACTTCGAAGTTAATTATATATACAATCGTTAAATATGTGTATCATTTGACACTGCCCTATGCAATTTTTTTTCCTGTTTTTGAGTTTGAAAAAAAATCTAATATAAATTTTGTTCTCCTAACTCTTTATACTTCATCTTAGCAAAGAAAGCATTTTTTTTAATTCCTGGCGTATGTTTAATACAATGTGGCATGGGGGCTAGGGGGATGTCTTTTCAAATTTGAATAATTATAGGTGTCTCTACTATCATAATTAAAATTATATTTTATTTTTGTAATCTTCCTTTATTTTAAATTCATAACTATTAGAACATTGAAGGAAGAAAAATCATTGAATATTGATACTTGAATGTGGTTAATAAAATTGATGATGGTTAAATTCATTGAATAGAGAATAATTGTAAAGAACCAGTAGGAAGTTTACACTTGTCAAAACACGAACAATCCACTCAACACATTCAATTTTATATTATATATATTATATTATACATGATAGGATGATGATTTCTCTCTTAAAAAAAGTCCATCATGTAAAACAAAGGATTAATACACCAAATAATTAAGCTTAGTCAACATTAAAGTTACAAAGAAAAAACATCATGTGAAAACGATCCAAAAAGGAAAAGGAAAAAAATTGATACAATTTAATATCTAAAGGGATATTTGATCTCACTAATTTCATTTTTTGGGATATTCGACGGGAATAAAACTATTTTATATATTGGACACAAGCTTCTTTTTTTTTGTTTTTTTTGTTGTTGAGAAAGGTAAGCATACATTCTAGTTAGCCCTTCTCTCAAGGGTTCTCCCTAGATTGTTCTCATAGAGGATACGAAGAAGGCCCCTATGCAGAACCTCGTTCCACACCATTGTGGAATGAAGTGATAAACCATATTTTGCTAACCAGTCGATTGCACCATTACCTTGACTAAAAATATATGTGATAATAATTGTGTTACAATGCTGGATGTAAGTGTGAATATCCTGAATCAGAACTTGGATTTCCCATGGTACTTGAATGTGTCCCTGAACCGCTTGGATAAGGATTTTGTTGTCCCCCTCGATATGAATATCCGTGAAGCCTGCTTGTAGTGCTGCTCTGATGCCATTTCTCATTGCTGTTGCTTCTACTACTAAAATTGAGGCCCCTCCTAGATAAAAAGATGCCTCTTGAATACATCTCCCTTCCCAATTGCGGATTATGAACCCTCCTCCTGCTCCTTGTAACATTTTGGATCCATCAAAATTGATTTTAATGGATCCTCCTTGAGGTTTTCTCCACGCTACCCAATGAGTCTTCTTGCGGCTGCCACCTGACTGGTTTGGAATTGGTGTATGGAGTGGATTTGTGAGTTTGCATCTAATACGCCATTCAGCGTTAGCTGTTTTGGCTCTTATTAGTGTACTTTCTGGAATAGGTGTTTCACTCCGAAACCCTATGCTATTTCTTGTTTTCCATATGCTCCAAATGAACGAAACTACTCTATCTATTCGAGTTGTCGGGGTCGTAGTCCTAGCACTTGACAATTTTTTTAGAATGCTATTCTGTGTACCAGCGACAAAGCTATGGTCAATCCAGTTATGGGAGACTGCTAATCTCCAACACTCCTGTGAAATTTGACAATGAAAAAAGAGGTGATCTACATCTTCCCTCTCAGATTGGCAAAAAGGGCATCGAGGGTCAAGATTCATGCCTCATTTACACAAGGTGTCCTTGGTAGGAAGCGATATATAGCAAAGTTGCCGTAGAAATATTTTTAATTTTGGCATAACGTCAAGTTTCCAAATCCAACTATATTCCCATATTGTTGGATTATCAGGGTAAACACCGTGAGCGGCCCAAGTCGCTGACTTCATTGAGAATTCCCCATTACCGGATAATCCCTAACATACTGAGTCTGAAATTGGATTGTATGGGATAGGGACTGCAAGGATTAGCTAAAGACAATCTTGGTCTAATATTGGATGAAGTGTGTCTATATTCCATTCTTTATTATCTTTGATGAAGTTTGATACCTTAAGGGAGGTGTCAATAAGAGAGTGATCTGTAATATTGAGTAAATTGGCTAAACTATCATTAGCACACCAGTTATCGAACCAGAAATTGATACTTAGTCCATTCCCAACTTTCCAGCGAATTCCTTTCTGGAATTGCTGTCGATTTTTGAGAATACATTTCCATGCCCATGAATCCGTTTTCTTTGGTTTAGTTGAGAAGTTCTCATCAATAGGATACTTCCCTTGCATTTGTTCTACCCAGAGACTTTTCCCATGAAACAAATTCCATGTTAATTTGCTAATAAACGCACTATTAACTGCTTCCATTTTCTTGAGTCCAAGACCTCCCACCTTCTTTGGTCGACAAACCTTGTCCCAGGAGACCATAGGCAAGCCTTTACTGTCATTGTTTTTTTTTTCCAAAAAAAATCTCTACTAATCTTATCAATTAGACAATTAGTTTCTTTGGGCAGTTGGAAACACTACATCGTGTGGGCTGGCATGGATTCAATATTGGCTTAGATTAACGCTACTCTTCCTGCTTTGGAAACATATTTTGTTTTCCAATTTTGTAGTTTTCCAACTGTTCTGTTTACTAGTTCGGAAATGGTTTCTGTTTTTGGTCGACCTTTGAATACTGGGCAACCAAGGTAATTACCAAGATGCTCTTGGTGGGTGATATTAAAACTCAATGAGACGGATCTTTTATCATGTGTCGTGGCATTCCTAGAGAAAGTTAGTGACGACTTATGGAAATTAATGAGTTGTCTTGAACTTTGATAGAATTTATTCAGGATCGAATTAAGTTGTTGACATGATTCAAGATTAGTTCTACAAAATAGAAGACTATCATCAACAAAAAGTAAACATGGAATCTTGAAGGCTCCAGGAGAGAGCTTAACTCCAATTCCACATTTCTTGTTGCCCATTGCCTTTCAGAGAGCCCTTGTTAAAACCTCCATACAAATAATAAACAAATACAGGGACAGGGGGTCCCATGCCTAATGCCTCGTCAAGGTGAAAAGAAACTGCATACTTCATCATTGACGATAATGGAGTAAGAAACGGATGATATACAAGCTTTTATTAAGTCTATCCATTTGGGATGAAAGCCAAATAAATGAAGTGTTCTAAATAAAAAGTCCCATTCAACTCTATCATATGCCTTTTCCATATCAAGTTTGAGTGTTACCTAGGCTTTTTTCATTTTCATTTTATTGAATTTGTTCATGATTTCATGCGTGAGTAATATATTGTCATGGATGGATCGTTTTGATATGAATGCACTTTGGACAGGGTCAATGATTTTTTCAAGAATCGGGCACATTCGATTAGCCATAATTTTTGAAATAATCTTGTAAATAGTGTTGCAAAAGCTAATTGGTCGAAAATGGCTAGTCGTTGCTGGATTACTCACTTTTGGGATCAAGGCTATTAGCGTATGATTAATTTGCTTGAGGAGTTTTCCTTCCTCAAAAAAGGATCGCACCGCAGTGCAGACATTTATGTTAACAATATGCCAATAATCTTGAAAGAAAGCTGCACCAAAGCCATCAGGCCCTGGAGCTTTGAATTTATCCATTTGGAATACAACTTCTTTGATTTCGGAATCTTGCATGGACTACAGTAGTGTGTCATTATCCACTGTGGACACTAAATTAAGCATTTCTATACCAATATTGGTTGAACTTACTTGAGCTGATTTAGATCTAGCGGTAAAATCATTAATGAACATTTGTTCAATTTGGACAGGCTCCTCAGCCCACACTCCTGAGCTGCCCTTCAATTTCACAATTCTACTTCTTGTTTTTCTTGTTTTCATTGTCTGATGGAAAAAACGAGAATTTCTATCCCCGTTGACAAGCCATTCTTTTCTTGCCAATTTTCCCCAATATTTTTGGTTGAAAAGATGCATCGTTTCTCTTTGTTTAATTAGTCTGTAGTGCCAATTGTTTAACCTAGCACTATTCGGACTTTGTATTAGTTTTTCCTCAACATGGAGGAGCTTATCTACATTTCTTTCTAATTTGTTCTTAAAGTTTCCAAAAGTAACCTTGCTCTAGGACTTGAGGTCTAGTTTGACCTTCTTTAATCGTTATGTTAATCTATACATTGGAGTTCCTGGAACTCCCATTCTCCAATTCTTCTTGACTAAAATATGCGCATCTTGATACTGAGCCTAGGAATGTTGGTACCTAAAATTAGTACCTCTCTGAGGCTGGTGTGTTGGAGCAGTATCTAAATAGACAAAGGCATGATCAGAGCACGTGAATGGTCCATTAGTAACTAAGTAATCTGGAAATAATTGCGCACAATCTTCCCGAAATATTACTCTATCCAATTTTTCATAAATAAATTGTCCTCTTAAGAATTTTTTCCAAGTGAAAGTTCTTCCTTGAACATTCGCATCAATACTTCTAGTACTTGTCAGGAAATCATTAAATAGATGTGTTTTCTGAACCGTTAGAGGGGTTCCTCGCAATTTTTCTGATGGGTGAAGCATTTCATTAAAGTCACCCATTATACACCATGGTAAGTTGACTGACTCATTTAACTGTTTGAGGTGCTGCCAAAAAAGTTTGTGTCATGCTCTTGGGCCGGGGCATAAACTGTCGTTAATAGAGATTGCTTATTATTAACAGTATCCTTTATGAGGCAGTGAACAACTCGACTTTCTTTTGCGAGGATAGACACCTCAAAATTAATTGGGTTCTATAGACACCAAATCGCACCACAATGATTATCTGTGGGAATCATGTCATAGTGAGAGAACCCTAAGTTTCTTATTATCAAACCCGCATGTTGGTCATTAACCATAGTTTCAAGATGAATAAGAATATCCGGCTTAATAGTGTGATTAATAAACCCTATTTCAAGTCGTAATTGAGATTTCTTGGCTCCTCGGACATTCCAACAAACTATCTTCATGCCACTAAATAAACATAGGCGCTTTGTTTCCAAAATTGGCCTATTGATCCATAGGATCGAATATATGGTAACTGCTCTTTGCACACCAAATCGACTAGCTTCAGTTGTCTTGATGCCAGTCTTGGACCATCACAAAAACAACTTATGCTATTGTATACAGTTTCAATGATAATGTTCTGGGACCATAATCGGTCATTCTAAAGCGTTAAAAGGCTGGGCCGTGGGAAACTTATACAAGGCGTTTCCACATTCCCCCATGATAGATACTTAAAAAATTCAAGCAAAAATTGCCAATAACATAAATCATTACATCCAAGATTGGTGCATTTCTGAACCAAAAATAACAACTAAACTTAATAATAACCACCAAAGTATTCTTATAAACGTAGTCAAAAGGATCCCATATACAAACCAATTGATAGCGACAAAACAAAGACGCAAAGAATCCAAACAGATTGGTCAGTGGGCTGACCTTGGGCCATAAGGAAGGATCCTTATGTCCTCTCACCATAAACAGACTTAAACCATATACTGAACGTAACTCCTGCTTACAAAACCAAATGATCAAACAAAGACTACTAGCGGAGCTCATCTCAAATGCAAAGTTGGACAGGGTCATGGTACCCAATATCATCGAACCAGTGACTACAATGAAGTATGTAGTGAATTTGTAACCATGAGAGATACAACTAAGAAAGCTAGAAGACACTATAGCGTTCATATAAAGACAGAGTCTTGTACATAAAAGACTATGCGATTGAGCATACTGTCCTTTTGCAAAGTACGACATCACATTAAACCTTGGAGCAATGACTAGAACACTTAAAACTAAATGAATGGCAAACCATGGCTTCCAAACAAAGACAAAGTACGCTGCTTATGTGAGCTTCGGATGAGCTATTAAAATTGCTAAACTATAACAATGGGTCTTAAAAATTGCATACAAAGACAAAGTACGCTGCTCAGGGCCACCATGGCATGCTTTCAGCTTTGCCGTTAACCCTCCTGCATTAGTCATCCACCTAATCAGTAACCCATAATTAAGTAGGAACAAAAAGGCACAAAAAAACCAATAGTCATTGAACATAGATTGTTGTGGAGAGAACCGACAGTTACATAGTCCAAACTGGCCATCACATGTCCATTTGCACATGAACAAAGGAATACTCAAATACTGAAAAAGAGACTCAGGTAGCAGCGCCTCACAGCTGATATCATCCTTGACGGAAATTATGCACATGCCAAAGCCACTACTCTCAAGCCACCCATGTATGCACATCCTGGCAGCATTGAGATGCACCAAAGGTAGTAGAACATCGGCCTATAAACCCGGCACAAGAACATGGCCAAAAAAAGGGACATAAGGCAGCCAAAATAAACCCAGGATTCTTCGTTGTTGCCTCCTCCCTGAAAGGGGTTGGCAAGCAACCCAATCAAGGCCACAGGCTAAAGACCATTTCCAAACCCAGTTGTAGCCAAGTAATTTCATTACAACCAAGCAAGGGAAATTAGAAGCAAAATTACAGAATCTGGACAGAACCCAACATAACCAATAGCATAGCAATCCTAGCCAAGATCGACATCGACCCATCAACAAATGGAGCAAATATGTTCTAAAAGCAGCCTGGGTAATAATGCAAATAATCATATTGCTGTAGTTAAGGGGCAGAAATGGCCTGTAACAGGGCATAGATAGACATAAAGCCAGACCATGGAAGACAGGCAATGCAAATCCTAACTTCACTCGGCACCACTGACCAAATACAAACAAGGACGGGAAGAGGGATGAGTGGGATACATAGCCAAACCAAGCCCACCCCAAGCAACAACATAGCATACCAACCCATGAGCAATAGGACAAAATCATCCAGTAATGCAGATAAACAAGCAACACCACCAGGGCACAAAAACATACAATCATCCAATTAATCATAAAGAAATTCATAAGGATGGGAATGGGGATGTGTAGTGCCAAAAGTAGACTGGAATCCATACCTTAGAGTATAGTTCAAATTAGGATTTGAAGGAACACCAAGACACTTACCTGATGCAGATGCCGAAGGAGAGGGGGAGAAAGAGCAGATCTTACCATCTGTATGTAGGGAAACCGTAGACACGAACAAGACACAATCAAGGAAATCAGGCAGACCATAATTAGCATCGACACTCACTGGAAGAGCTATAAATCGCGATTTGGAGAAGCACCACAGAGCTAATTTCATGGTGGGTCTGTGGTCGCTGGTCGCGTTGGATGTGGACGGCGAACAATCAAGCGACGATAGGCGGGAAGGGCTGGGGGGAACAGGGAATGCCAAGGAGGAAGAGCAGGGGTCAGGGGGCCGTTTCATGGCAAAGTGAGGGTTAGGGTTACAGGGTGGACGCGAGACACTCTTTCTCTTGCTATTCTCTCTCTAGAGTATTCTTCCTATAAAGGCACGCATATTGGACACAAGCATATATACAACCTTTGACCTTTTTTTTGGATTTGTCATTGCATGAAAATAACTTATAAAATGTGCGGTGATTATACTGAAACGGACAATAAAAAAATGAAGGCTCAGAGATTCTATAAGTGGGGTGACTACCATGTTGAACACGGTTATACGACAGAGGCATGCCATAAGATCAAAAACAACAGGGGGATCACCGAGTAGAGTTACCTGGGCAAGGTCCTTAGAGAGAGGTCTTGCAATATACAAAGGCCGCCAACTCCACCGTAAGGTCTTTCAAGTAGCATAACCTCTATAAAGACATAGGAGAAAAGATCTTGGGGAATATCAATGTCATTGTGGATGACTATAATTTCTCTTGTTAGCGCAAAAGCTATTAAATCACCTTAGTTGCGGGTGAATAGGGTGATGATCAAAATCGCAAATTAACGAAAATGAAATGCGGAAAAATAAGCATGGACAAAACACAAGCGGATTTTCAACGAGGTTGGGCCTCAACAGGCTTAATCCCCACCTAGAGTTCCCTAACTCTAGGATTAACTTGAATTTTTATTACGAAGGATGATTACACAACTCTAGAGTACACCTACTCTAAGTTCCAAGTCCCAAGTTGACACTGTAGAAGACAAAAATTCTACGACAAATCGAATGATGCCACGTGTGAAAAAATCGACGAATCACAAATTGCCATGTTTCATATTGACTTTGGTGGACCCACTTGGTCAAAGTTAAATTCAGCCAATTAAAAGCTGTCGTGTGTCATCAATGATGCAGAAATTAATAATTATTTTCTTTATTTAAAAATAAGAAAATAATTACTAGGCTTAGGCCCAGAACCTGACTCTAACCTTAGCTAGCAGAGCTTATAAATAAGGGTCCTTCCCCTTCATTTGGAGCATTCAGCATTTGCATAATTCAGAGCTCATACAGTAAGGAGCATCCAGTTACCAAGCGAGGAGGATCAAAACTTATAGAGGTTCAGAAATTACAATCAACCACTTGCAGATCAAAATCAAGAACAGTCTTCAGAGTTCTTCAACCAATTTGCATAAACCGAGATTAAGCATCATACCCTCGGAATGCTCAAGTCATTAGGAGATTGAATTTGAGGACTACCTCATTGTATTAAATTCAGAGATTGTACCCATATACAACCTCAATACAAAATTCAATTTGTTTATGAATTTCTTGTCTTTATTTATTTCAGACTCGAAATTTGTGTTTATAAATTTGGCACGCCCGGTAGGACATTCTCTTCCTCTCATCTCTTTCTCCAAACCACAAACTCTACATTCCTTCGAAGACGACATGGCCCCTAAGAACGCCATGCCTCAGCTTTCAAGGAAAGCTATCCGATCCACATCTCAAGGATCGGCAACCGCTAGCGTTACATCCAGCGGTATCATGACTAGAAGTATGGCAAAAGCTGCTACTGCAATTGCAATAAAGCAGTTAGTTGGGACTATCCCATCGAAATCTCGCAAGACCCCAAGCCTTGACTCCAATCTGCCTAAAGGAGCCAACAAAACCACTTTGCATCCTTTAAAGCAAAAATCTGTTGCTAGCTTCAAGATGCATCAAACAATTCCGCAAGGGATGCATGAGCTCCAAACTCGAGTCGACCCCACCTTCAAACCTTACGATGTAGAAGATCATGGCCATACTAGCAGTGACTCCTCACCAGCATCGCCGAGAGCGTTAGTCTCTCAATCAGAGACTGAATCCTCAAATTCTATCATTATGCTAGCCATGGTGACGGAGGCGACCAACGTAGAAGAACAGCTCGCAAATATGAAAGCAACATTAGATAGGCTCGCTAAAGAGAGTCTAGAGAAAAACGCTCAAATCAAGCATCAAAGTGAGCAGATTACTACTCTAATAAAGAAGTTGGAAAAGCGACTATTCGAATCCTCTAGCAAAGGCTCAGATGGCGAAGAGTCTAACAAGGAGTCTAACCGCAGCGAAGACTCTAATGACGAACACATGAAAAACAAGGAATCCTCATCGGGGTCGATGTCCATTAAACAGATTCAAAGTCTAATCGCAAATGCTGTTACAGCTCAATTGGGGGCAGGAACTCGCAAGACGCATTTGTACACTAAGCCTTATACAAAAAGGATTGATGTCCTTCGTATGCCCTATGGCTACCAGCCCCCTAAATTCAACTAATTTGATGGTAAGGGTAACCCCAAACAGCATGTCGCTCACTTCATTGAAACGTGCAGCAATGCTGGCACTAGGGAGACAGGTTGGTAAAGCAGTTTGTTCGATCTCTTAAAGGGATCGCCTTCAATTGGTATACGGACCTGCAGCCCGAGTCTATTAATAGTTGGGAACAAATGGAACATGAATTCCTTAACAGGTTCTGTAGTTCTCAGTTCACTGTTAGTATGACGGAGCTGACAAATACTAAGCAGTGGAAGGATGAACCCGTCCTTGATTACATCAATCGCTGGAGATCTCTTAGCCTTGAATGCAAAGATCGTTGGTCTGAGGCCTTTGCTGTCGACATGTGTACTCAGGGCATGGAGTGGGACCTGCTTTATGTCTTGCAGATGAGCAAGCCTAAGAACTTTCAAGAGCTAGCTACGAAGGCACATGACATGGAAATGGCGATAGCAAATCGTCGTAGCAAACTGTCCTCTTCGTATGAGTTGAAGAAGGACAAAGGTGATTCTAAGAAGAGTTCTAAGCCTCCAAAGGCTTCAATAAAGGAAACTATGACTATTTCCACTAAAGAGCCCATGAGGATTTCATGGAAGTCTAGACCAGAGGGGAAGAAGACTTCATTCTCTAAAGAGACAACAAAGAAGCGTCCCACACTAAAGGAGCTTCAAGAGAAGAAGTACCCGTTTCCTGACTCGGACTTGTCGGGAACGCTAGATGATTTGCTTGAGAATGAGATTATTGAACTTCCTATACCAAAGCGGCTCGAAGAAGCTGGAAGGACTAGTGACCCAAAGTACTGTCGCTATCATCGAGTCATTAGTCATCCTCTTGGGAAATGCATTACGTTGAAAGAACGTATTATGCAGCTAGCTAGGGACGGGAAGATCATATTGGACTCAGATGACTCCACCGAAACCAATCATATTTCCACTGAGGTGCACTGTTCTCCTGTATTACGGCAGCAAAGGCCTGCTCGATCTCTTGAGCAAGAGGAGAGTAGCTTGATTGCCTCTCAAAGAGCAGAACTGCTCACCATTCAAATTGGCAGTCTGGAACCCATCGTCGTTCCCTTGATGGTTCAAGGATTAGTGGTGGAGACCAATCTCACACCGGTCGAGAATGAAGAAGGACGGACACTTGTCACTCGAATGAGACCAAGGAATCCAAAACAAGCTCAGGCACCACCCCTTCGCCGAAGAAAAAGGCAGAATAGAAGGAAGAATCATCGATGCGTAAAAGGCAAGAAAAATGCAAAAACAAGCAAGAGGCAGGAAATTCAGCCTATCGATCTACTCGAGCACAAGCCGCTTGTTCCCATAACCATGGAAGAATTTTTCCCAGTGAGATTTTTTCAAAAGGTCACTGTTAACATGACTTCCTATTATGAGCTGGAGGACAAGGAAGATGAGAAGGAAGAAAAGTTGGAGAAACCCCGAAAAGATGACAATAAGACCCTAGCTATTCTAAAGGCTTTACCAATATGCAGGGATTGGAGGCAAATCTTCAACTTACCAGAAGAGGTACGTCAACATGTTGTTGCTGCCTTGCAGCACCCAAAACTTCATGTTAACAAGGTAAGGGATGTTGGCCAATCAGCGAAAGAGGTTCCTTATTATGCTGCCATTAACACCGCCATTAACTTTACTGATGATGACCTACTGCTAGGCTCTAAACCCCATTGTCGCCCTCTTTTCGTCACTGGCTATATCAGGGAACAAAAGGTCAAATGAATCCTTGTAGATGGAGGATCGGCTGTTAATATCATGCCTAAGTCTACAATGAATGACGTAGGGATCACGATGGAAGAGCTTTCTAAGAGCCGAATGGTGAGCCTAGGATTTAGCCTAGAGAGTCAGCGTGCAAGCGACATGATTCGCCTTGAGCTGATGGTGGGAGACCTATCAACATCTTCAATCTTCCACATAATTGACACGAAGACTTCGTACAAGTTGTTGCTACGACGCCCATGGCTTTACGAGCATGGGATAATAGCTTCAACTCTACATCAATGTCTCAAGTACTATCGTGGAGGAGAAAGGAAGATTAATGGTGATGTTAAGCCATTCACTAGGGCAGAGTCATATTTCGTTGATGCTAAATTCTTTGAAGAAGATTCGGCGCCTAAGCAAATGATGAGATCGATAATTTCCTCCATAGGTAAAGGTGAGCCAAAAGTTGCCAGGGATGCGCAGGAGGTAATAGGGCATAATGGCGCTAAACAACAACAGGGAGAAAGGGGTGATAAACAAGTTAGGGAAATGCAGTCTGTTAAACAAGTTGCGAGACAGATGGCAGCCCCAACAAACTCTATGACACCGGTTTTGAGATATGTTCCAAAATCCCGTCGTAAGGAAGGAGAATCACCCTTTAGTAAAGTTGTAAATGGAGAGGCTGAAGGTAAGATTACTAGGAATGCTGGCGACGCAAGCTTGGGTGCCCTTAAAGGAAGTGTCACATTGCCAACACAAAAGGTGTACCAACCAAAGGTGAGCAGACACCCTCTCCCTGGGTTTGTTTCTTCTTCTAAGGCTTTGTTGAAAAATGAGAATGACTTGCCACGTACACGGACCAAGGAGGGATTCGATCCGAATGCATATAAGCTTATGGAAAAAGCTGGTTATGACTTTCAAAATCCCGCTACCTTAGGGAAAGTGATCGAAGTCAAGGCTCATAGTCTTAATGAAACTCAAAAAGTGATCCAGGAGCAAGGGGGTTCAGTAGGCGTCTCTAAAGTCGGGCTTGGTTACACACCGTTGTAGCCAATTAGAATCTCAGGGCGACAAAAGAACAAGCAGTCGGGTCCAACACATTTCTGCTGAAGAGATAGATGGGAGTGAAAAGGAGGATGATCCGCCTGGCACAAGGGCTTCCGTATTCGATAGATTACAATCGTCCAGTTCAACAAAACGTCTATCTGTCTTTACCATAATTGAGGCACGACCAAAGCCTTCCGTGTCCAATAGGATCAAGAAAGGAATAGAGCCCTTGAAAGCCCCATCCCAGGACCCCAAAGGTTCCGTATTTAATCGTTTGGGTGATACAAACGAAGTACAAAGTTCTATCCCTTCACGCATGAAGAGATTTTCAACCCTAGACATAAAGACAGAAGGTTCATTGAGAGCAAAGAGGCGCACTGTGATCTTCACTAGTCAACAAAGTAACCTTGACTCGAACAAGGGGGAAGGGCAAGATAAGATGGCTCCTTCCCATCATATAACGGTCCGAGAATGCGAGGATTCGGATTCAGAGATAAAGCTTGCAGAAACTCCTAAAACCCTTGAGGATGGGGGGCAAGCTACAGTAGATGAACTAAAGGAATTGAATCTGGGTACTGCCGAGGAGCCTCGCCCTATTTATATAAGTGCATCGCTAACACCTGAGGAAGAAAAGCAGTACTTCGATCTCCTCTCAGAATATAAGGACGTTCGCATGGAGTTACAAGGAAATGCCAGGACTTAACCCAAGAGTTGTAGTCCATCGTCTGTCCATCAAAAAGGGTGTGTCTCCAAAAAGGCAGCCCCAAAGGCGTTTTCGTCCAGAGTTGGTACCTGAAATTGAAAAAGAAGTGAATAAACTCATTGAAGCAGGGTTTGTTCGGGAAGTAAGGTATCCGACCTGGATCGCAAACATCGTTCCTGTGAGGAAGAAGAATGGACAGGTTCGCATTTGTGTAGACTTTCGAGATCTCAACGACGCTTGTCCGAAAGGTGACTTCCCGCTGCCTGTCACTGAGCTCATGATTGATTCGACTACAGGAGACGAGGCCTTATCATTCATGGATTGTACGACGGGGTATACTCAAATCCAAATGGCACCGGCATACCAAGAGGCCACGACCTTTCGCACACCCAAAGACATCTTCTGCTATAAAGTGATGCCCTTTGGCCTAAAGAATGTGGGGGCAACATACCAAAGGGCAATGCAAAATATTTTTGATGACATACTCCACAAGACAATTGAGTGTTACATCAATGACTTAGTGGTCAAATCCAAAAAGAAATTCGACCACATCCAAGATCTTCGTCAGGTCTTTGAACGAGTGCGAAAATGTCAATTGAAGATGAACCCACTCAAGTGTGCATTTGGTGTCACTTCTGAAAAATTCTTGGGATTTGTAGTTCACCATAAGGGGATAGAGATTGACCAATCGAAGATCAAAGCAATCCAGGATATGCCCGAGCGTAAGAATCTCATAGAGCTTTGTGGTCTTCACGGTCGATTGGCATATATTCGAAGGTTCATATCAAATCTCGCCGGTCGTTGTCATCCCTTCAGCCACCTCATGAAAAAATGAGCATCTTTTGAGTGGGACGAGTCGTGCCGCAAAGCTTTCAAGAAAATTAAGGAGTACTTGTTAAACCCTCCAGTGCTAGGAGCGCCAATCCCCGGCAAGCCTCTTATACTTTACATAGCGGCTCAAGAACAGTCATTGGGGGCATTATGTGTTCAAAAGAATGAGGAGGGAAAGGAGGTGGCTCTGTACTATTTAAGCTACACGTTGGTTGGGGTCGAACTAAAGTATTCTCCCATGGAGAAGATATGCTTATCACTCGCATTTGCCGTTCAAAAACTAAGACATTACATGCAGGCATATACAGTGCAAGTGGTTTCTAAAGCCGATCCCATTAAATACATCTTGTCAAGGCCAATTCTCAGTGGCCGACTTGCGAAATGGGCTATGATCTTGAAGCAACATGATCTCGTCTATGTGCCACAGAAGGCAGTCAAAGGGCAAACGCTAGCAGATTTCTTAGCAGATCACCCAATTCCTGATGAATGGGAGTTAAACGATGACTTACCAGGTGAGGGCGTGTTCTTTGTCGATGTCCTCCCACCTTGGGAAATGTACTTTGACGGAGCCGCAAGAAGCGATGGGGCTGGTGCTAGTGTAGTGTTTATCTCCCCTGAGAAGCATGTCCTCACTTACTCATTCATATGAACCCAGTTGTGTTCAAATAACATGGCCGAGTATCAGGCATTAATCTTGGGCCTTCAAATGGCTATTGGAATGGGAATCAAAGATCTCGATCTATGGTGACTCGCAATTGGTCATCAAACAACTCCTCGAAGAGTATGAAGTCAAAAAGGATGATCTCGTTTCGAAGTACAGGTGTGCCTCGCGATTGTTAAGAAAGATTAAAACCGTCAAGTTAGAGCATGTTCCTAGGAGTGCCAATAAGGTGGCTGATGCACTTGCAAATCTTGCAACCACTTTGGCAATGGGGGCAGAGGAAGATATGAATGTCCTTGTCTGTAACCAATGGGTCGTTGCACCCATTGATGAAGAGTTTGAGGAAGACGTCAATACAGTCAGTGCTGAAGAAGTAGATGGAGAAGATTGGCATCAACCACTCATTGACTACTTGTAACACGGGAAGCTCCCTAGCGATCCAAGGCATAAGACAAAAATCCAACGAAGAGCTCCCAACTTCCTTTACTTCAACGGGACTATTTATCGGCGTTCCTTTCTTGGCATTTGGTTGTAATGCATGGGTAACGAAGAGGCAAGACAAGCAATGGAGGAAGCACACTTTGGAATATGCGGAGCACACCAAGCAGGGCCCAAATTGCATGATCGAATCAAGATGATGGGTTACCACTGGCCTACCATGGTGCAAGACTGCATTGACTATGCAAAAAGGAGCGAGCCTTGCCAGTTTCATGCAAATTTTATTCATCAACCTCCGGAGCCACTCCATCCAACTGTTGCTTCTTGGCCATTTAAAGCTTGGGGGCTTGATGTTGTGGGGCCTATAATCCAAAATCATCTGCGGGCCACTCGTGCATCTTGACAGCAACTGACTACTTTTCCAAATGGGCAGAAGCAATCCCACTGAGAGAGGTCAACAAAGAAAATATCATTGATTTTATTCAAACCCATATCATCTACCGATATGGTGTGCCTCAATATATTATCACTGATAATGGCAAACTATTTGTCAACAAGCTGGTGACCGCCCTCTGCGAAAAGTTTAAGTTTGTCCAGCACAAATCTTCAATGTATAATGCACCAGCAAATGGGCTGGCATAAGCCTTCAATAAGACACTTTGCAACTTACTAAGCAAAGTGGTGGCAAAGTCAAAGCACGATTGGCATGAAAGGTTAGGGGAAGCTCTTTGGGCATACATAACCACGTACAAAACGCCGACCCAATCAACTCGTTTCGCTCTGGTATATGCGGTTGAGGCAGTATTACCTTTAGAACTTTAAATCCCTTCACTCCGTATTGCCATACAGGAAGGCTTGACCGAAGATGAAAATCACAAGCTTCGCCTAGCTGAGCTCGAGGCCCTTGATGAAAATAGACTTCCAGTGCAACAAAAGTTAGAATGCTATGAAGCTGGTGTATCACGAGCGTTCAACAAAAAGGTACGACCGCGTTCATTTCAAGTCGGAGATCAAGTGCTTGCGGTAAGGAGGCCAATCATTATTCCACACAAGACCGGAAATAAGTTCACTTCCAAGTGGGATAGTCATTATGTGGTCCGAGAAGTCTACACAAACGACACTTATAAGATATTAAGCACCGATGGAGTGCTAGTAGGTCTTATAAATGGCAAGTTTCTGAAGCTTTACCATCCTTGATGCATTGGTACTTGTAAGCTCCTAAGCAAGAGCCAAAATTGCTCATTCATGCAAAATAAATAAGAAAAATTAAAAACTTTTGTACTACTCCTGGCCCACAAGAGTCTAAACTGTGAACAACAAAACAAAACAAAACAAACAAAAAAAATGTTATGTCCTTGAACTATGTATGGCTTGATCCTTTAGGGCATTACATCCCCTTTAGGTTCATACGCAACTTGGGCATATTTCCTAAGTACAGTCGTAAAAAAAAAGAAAAAAAAAGGGATGAATAAATTCTGTTGGTACTTGTTGGCTTTGGTGGTTTTCTGTTATTACATATTATTACAAGAACTTGAATTGAAAGATTCATCTTATTGCAATATATCAAATCCAATTCCAAAAGACTGTGCTGAGTCACAAAAAAAAAGAAAAAAAAAGAAAGAAACAACAAGTTGCATGGCACCACAAAAAAAAAAGAGCCCTACAACAAAGCCACTAGATATGGTCTAGGCATCCAGTGCGGCCAAAAGTTCTTGGGCATGCTTCTTTGCTCTTTCAACTTGAGTTGTTTCTTCTACCACAATTTGGGGGGCAGCATCCAATTCAACAACCTCTCTTTCAAGAAGAGATACATCATGTCTGGCTTTCTTCAATGAGGCTTCAGTCTCTACTAATTTGCCTTGCAATTCCAGCTCATCGCTTTAACACGTTCAAGATCAACCTCAAGTAGCTTCCTTCACTTATGAGCTTGGGCGATAGTAGTGGTTTCCTCATCAAACTACGCGCCAACCTTTTCCACTGAGCCACGTGCCTCCCTAAGTCTGTTCAACAGGGTCGTTCGCTTATTTAGCATATCTTCGGTATGAGTCCGACCTTCTAATTGGGCTTTCAACTTCAGATACTACCCAACTTCGTTCAAATACGCCTCAACAGTATTCTTTAGCTTCAAATAATCTTCCTGGAAGGATGATAAGGTTTCATATATCTACTCAGCTTCCCCGCGTATGTTCGCGATGTCTCCTTCTGTCTTTGGGACAAACTTTTTCAACTGTTGTTAAAAACGTTGCTTCACACTCGAGGCCATGTTGCTGAACACGCCAGAGGCAATTCTCCCAAGGAAATAGGTTACAATAGAGGGAGTAGGCGATTGACAACGCTCTACTTGTTTCACTGGCGATGGCATTATATTAATAGAATCATCCTCGGTTGACTTAGCGGCAGGCACAGTCAAGGTGGCTTCACTATCTTTGCCACCAAATGCAGCCTTAAGTAAAAAAAAAAAAAAAAGAAAAGAAAAAAGGGGGAACAAAGGACTAAAAAAAAGAAGGGAAAGGGGGCAGACTAACAAGATGCACCTCCCCCTTTGCTTTTCTCTTTGATTTCAGTGACCTCATCGCACTATTAGACTTGTCCTTGGAGCTAGGCAGCTTGATTATGCTGTCTGGTTTGGTCTTTGAGGCTGATAAATTCTTCTCTTCGCTAGCAGAAGATCTGATACCTAAGCCTCTCAAGGCTTCAATCTTCTCCTCCCCAGGCAAGCAACTCTTGCTTTTCTAAGAAGATACATCTGCTCCCAATGAGGAACTATCACCTCCTTCCCTTCTAAGCTCAGTCGACGATAGGGCATATTCATTACGTTGTTGCGTGGTTAGCTTATGTGCACTCACTTTTCCAGAAGCGACAATTAGGGCAGATGCATCGTCAACAACTCTCATTGTAGAAATTCTTCGTGGTTGTGCAATCTCGCCTCTAGGATATTTAGGTCCTTGAGAGAAAAGATCACCCTATGAAGATCGCCACCAATTAGCACATGCAATGGTGACCAGTGTAGACTTCTTATCAGGGGGAGCACGAATTGTCACGCGAGACCTTGTTATGTGTTCTATCAAGTTGAACCAATGGCGAGCTACATCCTGTAAGGTGCCTTCCCGGTCATTCATTCGTGGTTGACTCAGTACATCTTGATAAAAGTCAAACTGCCGTCCAAACTTGCAAGGGAAGCACGACTCAATCACAATTGTCCTTCCTTATCGCAAGGTCAGAAACCCAGAACAAAGACAAATCAAATATGTTTTTGAACTTGGAGATAAATGCTGGGTGTCAATCAAGATCATCGATGTATCCTTCATAAGAGTATTAGATTACATGACAGACGGATCCTTGTATTTCAATAGCTCTCAAGCTTCTTGTGTATCAGGGGTCCGATTCATCTTTTCACCAGAGAATCACACCATCCTAGGATGGTGATGGCGATGCTGGGGGTGATCAAAATAAGTTTGGAAGTAAGTCCCTAACCATCCATAAACATAGTGAATGGGGAAAATTACTTCCAACTTATTTAGGCTCCGAGCCATAGAAATTCTGTTCAACCCCCGATAAATGCTGGCTAAAGCGGGAATTGTTAGGTTCATTCATTCTCCGTGAGCAAGTTTGCTTGTAGCTATGAACACAGCTGGGTGAATAAGACACACTGCTTCAGTTGGTAGCACAAATGAACACAACCAACAGGAAATAAGGGCGGCAAGGTAGGTCTCCTCGATCAGGGCCTCAGGAATGTTGAGCATCACAAGAGGATCCTTCTCTCTCTTGGTTCGCACTGTGCGGGGAGCAATTAGGCCAGACGAACATGATGTGTTTGTCGGAGCTTTAACTCGCTTCCTGTTGTCACGACTAAGAGGAGGTATATAAATCTGTCGCCCTCAGAACCAAAAGTGTATCCATTTAGAAGCAGAAAGCTGAACGACACCATGAATATCTTGGCATAGTCTGTGGAATGCAGAGAAGAGGAACCTGCAAGTTGCAGGAATGTTATCATTTCCATGTCCCGCTGAAAAGAGCTCTCTAGCAGATAGAATAACTTCTTCGTAGTAAGCACCGTCAGCCGGAAGTCCACCTATAACTCGCAAATCCCATAAGGAGATTGACACGTCGCCGCTCTCTGTGCAAAAGGTGTTAATAGTATGGTACCACAGTTCACAGAATGCTTTAAAAACGGTGAGACTCATATCGTAGGAGAACAAGGATGCATACAGGCCGTCGTAGAGCCTCCATTCCATAAGTCTTTCTTTGTTGCAGCCAAGAACGTCTTCAAGCCACTCCCAATAGCATGGTATAAAGAAGTTGTCGAAGAAACAAGGTGAAAAACTTCCCCAAGACGTGGTTCCATCCGTGATGCGATGTCGGAGTAAGGGTGCTGCTTCTTGAGAAGGGGCATAAAATGCAAATAATGGCGAGCTGAGCTTCAATACCCTCAAATATGAGATGACTCCATCTGATTTTTGTATGTCGCGGGTATATTCTACACTCCAGCACGAATCTGCAAGGTAGTTATGAAGCAAAGAGCGTTTGGATGGTAGGGGTGTTGGCATATCTATGCGGAGAGTCACACCTTCTTCAATCGGATCGTCTTCTCTATCCAGGATGGTAAGAGTTAGCTTCTTGGAGTTTAAGGATGAGTCCATAAAATGCACCATGGTGAAGAAGAAAAAAGGCAAGTCGACTTCAATTAGATTAAGTGAGAGAGTCTCATGCGAAAAATCGAATCTACGGGAAGAAACGATTCCTCGTCTTAAAAGTCGACCTCACTTCGTGATCTAATTGAAGGAATTGCAGTTGGAAGGAAGAAACACAAGTCGACCCTAATTAGATTAAGTGAGGGAGTCTCCTGCGAAGAATCGAATCTGCAGGGAGAAATGATTCCTCATCTTAAAAGTCGACCTCACTTGTGATCTAATAGGGGGAGTAACTGATTCAGCACCTTCCTAGAAAAAAAAAAGGGAAGAAGTATTAATTTAAGTTCTCTATAGAAAAGAGGAAATTAAAAGAAACAAGGGGTTTAAAAAAAAAAAGAGAATCTTAGCACAACTGAATTTGATTTAAAGCCCAACTATTGCATTAGCCACATCAAGCAAGACTACATAGGCCCAATACAAAAGTGCTTAGGAAAAAAAAACAAAATCAAGGGGCTAAAGAAAAAAAAAGGAAAAAGAAGAAAAAGAAAATAAAAAAAAATGATGAAAGCAGAATCAGAAGGTGTGGGCACGTGCTTGGCAATTCAGCAAAAAAGGAAGGGTTTACTAGCAAGTTTCTATAAAGTGTTGGTGAAAATCTAACCAACATCCCATGGTAATTTGCCAATCAACCAAGAGGAATTGCAGCCATGCCAAAACTCTGCTTTGTTTCTGGCTTTCCTCTGTTCCGAAAGGACAAAAACAAAACAGAAGGGAAGAACACCAATCCCCAACAGCTACCCAAAAGTAATGCTCAAGGCCCCCATAAAATCTAAAAAAAAAAAAGGAGGGGGGGGGGGTTCAATCCGATTCCTATAGCCCAGATAAATTCATCTTCTTCTCTGAACTTTCTCATTTTTCTTTCTCTCCTATTAGCCTAAAAGAGCAGAACCAAAAAAAAAAACACCATTGACAAAACCAAATTCACCAATGTCTATGTGAGCAATCTTACTGAGTAAGCAACAGATGAAGATTAGAAAAATACATTTGGTCAATTAAAAAAAACCAAAAAAAGGAAGAAAAGAAAAAATCACAATGGTTGATGATGTTGCCCAAGCTATGGAGGTTTTAAATGGTCAGAAGTTTGATGACAAGAGGTGGTATGTAGGTAAAGCTCGGGAAAAAGTTTGAAGGTGAAGCTTAGCCCAAGCAAATCAAGGAGAGTAGAATACTATACTTGAATACTTTGAGAAAGAATGAAAAACAGGGTATAAGCGCCTTTAGAAGTACAAGATGGGGTCAGATGATTTTTGGGTCATGAACGATGAATTGGAGTAGCTGCATATGGGATTATATAGTAACATGTGATTAAGCCTCTATTGTGTGATCAAAATCTTTTACGAAATTATTATGGTTTTAGAAAGCTTCCCTTGTATATTTGATTCATATCTTTGTATCACCCAAATATTCATACTCTATATATTCTATACATATTATGTTCTTAATCTGTAAAAATAGGGCAGTAGGAGAGCACCACAAAAAAAAGAAAAAAAGAAAAAGGAAAGATTCTCAAGAAAGGGGGCTGAAGAGATTGAGGGCCAGGCATGGGGCACTTGGACAAAATCTTCCATTCAATTCTTTTTTTTTTAAGAAAAAAAGAGAAAAGAAAAAAAAAGAATTATGACAAAAAGAAAAGGAGGGATGTTTTTGGGCCTTCTTTAAAAAAAAATAATAATTTGGGTAGGTGTCAAGTTAAGAAAAAATATACTTGGCAGACAAAAATTTTACCCATCAATTAAACATTCGAGACTTGGCCACTTTTCAAAAAAAAAAAAAAACTTCAAATTCGTGTACGCGCCCGACTCTCGAGGGGGCATTTGTAGAAGACAAAAATTCTACGACAAATCTAATGATGCCACGTGTAAAAAAAATCGACTAATCACAAATTGCCATGTGTCATGTTGACTTTGGTAGACCCACTTGGTCAAAGTTAAATTCAGCCAATTAAAAGTTGCCATGTGTTATCAATGATACAGAAATTAATAATTATTTTCTTTATTTAAAAATAAGAAAATAATTATTGGGCTTAGGCCCGGAACCCGACTCTAACCCTAGCTGGTAGAGCTCATAAATAAGGGTCCTTCACCTTCATTTGGAGCATTCAGCATCTGTAGAATTCAGAGCTCAGACAACAAGGAGTATCGAGCTACCAAGCGAGAAGGATCAAAACTTGCAGAACTTCAGAAATTACAATCAACCACTTGCAGATCAAAATCAAAAACAATCTTCAGTATTCTTCAACCAACTTGCATCAACCGAGATTAAGCATCATGGCATCGGAATACTCAAGTCATTAGGAGATCGAATCAAAGGACTACCTCAATGTATTAAATTCAGATATTGTACCCATATACAACATCAATACAAAATTCAATTTATTTATGAATTTCCTGTCTTTATTTATTTCAGACTCGAAATTTATGTTTACAGACACCCTCAACAAGGTTTGGTAGAGTTGACCCTTCAACTCTATAATCCCACCTAAAACACTACTTTGAACAATACAAAAATCAATAGCAAATCAAAGCTCCAAGAATGCCAAGAGAGTGTGTGCTTGAGTATGCCAATTGAGTGCTCTTTCTTTATACTCTTCTGCTATAAATTCAGCCCCTTTTTATAGCCAAAGCCTTGGAACTAGCCGTTGCAACTTGTTATGGAAAGGCCATTAGTTCAAGCCCTTGAATCATACTCTTCAAGCCCTTGATATTTGCTGAATTTCCAGATCTTGCTCAACGTCTCTTTTGATTGTCTTCAACGGCTAGAATCATTAGTTGGCAGGTTTCTAAAAGCAAGATCACTTGCCACATATTCTCCTTGAAATATTCTTCAATATTTTCCATTCCTTTTGCTCCTTTGACTCAATCTTAATCTTATTTATGGCAACCAAATAAGTTTGCTCAATATAACCATATTTGATAAAATCAAATTTAAAACAATAAACAATATTAATAACTAAAATTAAATTTAAAACAATAAGCAATATTAATATCTAAGCTTCCTTTTTGTTTGTCATTAAAACAACATAACAATATCATATTAAAGGATAAAGAGAAAGTCAACATCTCCCCCTTTTTGATAAAAGACAAAACTAATGCATGGATTCATCAAATAACCAAATTAGCTTGTCATAATCTTTCTCCCCCTTTTTGTATTTCATCAAAAAGGTAGCATAAGAAGGGAAAGAAAAATTATTGCATGTAAAAATTGTGGCGAACACATATAGCTCGCCCTTAACAAATCAATGACATATAAATATGCTCCCCCTTAATCTATGGCATTTATGTATATATAAAAAAATGCATATAGAGGCAATACTAATATTAAAGTTAATCGCATATGCCAGCATACATTAACTAATAATCTCATGAAAAGCACATATATGCACATAAGGGCATTAATAAAACAATTTGATGTTCAAAATATTAAGCAAGCATAATAATATGTCGCATGCAATGAAAACATAAAGTATGATGGTTAGTAATCATGCTTACCTTCAAAGGATAATTGAGCAGATTCAAAATTTTAAAAATCAAAGTTTCTCAAATAGGAAGTAAATCAATCAGGTAGTGGCACGCGTAGTAGGGGAAAAAAAGAAAAAAAGAAACAATTGCTTGATTTAAGGGTTTGCTTTTCAAAATACTTTCCCAGGCAAAAAACAAATCAGTTAGAAGTTTGGAAATGAAGTTGGAAAATATCAATCCCCCCCACTCCTTTTTGGTTAATATAAAATAACAAAAATTGAGACAGATTTAAAGAAAAAGATTCACGCGCCCAAATCAGATTGCCTTCCATTGGGTTTGAACCATTTGATTTATTTGTCTCAATGATTCATGGGCAAGGCCTTGAAAGTCAGGTTCAAGCCTTAACTTGGTCATCTTCAAAAGAATCTAGCTTCTGCCTGCAGTCCAAGGCCTTGGATTGAAACTTAAAGGCCTTGAATTTCTTGACAGTGGTGAATATCTCATTGGCTTGTCCCGCAAAAGCTCATGAATATAGTTAGTACTTAGAGAGGGATCCTCCTCAATTTATGCAACAGTATAATTTAATCATCCCCCGTTAGTCAAGACAATAAATCAAATCTTTCTAGCCACGACATCAAGTTTGAGTCCAACGTTGTTTTTGATAATGTTTTTTGGTCTTGTTCCTTTTGGTACCCAAACTTGAATTATTTTATTGTTTGTCTTTCTTAGTGGACATGAGTAAGAAATGTGTCTGTTTTTCAAGCAATAATTGCATCTGATATACGATTTGTTTTTGGATGTCTCTTTGATAAAGAAGTTTTTGTATGCTTTCTTCTGGTTTAAGGGATTGTAGCTGATGCCTTCTCTATTAAATGACATTCTTTGCGAACCAAGTATTTTGTCCAAATTGTCCTGGCCTTTGGTGAATTTCAAAGCTAATTTTTCAAAGGCTCCACATTTGGATTGAACTTTCTGCTTTTCTTTTTCAAGATGTTCAATCTTTAGATGAAGATCATCATTTTCTCTCTGTAACACTTCTTTTTCAGAGAGCAAATTATGAATGGTCTTCTTGAAGGTTTTTATTTTGGACAAATATTCTTGTTCACACTGAATGCATCTGATTAATGCTTGGGCTAATTTATCCTTTGAATATTCAAGAAGGTCAGAATAATCTACCCCATCCAAGTTTTCAAGCTTGATTTCTTGAACGTCATTCGCCATAAGGCATAGGTTTGCCACTTCTTCTTTTTTGTCACTGTCACTGGAGTCACTATCACTCCATACGACAATCATGGCTTTCCTGAATTCCCTCTTGGCTTTATGCTTACGTTTTTCAGCTTTCATTTGCAAGACTGGACAATCTTTTACAATATGTCCTAGCAAACCATAACCAAAACAAGGACCCAAGTTAGAATCATTTTTGTTGTTTAGAAATTTTGTACCTTTTGAGAGCTTCTCATTTTTGCTTGACGATGATCCCTTTTTGTAGAACTTCTTGGGATCAAATTTCTTTGATTTGAACATTTTCTTTAATCCTCTAGCGATCGTTGCCATAGTATCTTCATCCTCTTCGCTTGGCTCTTCTTCCGAGGAAATGGCGTCTTCACTTCCAATTTTGAATGCCACTCCCCTCTTCGATTGAGATTCTTTTTCCTCTTCATCTTCTTTAAGATGAATTTCGTGCATAAGGAGTTTTCCGAGCAAGTCGTCCAAGGCTAGTGTCTTAAGGTTTTGGGCTTCCTCAATTGCAGTGACCTTGGGACTCCATATGTTTTTAGGAAGACACCGAAGTATTTTCCTAACCACCTCCTCATTGGTGTAGGTTTTGCCAAGGGACTTAAGATTGTTCATTATATCAGTGAACCTCGTGAACATCTCCTTAACTGTTTCGTCGGGTTGCATTTTGAATAGCTCGTATTGGTGAACGAACATGTTGATTTTAGTCTCTCTCACTTGACTTGTCCCTTCATATGTCACCATCAGCTTGTCCCATATTTCCTTGGCTGATTCACATGCACAAATACGATTGTACTCATTAGCATCTAATCCACAGTATAATATGTGCATAGCCTTACAGTTTTTTGATAGCCTTGCAAAGTCTTCTTGGGTGTATTGATCTTCGATTTTTGCAACGGTCTTTCCGTCAATTGTGATTTGCAGAACGTAGGGTGCATTTGTCACGATGTTCCATAATTCATAATCTTCAGTTTTGATAAACATTTGCATCAAAATTTTCCAATATGAAAAGTTAGTACCTCTAAATAAAGCTGGTCTAATACTAGAGCGACCTTGATCATATTAGCCTTCTCCACTAGCGGCCGTGATTGTTGCCCACTTGACGGTAAGGTCAAAATGTGGTGGGTTTGGCTCTGATACCAATTGTTAGTGCAAAAGCTACTAAATCACCATAGAGGGGCGACGAATAGGGTAATGATCAAAATCACAAATTAACGAAACTGAAATGCGGAAAAATAAGCGTGGACAAAACACAAGTGAATTTTTAACGAGGTTGGGCCTCAACAGGCTTAATTCCCTCATAGAGTTCCCTAACTCTAGGATTAACCCGAATTTTTATTGGGAGGGATGATTACACAACTCTAGAGTACACCTACTCTAAGTTCCAAGTCCCAAGTTGACACCCTCAATAAGGTTTGATAGAGTTGACCCTTCAACTCTATAATCCCACCTAAAACACTACTTTGAACAATACAAAAATCAATAGCAAATCAAAGCTCCAAGAATGCCAAGAGAATGTGTGCTTGAGTATGCCGATTGAGTGCTCTTTCTTTATACTCTTCTGCTACAAATTCAGCACCTTTTTATAGCCAAAGTCTTGGAACTAGCCATTGCAACTTGTTATGGAAAGGCCATTAGTTCAAGCCCTTGAATCATAATCTTCAAGCCCTTGATATTTGCAGAATTTTCAGATCTTGCTCAACGTCTCTTTTGATTGTCTTCAACGACTAGAATCATTAATTTGCAGGTTTCTAGAAGCAAGATCAATTGCCACATATCCTCCTTGAAATATTCTTCAATATTTTCCATTCCTTTTGCTCCTTTGACTCAATCTTAATCTTATTTATAGCAACCAAATAAGTTTGCTCAATATAATCAAATTTGATAAAATCAAATTTAAAACAATAAACAATATTAATATCTAAAATCAAATTTAAAATAATAAGCAATATTAATATCTAAGCTTTCTTTTTGTCTTACATCAAAACAACATAACAATATCACATTAAAGGATAAAGAGAAAGTCAACATCTCTATCCATAATGAATGGTTTATATAAAAGATAACTAAGGAAGTTGAAAAAAAAAAGGTTAATCACCATATGCTCTTTGTATATTCTTTTTTTAAAAAAGTTACTAGAAAAAGACATGCGCGCTGTCTCGGGATCAATTACTTGAATAAATGTATATGATTAATGAATAGCATTGAATAATTGTCTAATTATAACAAATGTTTAAATGTAAAAAGCAATAATCCAAAATGAGAAATTAGATATGTTCTCAAATAGCATCCTAAATTTGTCTATTGTTATTATTATTATTATTATTATTATTATTATTATTATTATTATTATTATTATTATTATTATTATTATTACTATTATTATTATTATTATTATTATTCTAATTACTATTACTATTATTTTTATGATTAAAGTTTAACTACCGAATTACTACATTAACTGTATGAAAGGAATGGAGGACCTTGTTCTTTTACTTTTATTATAGATATGTTTTCAAATAGCATCCTATAGTGATTTAGTCTACATAATATTAAGATGAATCAAGCATAATTATTAAAAATTATGATCCATAGACTATACAATATGTTATGTTAAAAGTCTTTAATGAAGATAACAACATCGCAAACCCCCTCCCTGAGTTAGAGAAGGGTTAATATCTTAAACCAAGATTTTTATGAAGATAACTATAACCCTCACCCCCCAAGGAGGGGACAAATAACTCCAACCAATTTTCTGATTAAGCTTGATTGAAAATAAAAAATATTCTCTAGCTAAGTACCATGCATTGCCCCAGAAGTAAGTTTTTAAATAAGCAAATGGTACTTCAAAAGTGTCATTGAATAATTGTTAGGTTGACATCAATATATTAGTATGAACAAATCATGAAGATTTCAATCCAACCCAAAAGATATAGGATAAGTAGTGAAAATATGATAAAAGGGTATGCTTTATAGAAAATAATTTCGTAAACCATAGCAGAAAATGAAACCCCCTAGCAAGACAAAATATTTAATTGAATAAATTGCATATTTAGATGTTAACGATAGTGAAAATTATGAACTATGGTAGATGGCAGGAGAGTTGAGTAGGTGGCATGCGACATCGATTCTTCTTCTGGCTGTATTAAGAACAAAATAATAGTCATAATTAGATTTGAAACATATAAATGGATAGGTAGAATGCAATGTATATGCTTATATTCTTATTACATAGTGAAGTAACTATCATCCCAATGCCTCAAGAAAAAAATATCCTCCTCCCAGTCAACGGATGTAATTACATCGACAGAGGGTTCGATTTCACCTAATCGAGGATGCTCAATGACAAACAGCCATGGCTTCTCTAGGTGATCGTCCAATATGGCGTACAGTGAAAGATTGGCTTGTGGTTGCATATGTTGCAATTTAGGTGTATTAATCTACTTAAATATGCAAGTATGAAACACCAAGTACAAAATATTGTAGTAAGAAGGTTACCATTGCCGCATATCCACTTAATACATTGTTATTAGTATGAAGAAGAATTGCTGCAACATCTTGAAGACTGGTAAAAGTTCGAGTGCCTGAATTATCTCGTACATCAACTTTGAAGAAAAATCTGAAAGGTCGATGGAAAAAATAAGGTTAACAATCTATTATATAACTGACCATATGTTAAAATTTTTAAAGGGTAAATGGGACTGAAAGAATGCCACATAATGTATACCTTTGAGAAGTGCAATGTTGCGGATGTAGGCATGTACAATACGGTATGTTAAGGTCAAACACATGATTACGGGAACACAAATAACAATTTGAACAAGATGCATAAACAATTGGGAAAATAATTTCAATGTATGCGAAGATGCGATAATATTTAACCTATAATTGCGCATATATTATAATACATTAGACAGGTTGGGTCAGTAGTTGTAGAAACAAAGTACATAAAAAATAGCAAAAGAAATGTAAATGCATATAATGAAGTAAATGGTACATAATGCAGTGGAGAGTATTCGTTAAGCATAATTTGCCTAGCAATGAATAACTTCTCTAAATCAGGGACTCGCAATCTTCTCCAACATATTAATTGTAAGTATCGTTGAGCATGTCCATCATCAGCCCACGTAACACATGCATAAAATATGATTAAACATATTTAAACTTTAAAAAAATTTAAAAAATTAGTGGCCATCACATGTTCATATGAACAACAACGTGGGGTTCAATATATCATCGCTTAAACTCTGAAGCAAGTTCGATTGGTGGATTAATCAATAATCTACTTCTAGGTGTTGTAGAGAGTGTGGTTCCTACGAAATATATAAGAGTATATGTTAATATGGTAATCAAAGAGAAAATAGAATGCCAATTTTAATTGTCGGAAATTACAACTAATGGACACACCTTTGTGTCCTCTTACAAATAACCTAGATGCAATCAGCCCATTTTTAAAAAATAAATTACGGGAAAGATAGTTGCCTTCAACTTTAGCAAAATCCCCCCATAAAGTGAGTTTCAGGGCATTCAGCCCACAAAAGAAATAGTAATCTACTAATGGTATGTACTAAAAAAATGAACATTTAAACATTTAGAACAACAGAGCAAAAAGGCTAATATATAATTGATTGGAAGTACATACTGCATATCACAAATAAGCACATCTTGTTTAAGGGTTCCTGTATGTATCCTCTGAGATTTGGAAACAACAACTACTAAACCAATTACGTCTGCACAACGAATATAGTAAAAAGCATGTACACTTGGGAGGGGGTTTTGAATACTTCACAAAATTAGAGTATACTATATTTACCTATAGTTTGTGCATTGTGTTGTAAATGTACATAAACATTGAGAAAAGGAACAAATGGTGGGAGATGCGGACATGGGATTGCGTTGTACTCATCAAGCAAACCCAATAATTGAGTCTTATGAGTGAAGAACAACTTCATATTGTTGTCCACTATTTCTTTATCCTTAGGTGTCGTAGTACCCACTGAGAATCCGGAGATGCGATGTACTCGACCAATTTTCAAAATAAACATCCACCTATCGATTTCTTTGTCTAGAATGATGCCTAAAATCTCGTTACGCTACCGATGCGTAAGAAACTTTATTACTATTGAATTTAAATAAATAGGGAAGACAAGATAATTTAAAAAATTGAAATACCTCAGAATCCATAAAGACAACCTTCCGAACTCTACAATTGCTATATTCTCTAACACATAGCGTTCTCATCAATTGTACAAAAATGCATATCGCTATAATACGAGATGCCACTAATTGGTACAAAATCAAATGAGATATCTGTGGCCATACCTGCAGTTATAAATAATCAAGTGGAACACATAAGTTCAGTAATCGACAAAATATATTATGCATTTATATATCCAGTAAACCTATGAGTAAAATACACAATATTTAAGAAATACAAAATGTGTGTCATGTATCTATGGCCATGCCTATAATAGTAAATATGAAGAAAAGAAAAACTAATATTGGAGCCAACATCACATCATGCCACTTGAGGTGAAAATCTGAAAGGGGTTCAGATACAAAAAAATAAATACACAGAATGCATGTGTTTGTGGTTTCATGTATGAAAAACAATTGGATGTTCTGCCCAATATATCATTTACCAACATTTTAATTAATTTATTTGTATTTTCTTTTACGTTTTCCCATGGCATAGAAAATTGCACTTGCACAACTTTTTCTTTTTTTCTTTTGGGAACTATTTCTTCATGACTACAACTATAAAGCTAAAATGACAAGAAAAGGGCAAGGACCAGCCGCTCTGGTGGCTTCTCCCAAACAATAAAATTGTAACTGCAATAACATCGTACCATTTCAAAGCAATTTTTCATTGAAACATCATGCATGGCATGAGTTAATTTTTTAACTCATGCGTTTTCTACTTTGTAATGCAAGGCTCATAACTTCAACTCACTACATAAAATAATATCCATAAACCTCAAAGTTAAACATATTTAATTAATTTTAGTAACTTTGAGCGACTTGTAGTAACTTTCAGTACTATTAAGTATTGATCGAAAATGTCTTGATTATATTTTGTTTAAGCATTCAACAACTATCATTAACTTTTAGTAACTCTCAAGTCCATTCAATACAACATTAACCAATTTTCAGTAACATTCAAGAACTTTAACAATTTTCAACAATTTTAAATAACTTTAATTCTCATCAATAAGTATTAATTGATCGATCACCTGTTTAGTTAGCTAATAAAGCACGCCTAAGGTAGCTATTGCTAAAACCCATCTTTTATCAATGTGGTGGTTTAGATGATGGGATTAAAATCTCAACATCACTCTTAATAATAATCATAATTAAAGAAGCACCAATGGAACTAGTCCCAAATGTCATAACTTCTGTCAAGATGGGTTCAGCAATGTTTGACGCGACATAACAAAGTCAATGATCTCGAGTTGTAAATGATGATGATCAAGAAATACAATCTTTGCCATGCATTATACTACTTGAATTTAACCGAAATTAAAAAATTATAATCATTTTTGTGCAAATAAAAATACTTATGCATATGTTTGTCAATATTTTCTCTCTCATTAATATAGTAATAAAATATTATTAATTAATATCCTTAAAATTAAACCCTCCCTCTCTGTTCCCCTTTCTCTCTCTTGACATGCACCCCCTACTTCATCTTCATCTTTTTGAGCCCCTTCACTTCCTATTTCTTTTCTACCTCATTTGCTTCCACTTCCCATTTCTTTCTCTTCCTTTTTCTTCCACCCCACTTCATTTGCCCACAGTACCCACCCCAGAACCATTTTCTTTCACTCAGAAAAAGAAAGGAAAACAAAAAAAAACCAAAAAAAGAAATCAAAAAAAAGGAAATAAAAACTCGAAAAGCATTCATTTGTGCTAACTAAACTAAACCCCTCCCTCTCTCCCCAGTCTCTCTCTTTCATCACATATGCACCCCCCGGCCCAACCTGCTTCATCTTCATATTTCTCAACCCCTTCACTTTCAATTTCTCTTGTACTTCAGTTGCCCCCGCTTCCACTTTCTCTGTCTTCCCTTTTCTTCCACCTCACCTCATCTACCCACAATATCCCGCTCAAAACTTTTTTTTCACTCAGAAATAGGAAGAGAAACAAAAAGAAAGCCAAAAAAGCAACGAAAACAAAAGAAAAAAAAACCCAAAAGAGACGAAGTCTACCTACAATTCAACAGTAATCTAACCCCATGCTAACCTCCATTTTGTAAGCAAAATTTTTTAAACAACAAAAAGATAGTTTCACCAGTAGAAAACCTAGTCCACTTACAATTCATGTAACAACAACGGGCCTGGTCTGTGTCTGCAAATACTGAAAAGTGAGGAGAAAAATGAGGCAACTGACCTCAAACGGATGAACTCAACAAAATTATCTTGAACAAAGTTAATGTGATAATGACAGCAAGAACGTAGGAGGCAAAAGGCCTAAGTGTACATGGACCATAATTTATGCTTAGTCTTAATGATCCATTAAGAGAGAGAAGTACATATAGTTGGGTAGAAAAAGCAAGCCAACAGATACAGCGAGGATGCTAAAGATGAAAGCCAAGATGAAAATGAACAAGCAGAAATCAGATATTTATGTAACCCAGAGTTCGTTTTCATTTGGGTTGGATACAACCAAGCTTGAAAATAAAAAGTCAATCAAACAGCATTCAGCGATCTCTATGGAGCAAGGAACAAATAAATGGGAAAAAAATAAAACCATGAAATGAGGACGACTAATATTGAAAATATTACATATTAGAATAGAGTGGAAATTAAACATGCAAAATCAAAAGCGTGTAGATGAGATCATATATAAAACATAATCGAATGCCTCTTCGAATGCTTTTAACTATCATCTGGAATTTCCCTCTTGTAAATATATATATTTTGAATTGAGTGTGTTGGCCGGGCCTATTGTTTTAGGCCCAACGGCCACTAAGGCCACTTAGGACGGCTTCCCTGACTGTTTCCCCAACCTATATAAGGAGGATTCAGATGATCAATTAGGGTTACACACATGACACAGAAACCACATATTCTCCCCTCCCCTTCACACGGCTACCCAACCATCCATCGGGTTTCGGGTTTAGGACGTGAATCCTAAAGGCGACTCTAGTAGTTGCTTCACATTCAGATTGACGTGGGCTATTCACGTACAGCAGCTGTTTCCGCATCCAGGTTAGTTCTAGTTTATTTAACAGTGGTATCAGAGCCATGCTGATCGGATTAGTCCCGTTTAATGCATTTAAAATCTTATTAATAAGCATGCCTAGATTCTGAGAACATGACTGTGATCAGTTATTTAATTATGCAACCAAAAGCATGCTTCTGTGTCCTTAATATCGTGTATTGGCTAAAGATTAGTTTTTTAGTCGTGCTCACTGATTATGTGTTAATCCGTCTTGACCAAATTGATTATTTTACAACCACACAATGTTGGAATAACAAGATTGAACGTTTAGTCTTGATAACTGATTAACATGTATGCCCAGAACGCTTAACATGTTTATATTCTACAAGCATGATTTTTTACGCGATTATATGTTAATCGAAGTTATGCCCAGACTAATCAAGTTCATGCTTTTTTTTTTAAATCCGCCTATGCCTTGTAAAATTAGCATGCCCAGTTAAGTCATCTATTAACAAAAGGAGTTAATTTTTGACTGATAACTCATGATTCCAATTGGTCAAATTCATGAATAAACCGAATTATGATGCAATCAGAAGGCTTGATTATTTATACTACTGAGTACAAATTATGATAAATTGATTTCATGAATGTACTATTAGTATGCGACTGCGTGTGCATATTAAAACCCTACTCATATTAGTTCTTATGCTCATTGAATTCTTGATAGCATGATTGTGAAACCCAAAACCCTAACCCTGACTTAACCTCTGCCTGAAACTTGACCTCAGCTAAAAGAAAAAAGAAAACGGAAATAAGGGAGCAGGACCATACCATCAGAAACCTCTCGGAGGTGTGGCACGTGTATGTCACGGCCGCCGACAGAGGTCGCCTTGGCTTCCTCTTTCCTCCAAATCACTGTAGTAGCCTCCGATCTACGCAACGCCGACCAAAAGGAAGCAAAGAAACCATCGTTTGAAGGCGCATGGCCCCACGCACCACCGCCTTAGTGACGCGTTGGGTGCATGGGGTGTGCCGTTAGACTCGGTTTTGGCCGATCTATACGATGATGTCGCGCGTTTTGATCAGGGAAGGTAGAATCGAAGGTTAGAAGGGGAGTTTATTCATCACTTGGTGCGGGGTTTCATCATCTGGTGGTGGGAAGACCTCCATGACGGCCATGGCTACCCAGAAGGAGAAGGGTAATCATGGCGGTGAAGCAACCCGAGAAAAGAAAACTTATGGGCTCCATTGATCTCGGTGAGAGGCAGACCAAGAACCGAAGAGGGAGAGAGACGTCGAGAGTTAAATGGAGAGGCAGAGGGAGAGACTGGGGTTAGAGGATAAGTGAGTAAAGACGTAGAAAGTGAGAGATTACGGTTAGAGGAGTGTGAGTCACTCACTCATATACAAGACCAGTAATCGGGCCGGTTTATTTTTGGGGTTTTTTTGTTTTGGACCCAATTTTCATTTAACTCGAGATGGTTGTTCCGATTTGGGTCGTTCTATTTGGCCCATTATTGTTTCAATTTGGATTATTGAATGTCTACTCCCATGATCATATAAATTCGTTTTATATGTTGAAAATGGCCATGGGTTGGTCATATGTTTATTTTTGATAAATTATATTTTCTCCGGTTTTAATTTCATGTTGTTATCATTGATAGTATAAAATTTTGAAGTTGATTATATAACTTTGAGTAATATATATTAAAATAAAATGAAATTATTTTTATGAATTAGTTTTGTAAAGCTTATGTGAATATGTTTTGCATAATTGAAAGTGAATATCTATGTGATGGTCACTAATTAATGTTTTAATAAGTTTAACCAAAATTTTATAATTTTATAATTAACTCAAAGAAAGTCCTGCTTCACATCCATATGTGATGATAATATGAAAGACATGATCGATGTATAACTACGTATTATATATCTAGAAAATAAATAAATTGTTCTAATAACAGAATATATGAATTAGTTTCATATAAGACAAACCTTGAGTAAATATGTTTTACATAGTTGAGTGTGAATTTGTCCTAAGATATAATAATGTATTATATCGCTAATGGACATATTATTTGGATTCGTTTCATATTGACTAAGGTTTATAACATTATATGGATGTGTACCACATAATTACTTACGTGTAATTTGTTTTTGATATGTCATTAAATAAGTTTTTCCAATGACGTATTAGTATCTATATAAATTCTTTTTATATGACTTCGCGTAAATTTGTTTTGCACGATTAAAGTTGAATATCTTTGTGATATTTGTAGATGTGTTAATTGGTTTAAAAAAATTGTGCACTCCATAAATTTCGTTTTATGAAAAGATGCAGTAATTAAATTATAGAAACTTCTAATTCATACTTATATGTGATGATTATGAGCTTAGCAAAATTTTCGATCATACGACATGAATAATAAAGTTTTCGATAATTTAATTATCTGACAATATGCCTAATGTCTGTCTTTTAAATATGTACTTTCACATATGCCAATTAAAATATGGTTTGTGATTAGTTTGCCAATGAACAGTAAAGATAGCATTAGACTATAATACATAGTGTTAGAAGATTTAGCTTCTTTTGAATAAACTTAAAGAATTAGAACACTCGACGACTTTTGAAGCCTCCTATAATAGGCAAAGATGTGAATAACATAGATGTAACTGATTGTAAGCAACATCAAGAGAGAGACTAATGATATACCATGAATGGCTCGAGGAAGGATCGATCAGTATGCTGACTATGTGGTATTGCATGCATGATCATCTAGTAAGGGGATTTAAAGGCTATCTTGTTGTTGAGGACTTGTGGGATCAGCTTGACATTCGGTTTTGACCAGATTCATCCTCTTCTCAAAACTCCAAACCTAAGGATGGTATTACTAAAAGAGTAAAAGGTTAAGGTAAATAGAGAGTAGAATATAGCGCGTGTGAAGTGCTATAACTGTAAAAGGAAGAAACCCACTACTTGGGATCGTCCCGAGCTAACTAAGGTACCTTCTTTCACAGTTACACATGAATAACAAGTGTGCTCCCAATCAGTAGTTACCAAACTCTATTCCTTAGTGGATTGTAGACATGGGAGCAATCGAACACATAGTTCAAGGTTGAGTTGATTTTGTGAAACTTCATCGCTACCTGATGGGTTCACAGACTATTGTCTTAGGGGACGACAGTGAGGAACATGTCCTTGACATGGCAACGTGTCAGCTCAAACCCCATGGAGAAAATAAGTTGTTTCTCCACAAAGTTCTCTACGCATTTAGGGTGTAGCGTACCTTTATACCTTTTAGTTCTGATATTAGTTTTCTCTCTTGATTTTCGTCTATCTCGTTATCTTCCATCTTTGACGCTTTCTTTGAACTCTGTTTTCAGGCATACTCGACTTGACCATGATGGTCAAGGTAGAGTGAACAAGCTAACTAGAGATGATCCTTTAGATCGACTCGTGAGGGATAAGTTGCCTAAGTGAGTAATGTCTAGCTAGCAAAGTAAAAACATTTTGGTAAAGCTTCTAGAGCATCTAGTCCCTTATAATTAGTCCACTCAGGCATTTGTGGACCCATGAATGTTAAGGTACATCATGGGTCTATCTATTTCATCACCCTTATAGATGGTTATTCACGACGTGGGTATGCGTACCTACTATCTCATCGGTACGAGGCACTCGATATGTTCAAAAGCTTCATTAAAAAAAGTAGATACTCAATTGAAACGAAGAGTTACAAATCTTCAGACTGATCGACGTTGTGAATACCTTTCTGATAGGTTCGGAGAGTTCTGTGAGGAAAAAGGTATATAAAAACAGCTAACCATTCCATGCATCCCACAACAAAACGGTGTTGCAGACCGTAGGAATCGTACATTGCTTGACATGGTCAGGTAAATGATGGCACATGTGAACTTCCCAATCAGTTTTGGGGGATATGTTGCTCACGGCAACCTATATCCTTAACTACGTGTCAAGCAAGAGCATACATGCCACACCATATGAGTTATCGTTTGGTAAAAAGTTATCCTTGGACCATTTACACCCATGGGGTTTGGCCGACTTTGTGCATAACCAACCAAGATGATGTTCATTAGATATCCCACACAATCTAATGAACAGAAATAGATTCCCGCAATGTCGACTTTCTCAATGATGAGTTCCCAACCATTAGTGAGAATCAAGAAATATGTCGAACTATTTGAGTTACAACAAGACATCCAACCATCTTTCGGTGAGGGAGAGAATTTGGACTCTAACCAAGTCACTGAGGATGGTATGCCTCCCCACCTGACAGGGATGGGGGACACTTATCTGCTCAGGAGAATGAGATTCATCTTCAATCTCCTATACATGAGGAGAGTCAGCCTATGAGTGAGGTCAGTCCTCAATCTCCAGTTCCCGAACATGCAGTTAGTCCACATGTTCAGGATCCCACACCCTGAAGAGATAGTGGGAGTGAGTTTCCACATGTTTAAGGTCTCACACCTCTTAGAGAAAGGGGGAGGGATGCCAGGGATAGTGGGAGTGATTCTCGACATGCTTAGGGTCCCACACCTCTTAAAGAAAGGAGAAAGGATGCCTCACATAGGCAGACAAACAGTGAAGGTCCCATGATCCGAAGGAGTGAGAGTGGAAAATTTACTCGACGATATTTCCAAATAGAAGAGGCAATATTCTTATACACTCCCTTGGAGATTGAGGAGCCTACCTCTTAACAAGATGGGATTGACTCACCAAACCACAAATAATGGGTGGACGTCATAAGGGATGAGATGGACTCAATGGTGAGAAACAAGGTTTGGGAACTTGTTGATCTTCCACCCCAACGTAAGTCTATTGAAAACAAATGAGTTTTTCAAGATAAAACGTCAGGCAGATGGTTCAATCGATAAGTTCGAAACCCGTTTAGTGGCGAAAGGGTCTACACAAGTTGAAAGTGTAGACTATGAAGAGACATTTTCTCTTATGGTGAGAATTTGCCTCTATTCGTCTGTTCCTAGCCGTGGTTGTTCATTTGGACTTAGAGTTGTTTCAAATGGATATAAAGGCTACTTTCCTCAATGGTAGTTTTGAGGAAGAGATCTATATGGATCAACCCATTGATTTTGTATCAAAGGGACAAGAGGACAAAGTGTGTCATCTTAAAACGTCCATATATGGTCTTAAGCAATCTTTCAAATCTTGGTACTTAAGATTCCATGAAGCTATAACTTCGTTTAGCTTATCCATGGTTTCAAAAGACCACCATGTGTATGTCAAAATATCAACCCGGGGGATTACGTTTCTTACCCTATACGTTGATAACATACTATTGGTTGGGAACAACTTGGAGATGATCGAAGCCACTAAGAAGTGGCTGTCCTTTGTCTTTGAGATGAAGGACATGGGCGAAGCTAGGTATGTCCTAGGCGTGAAAATAATAAGAAATCGTCCTAAGAAACTTTTAGGAATGAGCCAAGAGGCATATATCAAGAAAGTCTTAGAATGGTTCCGTACGCATTATTCCAAACCCGTAGACACTCCAGTTGAAGGGTTTAACCTTGAGTCTTGACTAATCCCCAAAAAGAGACAAAGAAAAGGAGGAAATGAGTAATGTCCCTTAAGCTAGTACCGTCAGAAACTCAATGTACGCCATGTTATGTGCACGGTCTGACACTTGCCTTGCAGTTGGCTTGGTAAGTCATTACCAGGGCAACCCAAGACTTTCAAATTGGCAAGTCGTCAAGAGAGTCGAGCGATACCTTCATGGTACATCTGACTTAGTCTTATGCTATCATGGAGAGATCTCAAGTTGAGAGGATCATCCAAATGTTGATTAAGGTGGAGACTCGGAAGAGTCTAAGTCAACCTCAGGACCTGCCTTCACCCTGGGTGGGAGAGCCATGTCATGATGCAGTAAAAAGCAAAAACTGCACAACAACATTAGCTATGGAGGTAGATTGTGTGTCACCATAGAAACAAAAGACATTGTCATAAAGTATATGTACATCAAGAAGGTGTTTATGTCCCTTTTTACTAAACCTATTCCTAGTGACACGTTCAAAACTCATATGTTGAGTCTAAGAATTCGCAAGGTTCAGTTTCAGGACGTATCTTATCGTGTGATGGACAAGGTTCTTTTTGCAATGAGCAAAATGCTCATTAATTATTGTTGCGTGTTAGGCATATTGAAATGTCACAGGCTTCTGATTGGCCTAGTCACACAAGCAATCGCCCTGACACTTGAGTAGTGGGCAGGATGAGACTGAATCATATTGGCACTGAGTGTACAATATTGATTACTCATACTGGAGCTGTATGAATGTGATAAGATATAGTCGCCTTAGTAAGTCTAAAATGAGACTCGAGGGAGTCGAATATGAGTTATGATTTCATATTAAAGCCTTAAAAAGTCGAATCTAGAGTGTCAAGATTGACATTTAGTATGTTAATCTAGTGGCTCAGGTTAGATTTTTGGGTGAAAATCTAGACTGGCGATTCGCATGACATATAGAGTGACGAGCCCAGTTGAGTGGGAGCTATGTCATGACACACATCTCATACTGTGTGTGCTTAAAAGATGACCATACACGGATTGACAATTGACCTCCCTATCTTCTGTCACTATGTGACCCTATAGACGATGACCATTTGACTTAAAGCTATGATACAAAGTCAAAACTTGATGTTGGTACTTTAATATGTTTCTCAAGGGCCACGATGTATACGGTTAAAGGAGAACATGTTAGGAAAGCAATCAAGCTAAGATGCAATATCATTAGTGTTTAAGGAAAAATCTATCCATCATCACCAATTTCAGCCCAGACGATTATATTAAGTATATAATCATATGATATATCTTGGCATAAGGGATTGAAGATGCCACTGGTGATGTTCAGGATGATTTGGGGTATCGCATTTCGTAAAAGTGTTATGTTAGTTAGATGGTAACTTAATATAGCACTACTTGTTACTTTCCGGTCGCATGTCCTATTCCTGGTATGAAGCGTGATGAGTTGTGATTCATGGAGAGCATGCGTTTTGCGGCCTATGTGGCCAAGTGGGAGTTGTTGGCCGGGCCTATTGTTTTAGGCCCGATGGCCACTAAGGCCGCTTAGTGCGGCTTCCCTGATTGTTTCCCCAACCTATATAAGGAGGATTCAGGGGATCAATTAGGGTTACACACATGACATAGAAACCACATACTCTCCCCACCCTTCACACGGCTACCCAACCATTCATCGAGGTTTCGGGTTTAGGACGTGAACCCTAAAGGCGACTCTAGTAGCCGCCTCATATTCAGATTGACGTGGGCTATTCCCGGCAGTAATTTCCGCATCTAAGTTAGTCCTAGTTTATCTCACAGAGTGAAAGAGAATAAAACCATGCATGCCCACTAACGCAATATTGATGATAGAGAAATGAATGCCCTAACGTTTGCCATTCAAAGATGAATCCTCAGTTGATGTTATTAACCAAAGCTGCCGCATTGAAGGGAGAGAAAAGGCCATGGAGAAACCGTTTTCTGTTTCACTTAAAAAGGAGTAGATATGGATTTACCCTGGACGATGAAGAAAATGGGCAGAGACAGTGGGTAGTTTTTGAGAAGGTGGAGGGTGGGAGTGGATTACAGTGGGTAGTTTTTCATAAAGGAGGGAGTAGATTTCATGGAGAGTGGGCACTTATTTTCTTGTGGCATACCCTGAATGAGGTTAACGTGATAGGGGGGATGCAAATGTGGGGTAGTCCATTGTTGTTTTTTTAAATTTATAAATTTATGGCACTTTAACACCTGAGATGAAACTACATCCAAGATCAATGGTTGTGAAGAAGTTTAGCTCCTAAAATTAAGGGGAGGAGTCAAACCCATTCTTCTTTCATTATAGATATAGATTACTACTAAAATTACACAGGCTTATTCTGAATTAAGTTGTTGACATGATAAGGCTTTTTTATACATATAGAAACTAAAGATTTCAATATTTTTGATCCTTATAAGTTGAGGACATAATTGACCATGACATTATATCTGACTAAAATTTTAAAGTGAGGGTTTTGTCAAACCATACAATCAATTCGGGATTGAGTGAGTATGATTTTTATTTAGAAATCCATCGATACCTCATGGGAACCAATTCTCTATTTATTTTTTTCGTTTGGTGTCATTGGTAAGATTTTTTTTTTTTTTTGTGGATAGTAAGTTATTGTTATAAAGTGTAGTTATATATTGCGACTCAAGTGTGATCTACCATTCTTAGATTTATTGTGTTATCATTGTACGTAGATTTCTCCTTTTACACTATTCAGCTAATATCATTTACAACTACACTTTCAAAATATGAGAAAGTATCTACTAAAAGAATTTTATATTGGTGAAAGGGGTTTTGAACAAATAAATATATCAATAATTTTTAGGATAGCAAACATTGACGACATCGTGGGACGCGAAAAATGGATGATTTTTAGGACATCCCTAGCCAGAGTTTCATTTTTTGGAACTCAGGTCTGCCACATTAGCATGAGTTTTACTTGTATTCCATTCGATTTTTCAGCTACTGGAACTCATTTCAGGACAATTAATTGTCATGGAGCCCACAACTTGAACTTAATTTATTACCTTTTATTTTTTATGTTGTGTTTGTGTTTTAACTTTTGTAACATGTGTGAATGTTTTTATTTTTCGACAGTAAGGAATATTTATTTTATTGACATAAAAATGTATAAATTGATTGTAGAACAACTAATTTGAATCCAACACGATCATATTATTTAAAATCAACATGATTATAGAACAACTAATTTTAATCCAACATGATCATATTATTTAAAATCATACTCACAAATTACCCATATTACATAAACTAATTTTAATTCTAACTAAACATATTGCTTTAAATCATGTACCAACAAAACCATACCACCATAATTTAAAAGTCCACTTCTACATTTCACAAATTTGTGCAAATGTAATTACCATATTTTTAGTTTGAATACCTAATTTACCAATTACGCACGTGATATTAACATCTAATTATTTCACCAATTAATTTAAAAAATTCAAACACATATTTGAAAATATATAACAAATTAACAATAAAGATAAACTAAGCATGTAATCTAATATGTGATTTTCAAACGTATTCAACTTCACATTAATTTGTTTCAAAATACATAACAAATTAACAAAAAAATCAAACATATTCTATTAAATACTAAACATGACATCTAACAACATAAACCTAATCTAACAATTAAGGTTTGAAATTTTCATATTAGCTTCTTTATATTAATCATGTGATTTAAAATATTATCATATTAACTAAAACGTACAAATGTTAATCATAACATATGAAATTAAAAAATAAATCGAACTCATTAAATTTTCAAATTTACACTTTTTCACATTCCACTTTCTACCAACTTAATTTATGAAAACTTCTTACCTCCCTTTGCACATATTCAACTTCACACATTTAAATTTCCATAAAGTAATGAAAATTCTTGATTTTTAAATATACATTTAACACTAAAGAATTTCTA
>JACYFF010031957.1:39098488-39123433 GCA_017589665.1 Selenicereus undatus
GAAAATTCTTGATTTTTAAATATACATTTAACACTAAAGAATTTCTATTAAATATTAAACTTAACATCTAACAACATACACCTAATCTAACAATTAAAATTTAAAATTTTCACATTAGATTATTTATATTAAACATGTGATTTAAAATGTTATCATATTAACTAAAACGTACAAATGTTAATCACAACATACTAAATTAAAAAATAAATCAAACTAATTAAAATTTCCAATTTACACTTTTTCTCATTCCAATTTCTACCAACTTAATTCATGAAAACTTCATACCTCCCTTTACACATATTCAACTTCACACATTTAAATTTCCATAAAGAAATGAAAATCCTTGATTTTTAAACATACATTTAACAATAAAGAATTTCTATTAAATATTAAACATGACATCTAACAACATACACCTAATCTAGCAATTAAAATTTAAAATTTTCACATTAGATTCTTTATGTTAAACATGTAATTTAAAATGTAATCATATTAATTAAAACGTACAAACGTTAATCACAACATACCAAATTAAAAAATAATTCAAACTAATTAAATTTTCCAATTTACAATTTTTCTCATTCCAATTTCTACCACCTTAATTCATGAAAACTTCATACCTCCCTTTACAGATATTCAACTTCACACATTTAAATTTCCATAAAGTAATAAAAATTCTTGATTTTTAAACATACATTTAACACTAAAGAATTTCTATTAAATATTAAACATCACACCTAACAACTAACCTAGTCTAACAATTAAAATTTCAAATTTTCACATTAGCTTCTTTATATTAAACATGTGATTCAAAATGTTATCATATTAATTAAAACGTACAAATGATAATCACAACATACTGAATTAAAAAATAAATCAAACAAATTAAAATTTCAAATTTACACTTTTTCTCATTCCAATTTCTACCAACTTATTTCATGAAAAATTCATTATTTCCTTACACGTATTCAACTTCACACATTTAAATTTCCATAAAGTAATGAAAATTCTTGATTTTTAAACATACATTTAACACTAAAGAATTTCTATTAAATATTGAACATAACATCTAACAACATAAACCTAATCTAACAATATAAATTTGAAATTTTCACATTAGCTTCTTCAAATTAAACATGTGATTTAAAATATTGTCATATTATACATAACATCTATGAACATGAAATATGTACAACAAAAAATTCTTACAAATTTCTTCACTTCACTTCACTTTATCTTGATTCTTCTCAAACTCACAAATCCACCTCCCAAATATCTAACAACAACACCATATAAATAAAAGAAATTAGTTCAAAATTTACGACTACATATAATTAATTTAATTAAATTAATAAACATCACTAAAAAATAAAATTATTTACCACTTACCACAATTTTTTCCTCTTCACTTCAAAGACTTTTCTTCAAATAGCAGCAAATAATATTTCATATGTAGATAAGAATGAGAGAGATTATGTAAATTTCATTTTCCACACAATTATCTCATATTTATACACAATTTAATTTAATTTAACTAAAAAAAATTAAAAAACCCCCAAAACCCTTTTTACCGTTGAAGGCAACGGCAGCAACGGCTAGCCCATTTATTTCGGCCCAAGTACCGAGCAACAATCCAATTCCCGAGCCTTTTTCTTTTTTTTACAAAAAACGGACCTAAACGACGCGCTGCATTCAGGGACATGCATCGAAATGCCGCATTTTGCAGCTGCTACACAACCAAAAAAAAATGAACGCGGGACGGAACTGGGCTGGGTTTTGTCCCCCGTTCACAGTCACGCGTGTAATGGGCTGGGATCGACGCGTGTGACACGCAGGCCCAACCCATATCTGCGTGACATTGGGCTCGGGATGCCCTTAGGACATGGAACGCGAGAAGAATTGTTTTCACATTTATTATATAAAAGTTATCTTGCTTTTTTAATTACACGTTGTTATAGGAATTGTATTAAAAAAATATTTACAAGTCATTTTTATTCTTGTTGAAAACACATGTCCCTACGTGGAGAAAAAAGTTGATATATCCAAAATAAATCATTTTACATTTATAAAAAACTTATCATATGAACAACTTAATTTAGAGCAAGCCCGTGCAAGTTTACTAGTAATGACTAAAAAAGAATATCCGAAGAGCCTATGATAATCAAGGTTTTTTCCCAGCTCCTATATTTATCTCTTATATAAATAATTGATTATAGATAGAGAAATTGTAGCGGTCCACAATGACGTAGATCCTTCACGAGATCTCTTCCTCCATGTCTTCGTAGAGGTTACGACTACTTGAAGGACTTTTGGTGGGCTTGGTGACCTCTGTTTCTTGTAAGACCCCTCGCGAAGTACCCTGCCTACGTAACCCGACTCAGTGATCCTCTCGGGTCATTTCCGGAGGTTGCAACATGCCTCTCTCGTATAACCATGTTCAACAAGGTAGTAACACTACCTATTAGTGTTTGTCAGCCTTCATTTGCTCTGTCTTCTACATTAGTAAAATGACTATTCATTTTATCACTTCGTCGAATCAAAGTTACGTTCACTAGATGGCGGTCCTAAAAAAAAGGGTCAAAGGTCATATGCTGGTGTTCAACATGCAAAGTAGAATTAGTACTGCCCAATATCCCAAAGGTTGGAATCATTGACATCTAATATCCCTTTAAATATTAAATTTTACCAATTTTTTTCCCTTTTCGATTTTGGATCACTTTCAGAAGATGTTTTTTTCTTCGTCGTTTTAATTTTTGCTAAATTTTTTTGGGATGTCAGTCCTTTGTTTTACATGACATACTTTTTTACATGAGATGACAAATTCTAAGTTTTGAACCTATTGGCTATAAAGATATATGTTTAAGGTCTAATGATGTTCCTTTCTCTCATGTTTGGTAAACCTTTAGTTTAAAATGATAAATTTTTTATTTTTAATCAACAAACCTTTTCGTTAAAGCGGTCAATGAATCTTTTATCGGAGTGTCTATAACTTGCTATATGTCAGTTTCCCCCTTTACAGTGATGTTATTTCATAAACTATACCAACTGATACTAACATATTTGCAACAAATGTAATTAATGAAGGCTTGGCTCTAAGAAACAAGTTCTGAAAATTTTCAAGAAATTTGTTTTGATCTTTGGTACGTTCGTGGAATTAGTATACAACATTTTTCTATAGTAGTATTTTTATAAATATCTAAAAGAACTTTTTTATGCACTATATACATCTTTGTTTATCATACATTTTTATCACCAAGTTGTTTTTTAAACATTTTTACTATATAGGTGTACTTTCAAATTGTTGCACATTTTTGGTAGCAAGTCATGATAGCTGGTTAAGATTATAACTTTTGAATTTGAGACTTTTTATGTACCATTTGCGAAAGAATAAACCAGATCACATGGTCTCATAAGAACTTGGTTTGAATTTACAACCATTACTTATTATGGTTTTAGCAAATTTTCGACTTCGCAGCGTCGAATGGAACCATCTTCTTTGTTTTTTTTTTTTCACCCTGTTTGACAGGTTGGAATTTGATACATATGATAAAATTTTTAATTTTTGTTTTTGATTTCTTCCTTTTTTGTGTTTTACTCTTGAAACACTCCCCATTTTTTACAACAGAGAGTTTGAATACCTCCTCCCATTGGAATTTGGAATTCTTCGCATACTTCCATTAAATAAGAACAGCGACTGTGCTAGGTGTAGGCACTTAAAAAGTAATGAAAAGTACCACATCAAAAAATTGGGGTTAGCTCATTTAATTAATTTAATGTGTTTAGTAAATTGAGTTGAATCGACTATCAAGTCATGGCTCAAACAACTTCCAATTTAACAATCAAATTTACTATTAAATCGCCAGTCAAATAAACTAACAAGTCAAAGGCCCAATTAACGGTCCAAGAAGGAGAATAAGTCACAAACCCTAGTAAGGGGAAGGGGGTGCTTTCCCTATAAATAGAGCACTACTCTCTCCTAGTTGGGGGGCTTGAAGATTCATTCACTCCAAAGGCATTCTGAAGACTCAAAGGGCTAAGTTCTCTAAAGGAAGACAACAAGCACAATTAAAGCACGTGTCGTCTACCATCGAAGATCATAGAAAACTTGTATTGATTGAGATCAAGCCTCTAAGGCCATCTCTTAAGATCAAATTCATTCAAAGGAAGTCAAATCAATCAACTTGATAGGGATTCAAGTCAACCGATCCTCTTTCAAGTACAAATTGGAGATCGAATCAGAGGAATTATTTATTTGTTTACTTGTAACAAATACACAGATATTGCACCTATATATTCTGAAATCAATACAAATTAAATTTGTCCATATTTCTTGTCTTAATTTATTTTAGACATGAAATTTGTGTTTATAAATTTTTGGCATGCCCAATGGGACGTCCGTGCCTCTCATCTCTTTCTCCAAGCAAACAAGTTCTACATTCCTTTGAAGAAGACATGGCTCTCGAAAACACCATCCTTCAATCTTTGAAGAAGGGAGTTATCAGATCTACATATAAAAGATCTGCAAAGGCTAGTGTTGTTTTTGGCAATCAAAGCAATGGAGTAATGATTGGGACCATGACCAAAGTTGATGCCTCTATCAACCTCAAAACAACAACTTGTGGCTTCAACTTTGCAGTCACACAAAATTTCAAACATTTTGCTCCAACTTGCCTTTTGACGGAGTCAATCAAACTGCTTTTCTCTCTAATTTGAAGTTGAAACCTTTTACTGTCTTCAATATGAGGAAGACTCCGCCCTGTAATCTGGATGAATGCCAACCCTACAACAATTCTATCTTCCAACCCTTCGGTGAGGAAGAGGATCATGACCATGGTAGTAATGATTCTTCCCCAGCAACTCCAAGGGAGTCACTTTTCTCAAAAATTGAAGTCGAATGTGTTGACATTGTCGTCATGCCAGTCATGGTGACAGAGACTATCAACTTGGAGGAAGAATTGGCAAACATAAAGGCAACTCTGGAAAGACTCTCCAAAGAAGGCGAAGAGAAGGATGCTCAAATCAAGCGTCAAAATAAGCAGATTGCTTATTTGAAAAAGGAGTTGGGGAAGCGGTCATCTAAAGTCTCGAACAAAGGCTCAGGTGGTGAAGATTCTGAGAAAGAGTCCAATCATAGTAACGACAAACACAGTCAAAAAATAATTCAACCTTAAACTCAATGTCAGTTGAGCAAATTCAAAACTTGATAGCTGATGCGGTGAAGACTCATCTAGAAGGATGTTCTCATAAAACTCATCGTTACATCAAGCCTTATACGAAAGGGATTGATGCATTGCGGATGCCTCAAGGATTCCAACCTCCAAAATTTCATCAATTTGATGGCAAAAGTACCCCGAAGTAGTATATAGCGCACTTTATCGAGACTTGCAATAATGCTGGCACAGGTGGAGACCTCTTAGTGAAGCAATTCGTGCGATCTCTTAAAGGGCTTGCGTTTGACTGGTACACAGACCTCGCCTCTGCGTCCATTAATAGTTGAGGGCAAATGGAAAATGAATTCTTAAATTGCTTCTATAGCATAGGCCGAGTGCTTGGCACAAGTGAGTTTACTAACACTCGGCAAGGGGATGAAGAGCCAGTCATAAATTATATCGCTCGTTCGCGTGCCATCTCATTGAAGTGCAAGGATCACTTGCCTGAATCTTCTGTTGTTGAGATGTGTGCGTAAGGAATGGAGTGGGATATCCTATACGCTTTGTAGGTAAACAAGCCCGAGACTTCTCAAGTATTAGCAACACGAGCTCATAATATGGAGCTTACAATCCCTTGCAATGGAAGACGAGTCGATGACGGTGAATTAATGGCATCATCAAGAAATAAAAAAATCCATGCTAAGAGACTTTGAAAAGAATGAATATTCTTATTCTGAGTATGATGCACCAAAAATGCTTAATAAACTTCTTGAGAATGGACTTATAGAACTCCCAGAGTCAAGGCGCCCTGAAGAAATTAGAAGAATTAATGTTCCTAAACACTATAAGTATCACAGGATCATCAGTCATCCTACAGAGAAGAATAAGGCATTCAAGAGCAAGTCGTGCAACTTGCAAAGGAAGGAAAGATCACATTAGATGAAGAAGACATTGAAGAATCTGATTGATGCTCTATCAAGATCATATTGGAAAATGTTTTGAAAAAAGAACAACCCAAAATGAGCATCGAGTTAGCAAACTTTCAACTCAGTTGAAGACTCCTAAGTCAAATGTAATTGTATGCTTGCAATGCATATCTAAAAACTTTCGAAGTGTCAAGTTGACTTCAAGTCACCTCTTAAAGACTCCAAAGTCACAAAATAATTTCAACTCTCAAGTCACCCTTAGGACTTCCAAGTCCAAGCTTATAGATTCTCAAGTCAGCACAGGTTATGAAGTTACCCGTAGGATGTTTAAGCTATCAAAATTAAAGATATCTAAGTTGCCTAAAGATTATCTAGTCAACAAAATTACAAACTTTGAAGTGAATCCAACGACTCACAAGTCATCAAAGATGAAGACCCTCAAGTCATTAAAATCAAAAGCCATTAAAATCAAGACTCTTAAGTCTCCAAAGTTCAGGACTCACAAGTTATCAAAGACAAAGACTCTCAAGTCATCAAAATTAAAGACCACTAAGTATCCCAAGTTCAAGACTCTCAAGTCATCAAAATTAAACACTCTAAGTCGTAGAAGATAAAGACTCCTAAGTCTTCAAAGTTTAAGATGCCAAACTCGTCAAAAGTAAAGATTCGAAATTCATCCAAAGTAAGACTCTTAAGTCCTCAAAGATAAAGACTCCGAAGTCGTCAAAATTTCAAACTATCAAGTTACCAAAAGTTTAAGACTCTTAAATCTGTGAAGTTTAAGAAAATCCTAAGTCTTCGAAGTGCAAGACCCCCAAATCATCAAAGTTGTTAACTCTCAAGTCATTGAGCAAACATTTCTGTCATGTAAGCAGGCCTTAGATTGTCACTAAAGTGGTAGACTCTCAAGTTATTAAAGATCATAATCCTTAATTTATTAAAACTTGTAACCCTCAAAGACTCTAAGTCACCTATTGCATTGTTTAAGTTGTACACTCTTAGCACTCTTTTAAATTGGGGGTAAAGTAACATATGCCTTTTCCTTTAAGTTGGTGATAATAGTGTTGGAGCCTCATTGTTCAAGTTGTCCACCTCCTCTTTCGAGTTAGCATTAACGACAACGCATGCCTCTTCCTTGAAGTTGGTTGCAACAGCACCATAACCTCCCCCTTCATGTTGGCAATGCAAGGCTCCTCCCTCAAGTTGATAGAAACGATGTCATAACCTCCTCCTTCATGTTGTCAACATACGTCCTCTCCTTCAAGTTGGTGACAACAACAACGTGGCCTCCATCTTTACAATAGGGAAAGCCATGGGAGGCGGGCTTGCATGGTTGAGCCATCGAAGGTGAGAAAAATAGGGAAAGTCACTCAAGGTGGACCTAATCAAGAAAACAAAAACCAAAAAAAAAGTACTTTCGTATTGCTTGTGGCAAGTCATACAAAAAATGATCCAGTTAGTTCAAAGTTTTAAGCATCCAACATTTCAAATAACGAACCTGCAAAAGCATAAAAAAAAAGTTGTATGGTTGCTTGACACGTGCGGTATAGCCTTCTTCAAGTTCATCACATAGGCGATGTACATCTTCTTAGGAGAATTCAAAGGTCAACCGATAATCAAGTCAAATTCGCCTTTGGAGGACTCTAGGTTAACCTATTGATGTACCCAAAAGGGTTAGACATTAAAAGGTGAACCAATAATCAAGTCAAATTCGCCTTTGGAGGATTTTCGCCCTTGGAGGATTCAAGGTTAACTCGTTGATATACCTAAAAGGGTTAGACATTCAAAGGTTAACCGATAATCATGTCAAATTCCCCTTTGGAGGATTTTCACATTTGAGGACGTTCAACTTAGGAGGATTGAAGGTTAACCTATTGATGTACCCAAAGACGTCAGACATTCAAAGTAACCGATAATCAAGTCAAATTCGCATTTGGAGAATTTTCACCTTTGGAAGATTCAAGGTTAGCCCGTTGACATACTTAAAAAGGTTAGACATTTAAAGGCTAATCGATAATCAAGTCAAACTCGCCTTTGGAGGATTTTCGTCTTTGAAGGATTCAAGGTTAATCCATTGATATATCCAAAAGGATTGGACATTCAAAGGTTAACTGATAATTAAATCAAATTCACTTTTGGAAAACTCCCACCTTTGGGAATGTTCACCTTCAAGGATTATTAATTAGTGATGTGCTCTTTTTTGAAAATATTAATCCAAAGATTGAAATCTCACATAATCTGAAGGATAGGTCTGCATAAAAAAAAAAAAAAAACAGAAGCAAAAGGCAAAGAACAACACATACCGCCAAGAAAAAATCAAAAGAAGGAATCAACATATGCTTCTACACGTTTTCTAAAATGAAGGCGACAACACTGTGTATAAAGTGAGGCTTTTGTTTGTAATTCCACTTTAGGGGTAACACTTTGAAGTAAATTCGTGCAACGACCTAAGATTCAACGCTAATCATGATCTACCTTTCGCCCATGGTTTTACCAGCAACATGTCTGTGCACCTTCTTCTCTTCGGCGAGTTCTTCGACAGCGGTAGGCCCAAAGTGACAGTTGATAGGAGATTTTATTGTTGGATTTGTTGGTGCCGAAGTATGATAGACAATACCTAGCTAGCCCTCTTTCCCATTATTTATTGCCAACCCCAAGAAGAGTGCCCTATTAGTTTCCTAATATAAGCCGAAAGCTAAATTGATTAATACCTTGACATATGTGCTTCTCACTCAGGCCTGACAAAAAAAAAACAAAAACATAAAGGCCTATATTTAATGGAGCTACCCAGACAAGTCTACGCCACCAAAAAAAAAATCCTTGTCAGTTAACACCTTCTTATGACATGAGATTCGACATGGGTGCTATAACAAGGCAAGTTGCAAATAAGCTCTTATTATCTATCAAGCTTTGAGACTCGATCGCATCAAAAACTCCAAAGTCATTGATACGGCCAACTCTCGAGGGGGTAATTTGTAGGCACTAAAAAATAATAAAAAGTGTCACTTCAGAAAATTGATATAAATTAATTATTTTATTTGAGTTTGCCCATTTAATTAATTTAATTTATTTAATAAATTGATTTGAATCGACTACCAAGTCATTACTCAAACGATTACAAGTCAATGATCAAATTGACTATTAAATCGCCAATCAAATGAACTAACAAGTCAACAACCCAATCAACGGCCCAAGAAGGAGAATAAGTCGCAAACCCTAGTAAGGGGAAGGGAGTGCTTTACGTATAAATAGAGCACTACTCCATCCTAGTCAGGGGTTCGAAGATTCATTCGCTCTGAATGAATTCTGAAGACTCAAAGGGTTAAGTTCTCTAAAGGAACACAACAACCACAATCAAAGCACGTGTCATCCACCATCCAAGATCAAAGAAAACTCGTATTGATTGAGATCAAGCCCCTGAGGCCATTTCTCAAGTTCAAATTCATTCAAAAGAAGTCAAATTAATCAACTTGATAGGGATTCAAGTCAACCATTCCTTTTTTAAGTACAAATTGGTGATCGAATAAGAGGAATTATTTATTGGTTTACTTGTAATGAACACACAAAGATAGTATCCATCTCTTCTGAAATCAATACAAATTAAATTTATCCATATTTCTTGTCTTAATTTATTTTAGACTCAAAATTTGTGTTTACTCTGGGATCCAATCCGGCATCCCTAAGTGGCAGCATACTGCTTGTGGAATCGGAGCTGAAGTGCTCTCTTTGGCATTTTTCTTCCCTGAGTCAAAAGCACTATCCACTAGCATTCGAAGATTGCAGAACATATGCCAGTCTTGAATAAATAGTGATAATATTTCTCTCTACCATATGTTCATTTCTTCCATTTGCCTTTCCCTACAATGGGTGTCCAAATACCATTAAAAAAATAGTCCATCTCCACCCGATCTTTAGCGTTCCTTAGTTTTTGAGGACCACAATTGATTACTATAGAGTAAGTGTTAGAGATGTGGTACAAAGGTCCGAAAAATTAGGACTACTCCAAGACTTCTAGGCAAGATCGAAATCGCTTGTCCTAAAGGTTTTATTCACCTGACATGCAAACGGGTATTCTCGAATAAACCTTTGAGATACAAAGAGGTCTCCGCCATCCAAATGTTGCACTCACTTGGATAGGCACTAGTGCCTTAGGATATAATAGAAATTCAGAGGGATTGATTTGTTGGAACAATTTTTGGAATATCCAAACCACACTTAGTCATCCCCTATTTATAGAGAACTAAGTTACTTTTCAAGAGAGAAGCATCTTTTCATAGAGAGAAACAAATTTTCATGAGATGAATTTTCAACCATTAGATTTAATCTTAATGGCTATAAATGAAGAGATGCATGGAAAATCAGTTAATTGAAATCACTAATTATATTTTTTCTAAACAAAAAATATAATGAATTTGTTGTACCTTCTCCATTTTTTATTGGAAATTATTCCAACAATCCCCCTTCATTTCCATAATAAATGGTGTTAAGAAATTTCCGGAGCTCTTGTGCATAAAATAGAGGTATCTTGCGATTGAACCTCCACCTTAGTGACTTGCCCAACAAATAATCAAGATAGCATGGTAGACTAAGTTTTGAACCAACCTGTCCTCTATGATCACTTGTGTTCACATCACACACAAAACTTTCATCCCAGAATCACATAGTAATCCTAAAACATTTAAACTGGCCATGTGTCTGTATCTATTCATGAGCACATTAGAGTCAAGTCCATAAAACTCCTTAAAGTGGCCAAACTTTATTCTCACATAGGTGAACCTCATCAACACCCCATATAAAGTATTATATATAAAATAAAAGAACGTAAACAAATAAGATTTTGTTGATTTCATAATAAATTTACAAATACACCCAAGCATTCCCAGGGTAATACAAATTTGTTATAATCAACACTTAACTCTAGAATATTCTCTAAGCAACTCATGTGAGGTTCATTAAGAGCAACTCCTTACCCTAGTATATCATATGGTAAAATAACCAAGCACTTCATTGTTGGATGGGAAAATTATGTGCTTGCAAACCACGAAAATGGTGTACTATAGCTCATTGAACTTAAGATTCAATGTCTTCCATCGAATGCCAAGTTGAGTTTCCACCATGTGTAATTTTAGATGTGGACTTTAACCCCATCCCTTTGGTTGTCTTAGATACTAAATCCCTTGCAAGGCATTTTGTTAACGGATCAACAAAGTTTTGAAAAGTTCGCTTGAACTCCACAGTTATAACACCACCTATGATTAATTGTCTCACATAACTGTGTCGTAAACCAATATGCCTTGATTTACCATTGTATATATTACTATATGCCATAGCCAAAACAGCTGCACTATCACATCGGATAGAAATTGGTGACATAGGTTTCGGCCACAAAGGCATCTCATACAACAAATTCCTTAACCATTCAGCTTCTTTGCAAGCCGATCCCAATGCTACAAACTCGACATCCATTGTTGAATTTGCTATAAACATTTGTTTCTTTGATCCCCAAGATATTGCACCCCTTCCAAGAGGGTATACCCACCCTCTAGTAGAGAAATAATCTTCACTATTTGTTATCCAACTAGCGTCAGTGAAACCTTCCAATATTGGTGGATAACCACAATAGTGTAAACCATAATCTATGGTGGTTTTAAGGTATTTTAATACCCTTCGCACTGCATGCCAATGCGTGTGCCCTGGATTACAGGTGTATCAACTTAGCTTTCCAACCGCAAAAGCTATATCCGGTCTAGTACATGTCATAACATACATAAGACAACCAATTACCCTTGAGTATTCCAGTTGAGCTTTTGGATTACCTTCATTCTTTTCCAATCTCATGTTCATATCAAAAGGTGTATGTACAAGTTTGCAATCATAATTGTTAAACTTTCTTAACACTTTTTTCTATGTAATGACATTGAGACAAGACTAGAGAGTCATTATGCCTAATAATCTTAATACCTAAGATTGCCCAAGTCTTTCATGTCAACTTTTGTGACAAAAATCTTTTAGTACTCTCAACTTGCTCAAAATCAGTACCAAAGATTAACATGTCATCCACATACAAGCATATGACTACTCCTTTGTCACCATTGAACTTGGCATACACACACTTGTTAGCATTGTTTATAAAAAATCCATTCTTCAAAACGTCATCAAACTTTTGATGCCATTGCTTTGGGGCTTGCTTAAGTCCATATAAGGACTTAACTAACTTACAAACCTTGTGCTCTTGACCGGGCACAACAAACCCTTCAGGTTGTCTCATGTACACCTCTTCATCTAGATTACCATTTAAGAATGTCGTTTTGACATCCATTTGGTGAATCACTAGATTATGAATTGAGGCTAATGCTAGCAACAACCTAATTGTCAAAATCCTAGCAACCGCGGTATAAGTATCGAAATAATCAATTCATCCCTTTTGATTATTTCCCTTGGCTACAAGTCATGCCTTAAACTTAAGAATTGAACCATCAACGTTCTTCTTAGTTTTAAACACCCATTTACATCCAATAGGTTTGCACCCTGGGGGTAAATCGGCAAGCTTCCAAGTTCCATTTCCCATGAGTGAAGCCATTTCACCATCAATAGCCTCTTTCCAAAAAGAAGCATTGGGTGAAGACATAGCTTCCTTATAGGTTTGACGATCCGATTCCACCATTATAACAATATGGACTGCACCTGGTGACTGATTCCTTGGTTCTTTCTACAAGATAAACAAAGAGATCATTTCCAAAATCTTTAGATTTTCTCGCTCTTTTACTTCTCCTAAGTTCAGGAACATTATTATTCTCAACATTGTCATGCTGAATATCTTGTACTTCATTTTGTTCCTTTTCACAATGATTAAGATCTGCATTTATGTGTCTAGGAATAGATGAAAATCTTTTTTCATCAAAAATAGCATCCCTGGATTCTATGACAGTATTAACTTAGATAAATTCATTAGGTTCAATAACTATAAACCTATAAGCCTTACTATGTAAAGCATATCCAATAAAGATACAATCAATTCCCCTTTCACCTAATTTCTTTCTTTTAGGCTTGGGAACCCGTACTATTGCTCTGTAACCCCAAACTCTTAAGTGCCTCAAGTTTGGTTATCTTTTGTTCCAAAATTCATAAGGAGTAGTCTTACTTCTTTTATTTGGAACTCTATTTAAAATGTAGAAAGTCGTTAATAAGGCTTCACCCCAAAATCCAGCTCCTAATCCCGAGTTGGATAACATAGCATTAATCATCTCGGTTAGAACTTTATTCTTCCTTTCGGCCACACCATTTTGTTGCGGGATATATGGCGTCGTGACTTCATGCACAATTCCGGTGGATTCAAAATAAGGACTATAATACTCTCCACCTCTATCAGACCTTAGGCACTTTAAGAATTTCTCACAATAAAGTTCAACTTCATTCTTGTAAATTTTAAATTTCTCAAGTGCCTCATCCTTAGAACTTAGTAAATACACATAAAAATATCTAGAATAGTCATCTATAAATGTGATAAAATATCTTTTACCACTTAATATTAATTGACCATTCATCTCACATATGTCACTATGTACTAAGTCTAGGATATTAGAAGATCTTTGAACATTAGGAAAAGGTTTTCTAGTGATTTTAGTGAACATACAAGTTATGCACTTTTCATCACTAACATTCATATTTGGTATTAAGCTAAGCTTAACCATGTCATTCATTTGTTTGAAATGCGCATGGCCTAATCTAAAATGCCATAAGTAAAAGGAGTAGCAAACATAAGCAATGACATTCTTATTATTAGTAATGCTTAGCTTGAACATACCATTATACAAATAACCTTTTTCCACAAACACCTCACCCTTAGAAAGTACAAACTTATCAGCCCCAAACACCATCTTAAAGCCAAAACGATTTAAAATGCCACCCGATACAAGATTCCTCCAAATTTTCGGAACATGATATACATCATTCACAGTTGAAGATTTTCCGGAAGTAAATTCTAATACTACACTTCCTCTGCCTAGGACTTGTGCCGTTGAGGAATTCCCCATGTACAGAGGTGCACCATCTTCCACTGGCTCAAAGGTCGTGAATAAGGCCTTGTCCTTGCAAACATGTCTTGTAGTACTGGAGTCAACCCACGAAGAATCGTCATCTTGGATCATGTTAAACTTGGAAATCATGGCAGCAAAATTCTCCTTCCCCTCAGATTTGGACTTTTTAGGGCCCATCTTATTTTTCTTCTTTGGGTTAGGATAATCATGTTTCAAGTGACCAGGACTTGCACAATCCCAACAAAAAGGCCTCTTCTGTTTATAATTTTTTTGTTTTTTTTTTATCAAACTTCCTCTTCTTAGAATGACCATCTTCCACAAGATTAACACTAGAGAAAAGTTTAGTGCTCTCTTGCTTATGAAATTCCTCTTCAATTCGAAGAGAATTGGCCAATTCCCTAAGAAAGGGATCCTCTTTTTCATGTTTAAGACTATGTTTAAAATCTTTCCAAGAAGGCGGGAGTTTATCTATTATACTAGAAACTATAATAGGTTCATCCATATTCATATTATGCATTTTAAAGTGACCTAAGATTCTCTCAAGTTCATTAAACTGTTCCATTATTGACCGATCATCACTCATTACATATCCATTAAAGTGACTTACTAGAAATTTCTTACTTGTAGCATCCTCTTTCATGTACCTTACCTCCAAGAGATCCCACAACTCCTTTGCATATGGCATTGCTTAATATGTGTCAAACAAAGGATCTGACATGCTATTGAGAATATGACCACGACATATGTAGTCATCATTCTCCCACTTGGCACGAGCACGCATTTGTTCAATGGTCTCATTTTCCTGCTGTAGAATTGTTGGAGTGTTGAGGACATATGCTACCTTTAATGTAGTAAGAAGAAAATGGATCTTCATCTGCCAACGCCTAAAGTTGCCTCCATCGAACCTCTCTAATTTGACAAAATTAGTGGCTAAGTCTCGAAGTGAAGAAGCCATGGGAATAAAAATAAAACCTTTAAACTGTTAGAGATGTGGTACAAAGGTTCGAAAAGTTAGGACTACTCCGAGACTTCTAGGCAAGATCGAAATCGCTTGTCCTAAATGTTTTATTCACCTGACATACAACGGATATTCCCGAATAAACCTTTGAGATACAAAGAGGTCTCCGCTATCAAAATCTTGCACTCGCTTGGATAGGCACTAATGCCTTCAGATATAATGGAAATTCAGAGGGATTGATTTGGTGGAATAATTTTTGGAATATCCAAACCACACTGAGTCATCACTATTTATAGAGAACTAAGTGCCTTTTCAAGAGAGAAGCATCTTTTCATAGAGACAAACATCTTTTCATAAGATGAATTTTCAACCATTAGATTTAATCTTAATGGCTAAAAATGAAGAGATAAATAGAAAATTAGTTAATTGAAATCACTAATTATATTTTTTTCGAAACAAAAAATATAATTAATTTGATGTGCCTTTTCATTCTGCACCAATACTACTTGTCTCCCTAATTTGAAACCACACTTGCTTGTTAATGGTATCAAACAAACTACTTGTCTCCCTAATTTGAAGCTACAATCTCTTAAGCCTGCACCAATACCGTCTTTCATCCTTTCGGTGTGGAGAATAACAACTATGATAGTTGTGATTCTTCACCGATACCTCCTAGGGATTCGCATTTCTACCAATCAAAAGTTAAGTCTTCTAGCACTATCATCACGCTAGTTATAGTAACAAGGTATGTCAACCTGGAGGAATAACTAGCGGGCATAAAGGCTACACTCGATAGACTCTCTGAGGAGATTGCAAAAAAGGATGCTCAAATCAAGCGCCAAACAAACAGATTGCTAAATTGACAACAAAGATAGTGAAACGGTGATATGAAGCCTCCAACAATGGCTCAAGTGGTGAACGTTCTGACAAAAGTCTAATCACAGCAAAAATTCTGACAATGAATGCAAACCAAAGAACGATTCATACTTGGCCTCGAGGTTAGTTGAGAAAATTCAAAACATGATGGCTGATATAGTGAAGGCCTATTGATGAGGAGACTCTTATAGAACTCTCCAATACAGCAAGCCTTGTACAAAAAAGATTGATTCATTATGTACGCTGCATAGATGCCAACCTCTAAAATTTCAACGATTTGATTTCAAGGGGATCCCTGCACAATTCATCGAGACGTGCAATAATGCCGGCACAAAAGGTGACCTCTTGAAGAAGCAATTTCTATAATATCATAAAGGTATTGCATTCAATTTGTATGAATACCTTACTTCTAAATCCATTGATTGCTAAGGGCAAATGGAAAGTGAGTTCTTGAATCGCTTCTATAGCATCCGTTGCATAGCCAGCATGGCAAAATTTACACTAGCCAACAAAATAATTAGCTCGTCATTAATTATGTTAATTGTTGGTATGCTCTGTCTTTGAAGTGCAAAGATCACTTGGTTGAGTCTTTTGCTATCGAGATGTGTGTTCCAGAGATGGATTGGGATATATTGCATGCCTTGTAAGTGAACAAGCCTAAGATATTTGATAAATTGGTAACATAAGCTTATGACATGGAGCTTGTAGTGACCTACTATGGAAGACATATCAATAATGATGAATCAACAATATCATCAAGAAATAAAATCTTCATGGTCAAAGTCTCTAAAGGGAACGAATGTTGTTATTCTAAGTCTAATGCACTCGAAAAGCTTGATGAACTTCTCAAGAAGGGGCTTATAGTTTTCCTGAGTCAAAGCGTCTTGAACAAATTAAATGAACTAATAACCCCACGTACTGCAAATATCACAGGATCATCTGTCATCAAATGTAAGGCATCCAATGAGCAAGTCATGCAGGTTGTAAAGGAAGAAAAAATCATACTAGATGAAGAACATACTAACGAATCTGATTAATCATCCATCAAGATCCTATTAGAAATGCTTGCATAAAAGTACCACCCAAAATTGGGCACGTAGGGGGTAAAATTCTAAGCCACCAAAATCCTTGACTTTTAAGTCTCATCATAAATACCTAAGCTACCAAAATGAAAAACTTCCAAGTCACTGTTCATGGACTCCCAAGTCAACCTGGTAAACTCCCAAGTCATTGCAATACTCAAGGACTTTGAAGTAAGTTTCTATGTAGTCTTAAGTTGTCAAACTCATAGTCTTAGACTCCCATGTCATCCAAAAACCTGGAGACTTCCAAGTTAGCCCTTGTAAACTCCCAAGTTATAAAAAAAACTTATAAGCTTCTAGGTCACTCCTTAGTCGTCAAAGTTAAGGACTTCCAAGTCAATCCATGAAGAATCTTTTGTCATCAACGTAAGACTTCCAAGTTGATTCTTGTGGACTTCTAAGTCACAAAACTCTTTGACTACCAAATTGCAGACTCCCAAGTCATCAAACTCTCAAACGTCCACAATATTCCTTATAGGCTCTCAAGTCATCAATTCTCCTGGACTTCCTAGTTAGTTTTTTTAGACTCCAAAGTCACTCCATCAAGACTCCTAAGTCATAAAATCTCTTAGGCTACAAGTCATTAATGTTATAGACTTTCAAGTCAAATTGTACACTCTTAAGTCATGGAATTTTTTACTTCTTATGTCCTTCATACAGACTCTCAAATCTTCAAAGTTACATGTTTTCAAATCATTAGCATTAGGTGGGAAAATGCAACATGACCTATTTTAAGTTATGTAAAAGACAACTGAACTCCTTTAGGTTGGGAGCAATGGCAGCATAAGCCTTTTATGTAAGTTAGTGGCTTCTTTCTTCAAGTTGGCAGTCTCCTTTGTCAAGCTAGCAACACCCTAGTGTAGGCATCTTTCTTTAAGTAGCTTTCTCGTTTTGGTCTGGCACTAGTTTTATACACATTTTCCTTCAAATTGATAGTTTCCTCTATCAAGTTGACCCCAAATAGATTAAGTAAGGGAGTATCTTGGAAAGAATCAAATCTTTATCTATTTTAAAACAACAAAGCAAATGTGATTGGATCAATATGGGGGACACTTGCTCCAAATTCTTCTTTTCTAAGATCAAGTAAAGATCATTGGCTAGCTACATTTATACTATCAATGATGCAAGAGGTAACGAGGTAACGAGGTTGAAGGCTTTGCTGAAGTGGCTAGGGTTATGACTGACTTCTACAAACAACTGTTGGGGACTTAGGCAGGTATCAACTACTCATTGGATACAAAGGCAATTTAATATGGGACCATGCTCATTATTGAGTAGCAAATGAAATTATATGCACTATTTTCTGATGCAGCTATCAAGATTGCCATTTTCTCCATCTGTAATATTAAGTCATTAGGCCCAAATGGGTATACTAGCATCTTTTTCAAGGCTACTTGGAGTACCACAAGCCCACTGATTTGTTCAATGGTGAAAGACTTTTTACTACGTACAGAATGCCAAGATCCTTTTACAACACCAACTTGGTGGTACTCTCTAAGGTGACTTCTCCATCAAATGCCTCTGAATTCAGACCAATCTCCTGTTGTAATATCATTTATAAAGGTATCCCCAAGCTCTTGTGTACAAGACTTAAAAAAGTGCTACAACATCTCATAGGACCTAATCAAGGGGCATTTGTCAAAGGGAGGGAGGTCCTATTCAATGTGTTCCTATGCCAAGAAATAGCAAAGGGTCACAATAGATAGCATATCTCCCCAAGATGCATCCTAAAATTGACCTCAAGAAGGCATTTGACTCAGTTTATGGGCATTTTATTCAGGAGATGTTGGAGCCATTGAAATTCCCTAAAATCTACATTCAATGGATTATGTCTTGTATCACATCCACCTCACTCTCATTGAATCTAAACGACAGACACTATAATTCTTTCCAAGAAAAAAAGGGACCTAGGCAAGGGGAACCCTTGTCTCCATTACTATTTGTGCTTATAATGGATTGCCTGTCAAGTTGCTTCACAAGTATACACACTTCCCTGGGTTCCAAATTCCATCCTTTATGTAGGAAATCTGAGTTATCACACCTAATTTTTCATGATGACTTAATCTTGTTTAGTGTTACCAATGCATCTTCTATGGAAAAGCTCATGCAGGCCCTACATTAATTCTTCTCTCTTAGTAGTTGCCTCTCAGCTAATCTTTCCAAATCATTGCTGATCATGGGAGGTTGTGCAAATCTGGTCAAAGACCAACTCATGAAAACTATTGGTCTCACAGAAGGCTTCCTACCCTCATAAATGGAACCACTAAGATGCAAGGGGTGTCAATTGACACACTAGCTTTTTAGGAAATAAAATTAAATAAATGATATTCTGGGGCACAACAAGACGTATATATATATTAACTAGTTCCTATTTTTGTTACAAAGACGTAGACAGCATAGTGGTTGGCCGCATGTTACTGTGTATGGGAGCTCCTCATTCCTGTGCCCTTTGTGTATTTTATTATGGTGCAAAAAGACTTGATATGTATTAATTAGTTCCTATTTATTTCACAAAGATGGTGACATTGTTGCACCTATATTTGACCTCATTTTATCCCTTATTTGATCCACTTTTCTCATGGTTTACATGCCGAATCTAGACGAGAAAGGGTCAAATTCACTTTCTTTTATTCAATTGTGCTTATAATATTTTTTGTCTTACTTTCAGGAGAAATGTTCGGGTTTTGATAGAAATGAATACCTTAGGAGCGATTTCAAGGAAGAAGAGAGGTCTAGCAAAGCCTGGGACCAACGGAAAAAGCGTGGAAGAAGGCACAATCGTGCAATAGGGAAGGCACGGCCGTGCAATGAAGACTGAAGCTGTGCACGGGCAGCACGGCCAAACGCGTGGCTGTGTGTGGTGGCTGTTGCCTCACAGCCGGTCGTACGTGGCGCACAGCCAGCTGTGCGTCATGGCACGACCAATTGATTCTTGTTTAGGCCTTGACCTAACTTGCTTATGCCTAGAATTTAGAGTTTTCTTTCACATCCACCAAGTGTTCGATGAAATGCTTGAAAGAGCTTTCATCCGTGTTTTGGGGCAATTGACTTATGCTGAGAGGTGAGGTCGATTGTCTAGTGTGAGTAGAAAGAATAGTTGGGATTGGGACATGAAAATAGCTAGGTCAAGGGTTGTCAATCTTGTAGTTTAGTTTAATTAAACTAATCCCATGAAAATAGGAGGTTAGAACAATTAGACTAGCTCATGACCCTTGAGAGAGGGCTTGGGTGGTTTTAATGATGCAACCGACCATATCTAAATACTAGCGTAACTTGGAAAGGTTTGGGCTTGACTTGATTACTTGGTTTATCTTAGGTCTAATCATAGTCTTTTTGTTTTCACTTTAGTAGTTTAGTTCTATTTTCTATCCCCTTCAATTTTGCCTAGCTTGAGACGCTTTAATTAGTTCTGGTAGTTGGAAATACAACTCTCTGCGGACGACACCCCAAGTACTCAACAATACACCTTACACTTGGGGTTTATAAATATTAAAATCTATTTTTTCCCTAACAGACAGCATGGTGGTTGACCGCCTATTGCTATGTGGAAGAGGTCATGTGTTTGACTCCGCGTACTTGCTCCTTTGGCGCATTTTTCTTTTTGGAATTTTTGTGAGTTCACTTAAAGTTTTCCTCTAATTTTCTTTCTCGGTTTGCATTGCCCAGACAGTCAACCAACGCACGTTGAACCAAGGTTTGTTTGAATTCTTTTTGGAATTTTTGTTAGTTCACTTAAAGCTTTCCTGTAATTGTTTGAGCATTCCATAATATTTAATTAATATCAATTTGTATAGTTAGTTTAAGCTTATGTTATATTTTACGGTGGTTTGTTTGAATTCTTTTTAAATTTTGTATTTATGAAATTTCAGTTGACAATAAAAGTGCATAATATTGAAGAATAGTAATAAATAAAAGTTAGAAAAACGAAACTTTTTACAACTTATTGAGTACAAGCACATGCCATCCCGTTCGAGGAAAAGAGCATACACATTTTATTAACACATTTTTTACACAGTCATGTGAAAAGCACAGATGAAAAGCTCTATGTGCAAGGCCATTTCATTAACACACAACCCCATTATTATTTTTTTTACATAGTCATGCCAAAAGCATGGATGGAAAGACAAACTAGGAAATAGCTAGAAATCGGGGAAACGAACCACTTTATTTAATTTGCACACGTCATTTTCCTTGGCACTTGAAGGCCTATTACTTCAGACAAGGCAACCAACAGAATTGCTTAGGTGTTCTTTTAAGCTTGGGCCAACAGATCGATCCCTGTGATAATTTGAAAGGAGAGAGTACGTGCACACTTTTTTGCGACATACTTGAGCATCCCCATGTCGTTTTTTACACCGTCTACATTTGTCACCGTGTAAGTGCTGCCGTTGGGATCCGTTAAGGTCAAAGCACTTTGGAACGCGCCGTTGGATTGTGCATTTACAATAGCTGTAGTGATCTTATCCCATTCTTTGACAATAGTAAGCACTTTCTCGTTGGGTGTAAGGAAATCTTCGGTATAATGATCCTTGATCACCGTTTCAATGTATTTGAACCGCGCAGCCTCCGCAACCATTTGGACGACAACAAGAAGGAACTGAGCCTGAGCTTTCTTAAGTGCATCAGTCGTAATCTCTTTACCATAGATACTATTGAGAAGTCTGTTAACAATTGTTTTTGACAGTCCAAGGCTCTTTCTATTAATTTTAGCATTTGTTTCTAGTTCTTGATATGAACCTGTATACCAGAGACTGTTAACCGTCCCAGGGAGCGCATTTGTAGGAGCACCTTTAAAGTAAAAAGCCCGCTCTTTGTTGTTAAATTTGTCAGAGTAACCCAACACGTATAAATCCTTTTTGTCCAGGGCTAGGCGGACAGTGTTGCCCGTACTGGATTGAAGACTGACAAGAAGATAGGCTGAAGTTGGTGGCTGGCGAATCATAGGTATTCCAAAGCAAGTTGTACCCTTCACTTGCCCACGGATGTACGCTATAAAATTGCCGTAGTTATTGGCGTCGCCGGACAGGACCCAAGTGTCATCAACTGCATGAATCAATGTCACCCATGTCCATATTATCATAGCTAGGAGCACCAACTTTCTCATCTTGACTATTCTGAAATCCAAAATTTGTCAAATTCATTATTTGAAATCACTCACCGTTCACAGAAAATAACGACTTGCTAATTTTTACTTTATTTTCTTTTGGCAGCACAGCGGGTATCTTAAGGCATGCAGATCACTATCTTCTATGTGATATTATTTAAAAAAGTTATTGTCATAATTAAGTTAAGTTCACACTTATTTATTATTTTCTCCTGTCCACTATTATTGTCATAGTTATAAAAACATGTATTTCAAGTAGCGTGTTTATTGCTGTAGCTGATCCAAATAAAACACATATAATCCCTAAATTAACATTGTTATCTCTACGATTTTTAGCACCAAAAGAAAATTAATAAATTATCTAGCATTTTAATGTTCCAATTTAAGTAATTAAATATGACAGTTTGGGGAATAGATCAAAATAGAATCTATGATAATAGCAGCAGGACAGAGGCGTTAATAATTAAGAAGAATTAGGCGTAAATGAGCCACAAGACCGAATATAGTAGTAAATTAATTGATATGTATTATTGTATAAAGTGTTGACATTTATCCCCTCAATATATTTGGAAATAACTTTTAAATCCTCACTTTTTCATATTAACCTTCACCCACACACTTCGACCTGTAGAGATATTGACATATGCCCACTTTTGATTCACTTATTTTTAAAGGGTTTTTAAAGATTGACCTTTACCTAATTAATTGATAGAGGTACAGACAGCCCTGAAAAATGAAGAACATGAAGATCAAAATGCCAGAGCTGAGGCTGCTCTGTTGTAGGATAAGCTTCATAAGTTGAAAGTAGACTGGAAGAAGGCTTAAGAGGCTACTTAGTAGAAAATTCTAGCTCTAGAAAAGGACTTGACGAAGGGGGAAAAAATGTCTCCCAAAGCTCTTCTTCATTTTTGAGACACACAGCTTTGGAAATCTTCAAGATTTAGCTCCAAACCATATAAGTACAAGGTTGATGCTAGACTTGACAAAAACTAACCTTACCCGAAAATCCAACCTAAACCCCCTAAAAAAAATGAATTTTGATCATGATTTTCCCGACCTGAATGTGAAATAAACTAAACCCAAAAAACCCACAAATTAGCATATCAAACTCAACGCAAACCTACCTTATTTTTTATTCTTCTCTAATTTCTCCCTCAAAAAAAAAAAAGAAATCATGCTTATTCATTATATCTAATAGTTTAAAGAGGCATTGTCTAACTATCACGTCTCTTCACAAATTAAACAATAGTTCCGTTTCTTTTCCAACTCAAGTCCAATAAAATAACATTATATGCAACTTGTAAATATAATAAAATTTAAAACTGGGTATGAAACGATGTGAAAAAACTATATACTCTGCAGAAAAATTAATTTACAATAAGATAGATATTAAACAAGCACACCATTATACATTTAGTAAATTGAATATGTGTAGTCATATTGTAAATAAATTACTTCGTAATTCAAAATTTTTGATGTTATAAATAAAAGATAATGTCTTGTACTTTTCTAATTCACTTTCATTTGGTTTTCTTCTGATTTATCGTGAATGATGATGCATTGATGCAATTCGTGGAAAATAAGCTAGCCGTGTTTGTGCTACCGTTGGCCCAATAATAAAGTATACCTGATTGAGCAATGCATGCAATGGTAGCTTAATTAAAAAGTATCAGATTATGAAATTGGTTCTTTGTGAACCACATTGCACCAATATATTAATATGCTCTAGATATGCTGACCTATTAATAAAGAATAGTTGATTGGATAATGTTGTGTTAGTTAACAAAGATATCTAATTATTAACTGCTTATTAACTGCATATTCTTTTTGTTGGGATAGAGCGCGCGGGTATGGAATGTGAAGGAAAGAAGCAGAGTGGGAAGAAATGGGTTGGAGTAGGAAGAAATGGTATTTTTCACGCACAAGTGGAAAGGAATAAGAAATAGTGGAATGATGTAGGAATTAACGGAATAGAGTGGGTGAAAGGTAGAATTATTGATCTCAAGGTATGGGAAGGAGTTGCAGGGACTTAGAGTGAGAGGGGAACAAGTGTCAAGGAAGGGAAAGGGGTGGAAGAAGTGGTATTTATCTTTAAAGAAAGGAGAAAACGAAATGGAGTAGGGAGTAGGAACGAATGGAATGTGAGTGAAAGTCGAAATTTACCCACGACATTAACAAGCCCTAAATGGATTAATGGACCGAACTACTGAGAGCCATTAGCATTCTTTGAAAGGATTAACCCATAAATATAATAGTCCGACCCGTTATTTACCTTACTTTAAGGTACGGACGGACACATCCAACCTAAAGAGGAACCGCATATCATAATGAAAATTTTGAATATTTTTGATACACTAATAAGAAATTACAATTACTACACTTTTTCTTTAAATACTGACAATTTTGACTAACAAAGATGCCAATTTTTTAATTTTGATGAAAGAAAAATAACTTGTAAAAAAAATGCTTTAAACCATTGGATCAACTCGAAACCTGCAAATTAAAAATACATCTACTTGTATTCTACCCAAACTCAAACTGTACATGACTTGTATTTTAACAAAACCCAAATACACCCAACCTCGGTCGATATAAAAAGTTCAAGGTTTTAGAAATCTTTTTCAAATAAGTTGGGGGTATATGCCAATACCTTTATAGATCAAGATGCGTAAAGGAACATATGAAAATGTCAGAGCTTTAAAAGTCATTTCCATATACATTAGGGGGTGAATGTCAATATTCCATTATAGCGTAATAAACCAAGGGTGTACACACACAAATATATATATATATATATATATATATATATATAT
>JACYFF010031957.1:39126613-39152683 GCA_017589665.1 Selenicereus undatus
CCATTAACTCTATGTGAGTTATCAATATCTCTATGTGTGATACATTGGCACATAAGTCTTCCTGCATTTCTTTTTTAGGTTTCTAAGAATGAAAATTAAACATATTAAATAAATATATTTTTGTTTCTTTTTTCATTCACTAGCCTGGATTGCCAAATGAAACTTGACTGTCAAATGAATGAAAGAAAACAACTTTGAAATCTGATCCATGGTAAAAAAATTTGAATTTCATTTCCAATGTAAAAGGGTTAAACAAGAATAAAAATTAGTTAAGACTCTTTATCCTGAGATTGGTTATTAAGTCAGCATCTATTGAAGCGGGGTGAAAAGAACAACGCTATGGAGTTTAAATAATCTGCATTGGGTATTCCCATACGTGAATAACCATAGAGTTTGAGAAAAATGACTGAATGATTAGGAACGCCAAAGTACACAAAGGATTCCTAATAGAGATTATGGAAGTTATTTGAATGGACATTTATTCAAAAATAGAAATACTAATTAGAGCTTTAAATTTGTAGAAATGATCAAATAAGACAACAAAAACATGTTAAATTTAGTTTTATTAATGTATTGCAAATCCGAATCTCACACACCAACATGCCCCCTTGCATGTAAGTTACTAACAAGGACTAATAGGAGTACACAATCTTTATCAAAATGAGAATGCTGACAAACTAAGGTCGAGCAATATGCTTTAATGTTATGCTAAAATTTATATAAATTAGACCTTATATAAGCTCCAATGAGGTTCTAACCAAAAACCAATTGACAATAGGTTAAGTGAATCACAAATTTATATACATGCTCAAATCCTTTATTTTATCAATGTGGGACAAATCTCACTTTTACGTTCCAATAAACGCAGCAATAGAATCACAAAACATTGCAAACAAACGGGCCTGAAATATTGTACTACAAAAGCTTTAATTATGCATGAATGGTCGATGAATCAAAACAAAGTTAACGATGAATTAAAACAAAGTTAATGATGAATTAATAACGACAAGCATAATGGATAGAAACATACTAGTGAAGTCGTAACTCCGAAAGCTGATGAAGTATGGAGTGCATCCGCAGGATCTGCTGGTATAAATAAAGAGCGTTGGGGGGTGGGGGGCGGCCGGCAGACAAAGCATGCCTGGTAGAAGAAACGTTAAAAGTTGTACAACATGTGAAAGATGCCTGTGCTTATTATCCACCCTTCATTTCTACCTCTCTTTTATTATTTCACAAACTATGCATTTGAAAAAAAATTTGCCCACGTGGGCCGGTTGGCTTGCACATCTGTGCATGTGAGAAGATGGTGGGCCTTATTAAGGCTGACAATAGGATTATATTCAACATGTGAAAGGTACAGTACGCGTTTGTCCGTATTTTCATACATATTAGTTTTCAAAATCAATACTCATACTCATAATCATATTCGGATTCAATGTGTATTGTAAAATTATATTCACACTCACATTCATTGGGTAGTATAGATATGCAGGTCTTATTTGAGTATATAAAGACCAAAAAGAAAAATGAAGCCATTTTAAACCCTTGTTTAACACAAAACGACTAATATATCACATTCATACCAATCTTATAGCAACATATCATATCACACTAGATATAATTAAAAGCCTCCAAGTTTAAGTAATAAATTAGTACTTGATAATAATAGTTTCTAACATATCCCATGAGAGTATTGAATACAATACAATTTATAACAACTAACAAAATATCCAAATGCAAGCAACAAATTAGAACTCAATATAATGAGTACAAGTCTTACATGATTTAGGTACGAAGTGAGTATTGAGAAAACTAATATGGGACGGGTGGGACCTACTCCTATACCCATACACATGCATACAAATTTTAGCAATACCAGTCAAATGCGAATATTTTTTTTTTCATTTTCAACACCTACACCCATATCAATCAGGACAGGTTTCACATATTTGAAGCGAGTACGAATTTTTTTGGGAGGGGGGCCTAGGGCTTGTTTAATACGAATTAATCACAATGTGTGAATCAGCCAAAAAAAAAAAATTAATCATAAGGTGTGGGAGCCTCGTGTTGTGCGTGGGACGGCACTTTGATACTGACTATATTTTCTGCTTGGAAAAGATAAATTGCATATAATTTTTTCATAAGCTGTGAAAATCTCTTTTCGAGATGTGCTGAGAAAACTCATTCAGATGTGTTTAATGGCGTGGCAATTTTGAAATACTTAATTTTGTGATACATATGTACGAGTTAAGCATTGTTACAATGGTTTTGTGTTGGCTTCTGTATTTTGTATATGTTTAATTTGCTGGTGATTTACTGACAATTTACGAAAGAACCTTTTGAATTACATACACTTCGGACCCAATAACATACTTTGCAGTGATCAAGAGTCACCATACACCATTGGATTGGAAGTGGAACTTCCTCAATTCGGACCCATTGTGGCCTTTTGGATTTATCTTCGCAAATTCAAAGATTTAGGAAGGGATCTTGTGCGGAGTTGGGGTAATGTTTGGGATCATTACTTATCCATTTGTGATTTGTTTGAAGATATCAATTAAGTCCCACGCAGGTATAATCTCTATACTTAAAATGGTAAAATCTGCCCAAATGAACTCTCCTGGCCAGTAGCACATGTTACTATTCCAATGAATAGTAAATAGGGGATCTTTTCGCCAATTGCATCAAAAAATTGAGGTCCTAACTACTGTGTAACTGTTAGGGCCCGAACCCCTCAACTCCTATTTCCGTATCTGCTTTGGCACCTCTCTCTCTCTCTCTCTAGTCTCTCTAACATTTAGCGTCCCTTTCTCCCTCTGAGTTCAACCCTGATCGATAAAATCTCGATGGCGGTGCTGGTTTCGTGCTCCTATGACGCTGCTTCTATTGTTACTCGACTCTTCGTTGCTGCTAAAGTCGAAGAGACCCCTACTTCTCTTGTTCTTTCTATCATGACTCATGAGAAATGGAGTGAAACACAAGTTATGCACATTTCAATTTTGTGGGCTTTAAATGAACCCAACAGTCACAAAGGCGAAGCTTAATTTGTTGTACTCTTGGACCAAAAAAAAATGACTATAAGCACTTAAATTAATTAGTCAAGTGTTTGTCATTTACGACATTACCCTCCCACGATAGTAACTTTATTTTTATACACATAGAACCGAAGTGAAATGGTACCCCTGAGATGGAGGTCTGATGGGTTAGTCCCGCTTACCATTTCCAAAAAAAAAGTAACCGAAGTGAAATAAAAAAGAACTATTGTTATGGGGGAATTTCATTTGTTGGCATAAGGCCTCCACTTGACAAAACAAGTTGCTTTCACACGTCAAAAGTAACTGTCATGTATTTCATGAAAAACTAGCATCATCTAATTTAATGTTAAGTGATATAGCATAGAAATAGTTTGAGTTGAGCTTTCTATAAATTTTTTTTAATGCATGCTATAAATAACTGATGCAAAGGGAATTATAGATTTATAGGGCTTCCTCCGTGTCAAATTGAAATAATTTTCTGACTTTTATTTTAAAAACAATAAATGAAATATGATTCTCACTCGAAAGGGATAATCAATGATCTCATTCTGAACTGCTATATACCCATATGGTGTATAACTCATCAGTTACTATGAAGGATGTTTTCCATTCATATTACAAAAATCGACTCTCAATCGAATACAACTAGGCACGGTAGCAAGTTCGTTGGAAGAGTCCACGCTTGCAAAAAAAGGAAGGCCTAAAAGTTCACAAGCACCTTTGTTTGATTGCTTTGTCAAATTACTTCCGTGTGTTGTACCTACAACATAATTACATAAGGTTCGTTGCATCTTATTTGATTTGCTTGTTATTTTTTTTAGCTGTCTCAAATTATTTGCGTATTTTCTATATCTATAGAATTAATTAACTACTTCTTCCTTTTAAGCCCCTTAATATGAATAGTAAATTATTGGTCCTCAGAAAATAGAGATTTTTACATCTACATTTTCAAAACTATTTGTTTCTAGTTACACAAATAACAAATTAATTGTTTCATTCTAAGAAACTAAAGATTTTAATATTTTTTTACCCTTGCAAATTAAGGGCATAATTGACTAAGACATTATGTTTGACTAAAATTTTTAAGTGCATGTTTTGTCAAATCATAAAAATAATTCAGAATGGAGGGATTATGATTTTTCTTTACAAATCCAACGAGTACGTCATTGGACCCACTTCTCTCTTTATTTTATTTATTTTTTTGTTTGGTGTCAGTGTAGAATGGAAATTTTTCTGAGCTATCAAGACCTAACACGTGGGAAATTAATACTTTTATTTTGGCCAATTACAACATAACATGTCTTCAATTAATTATCATGGTCCATAAAATTAAATGCTTAATGAAAATATATTGTAGCCAACTAAAAGGCGCCATGTCTCACAAATGATACAGAAAATAAATAATTATTTTTAATGGAGATAAATAAGGGGAAGCTCTAGCTCTAACTTCTCTATAAAGAGGGAGCTAACCCCCTCATTTACGGTGTCTACATTCTAAAGAACTTATCAGAGCTCAAGAACTCTCATTGGAAGAAGTCAACAAGCACTCTAAATACTTGTCATCTACTTTCGGAGATCAAACCTATATCTCGATTGAGATTAAGCCTCTTAAGGCCTTCTCTTAAGATCAAATTCATTCAAGACTATTTAAGGAGATCAACTAAGAGGATTTATTACAGTTGTTCTTGTAACAATTATAAAAAAATTGTACTCATTCTTTGATGTAAGGACATTGTTTGCCTCTCATCTCTTTCTTTGAAGCACAAACTCTGGACTCCTTCAAATATGATATGACCCATAAGAACGTCGCCCGCCAGTCTTCATGGAAAGCTACATGATCCACATATCAGGGATCAATAACCACTAGTGTTGCATTTGGTAGAGTTATAACGAGAAATATGACAAAGGGAATTACTGCAATGGCCATAAAGCAATCGGTTGCGACTATTCCTCTGTAGTCATGTAAAATGCAAAATCTTAGCCCCAACTTGTCTGAAGGATTGGACCAAATTGCTTCTCAGTCGTTAAAGACCAATTATATAGTTGGCTTTAACATGCAACAAATAGTTTCTCATACAATGGATGTGCTCCAAGCCTACCCTAACCCCACCTTTCAATCTTTCGGCATGGAAGATTATTGTTGTACTAGCAGTGACTCTTCACCAACATCTCCATGGGAGTCATTGTTCTCCCAATCAAAGCTTGAGTCCTCTAACACTGTCATTATGTCAGTCATGATGATAGAGGCGGCTAACTTAAAAGAACAGCTTGCAAGCATGAAAGCAACATTGGAGAGACTTGCTAAGGAGAGTCTAGAGAAGGATTGCTAAATAAAATGTCAAAGTGAGCAAATTGCCAATCCAATGAAGAAGTTAGAAAAGAGACTGTTTGAATCCTCTAATAATGGCTGGAATGATGTAGAGTCTGACAAGCAGTCCATTCACAGTGAAGACTCTGATGATGACAACACGAAAAGGAATGAATCGTCATTGAGCTCTATGTCTGCTGAACATATTCAAAGCCTAATTGTGAATGTTGTTAAGGCTCAATTGGGGGAAGGATATGGCAAGACACATTTATACATGAAGTCTTGTACGAAAATGATTGATGTCCTTCATATACCCCATGCTACCAACCCCCTACATTCAAACAATACAATGGCAAAGGGAATCCTAAATAACATATAACACATTTCATAGAAACGTGTAGTAATCCCAGGACTAAAGAGGACATGTTGAAGCAATTTATTCGATCCCTTAAAGGCATCGCTTTCGATGGGTATACAAACTTGGAGCCCAAATCTATTAACAATTGGGAACAAATGGAACATGAGTTTCTTAATAGATTCTACAACACTCAACACAACGTTAGTATGATGGAGCTGATAAATACTAAGCAGTAGAAGTATGAACCTATCCTCAATAACATCAATCGCTGGAGGTCTCCCAACCTTGAGTGCAAAGATTATTTGTCTGAAACTTCCGCTATTAAAATGTACACTCAAGGCATGAAATGGAGCGTACTTTACATTCTACAAATGAGCCACCCAAGGACTTTTCAAGAAGGCCTATCAATGAATGATCACTAGTAGCTGTACTTCAGTTCCAAGCATGTAAAGTTCTCAACAGATCCATGTGAAGGCTGCACAACATGTCTCCTTGATTTTATTTTATTTTTAAAAAGCAAAGGGTAAAATAAAGGCAAGGGAAGAAAATTCAATGTAGCGTCATTCGTTGATGTCGAAAAATTCAAAGTTTCAAGAGGGTTGGTGTCATGTCGTCGAACAGTTGAATCAAGCCAATGCCGTGGTTACGATCAGCCCACACAGACAAATACAAATAAAAAAATCAATTTGAATTATTCTCTTTATCATGTCAATTACTTGGACATAGACAAGAAAAGTAATGAAATTGCAGTTTAATAATTGCAAAATGTAAAAGAGGCCATGCTACCATAGACTCTCACCGAAGAAAGAAGCATATGATTTCGCTAGAACAATAGAACAACGACGCTGCTTGTCTTCTAATGTTAACCCCGACTTGTTACCTAAGATCATGATTATGGGTGAGTAATAGGCTGAGTATTTATTAAATTAAGCGGGTTTGCTCATTTAAAATAGAGTTAATAAAGAATTGGGTTAATAACGAATCGAGTTAATAGTGGGCCGATCCATTAAAGTGTATTACGGGTGGGACCGGGTTGGTCCATTAACGGCCTGTTTAGTAATCCATTATTTTTTAAACTTAGTTGACACTCTAGTTTACATGTTCCAATTAGTTTAACCTATTACCAACGTTTTATTTATAACAATAATTATTATACAAAGTTTTTTTTTGTACAAGTCTGTCCCATTTTAAAACGGGTCAAAAGCGGGTCATGTATAAGCCAACCCGACCCGACCCGACTCGGCCCGTTTATTTACACAAAAATCCAACCCAGCCGAAATGGTTAACTGGCCAATCATGACACAACCTAGTTCATTTCGTAAATTGGCCGGTCTTAACCTAATCTGATCCAATCAAGTCCATTGCCCACCCGTAATCATGATACAATCATGTCTGTACAAATTCGTGAGTAGCACAAAGAAAAGACGCGGGTAGGTGGTAATAATTTGGCAGCTCTGGGGAATTATTTATTTGCCAAGCCAAAAAAAAAAAAAAGAAACTGGGCCCAATATTTATTTTGGTTGTCATAAGTGGAACGTTCACATGATTTACTTGTTGAATGTAATGTTGGTGATGAGGCAAGTTGAGTCCACAACGTGACAAACGAAGTCGAGGGCCTTGCATGACGACAAGTCAAAAAAAAAAAAAAAATTATGTTGAGATATAAGTTATGTTTAAACACTGAGGTTGTATACATGACATAGTTTTGAAAGAGCTAACCTATCAAGACTCACCACGTGAAAAATTAATAACTTTATTTAAGCTAATTACAACACGTCATGTGTCAAATTAATTATGACAACCCATTGAATTAAATATTTAATGAAAATATATTACAATCAATTAAAAGGCATCGTGTGTCACAAATAATACAAAAAATATATGACTATTTTTAGTGGAGATAAATAAGAGGAAAACTCTATTTCTGACTTCTCTATTGTTAGCTTTCTTAAAGCTCAGATTGAGTTTTTTAATATGTTTTGATGAAAGACAAAAAAGGTTTAATCAATTGACATATTCATCATGTTATAATTAAATGATCTTAATAATTTTTATTGTTTAAATGTGCTATATTTTTGAAGTGGATGTTGGAATATTAATATTACTTACTTGATTTTATATTAGGTGTCATAATATCTTTTGACATTGTTTAATATTCAAATTTGAAGGTTATCTTTATGATATTATATTATGTTATTCAAATTTGAATATAAGATTGTGGAGCTATGTTTATCAATGTCAAAGATTTACTCTTAATATGATAGTATCTTGTCATAGAATATCTTGAAAGATTATGCTGCAAATTATGAATGGTTCTAGAAGATTCTCAACCAAGATATTCAGCCCAAATCAAAGAAAGTAGCCGTTGAAGAAATCTGCAATTAGCAAAAATAGCTACTGAACATTGGAACTGAAAATGGAAGATTTTCAAGGACCCTGAACTGAAGTTCAAGGCCTTGAACTGAAACTGAAGGCCTTGAACTGAAGCTGATTTTAAGGAAAATCCAATGGCTAGTTTGCAAGAGTTCCTTCGAGACTTGGCTAAAAATATAGAGCTGAATGAAGAGCTAAAGTATAAGAGAGAGCAATTACTCATTGGCATGCACATTACTCGAGAATTTATTGGCATACTTTGAGCTTAAATTTGCTTCTATATATTACATTTCATTGTATTGTTCAAGTTGTAATTTGGGTGGGATCATAGAGTTGAAACATCAACTCTACCAACGACTTGTTGAAAGGTCAACTTGTAGCTTGGAACTTAGAACAGTTGTACTCTAGAGTTGTGTAATCATCCATCCTAATAAAAGTTCGAGTTAATCCTAGAGTTAGGGAACTCTAGGCGGGGACTAAGCTTGGTTGATGCTAGCCTTGTAAAAAATTACTCGTGTCTTGTCCACGTTTATCTTTCCGCTCTTTATTTGATTAATTTGCGATATTGATCATCACCATAGTCAACCCCCTTCTCTAGGGTGATTTAACTAGTCAAATCGGGCCAACAATTGGTATAAGAGCCAGTACTATTTTTTTTAAGACTTTATCATCTAATAGTTCGATCCCATGGCTAGTTATAATTTTTACTCTGATTGTCCTCCGCTGTTTAAAGGTACTAATTATTTTTATGGCAAGAAACAATGGAATGTTATATCAAGCACAATGGTCTCGATCTTTGGGAGATCATGATCCAAGGTCCAATAGTTATTGAGAAATCGGAATATGAATATGCTGAAGATAATTTCAAGTGGATATCCACAAATTTTAAAGCTATAAACATTTTGTATTGTGCTCTTACTGTTGATATTTATGAGTTTATTTCACATTGTGATAGTGCCAAGAAAATTTGGGAGACTCTTTATAATTCATATGGTACTAATCAAAATGTGACATTAAGCAAATATGTGGCGCAGGATGAAATATTCAAGGAAGGAAATGTTAAGCAAGTTGAGGATCACCAACAACATGAAAAGCACGAACATGAAAATAATAATCCAATTCAATGGTTTATACATAATGATGTCAAGCATGCCCAAATTGAGAAATTTCTTAAAAATGGTGAGAAAAATAATGATTCATCTATTCTTCAATGCGGTAAGGATGAGATAACATCCAAAATTGAATTTTCAAATAATAGTATTTCTCCAAGTTTTCACATTTTTTATGATTTAAAAACCACACCAACTTTCAAAAATTCTTGATTGTGGTATTAAATCAAGAAAATGTGTCAAGATTGAGGGAAAGAAAAATTTTACGTGATTAATTTTTCTTACTTCTAACAATTTTGAATCCAAGAAAAAAAGGGTATCAAGATTTGGTCAAGCAACTTCATTCTTGAAGAAATAAAAAAAGAATGCACATGTTCATGGGATATTATTGATTCATCATTTATGTACTAATAATGAATTTTCAAGAGCATTTGATCCTCTTAACTCTTGAAAATTTAAGTGGACAAGGAAACATTGGAGCTTCGCAAAGGCATATGGTAAGTTATGGCTTGCCAAAAGTAAAAATAAGCTAAGTTCGTTTGTTTTGTCATTGCTTAGATTTCAAGGCCCTGAAGTACAGTCCAAGGCTTTGAACTGCACGTAGAAACTGAGTATCTTTAATATGACCAATTCAAAGGCTTGAATTTTTATGTGAAAATATTTAGATTCTTGCTAAACATAAGACTATGTTACTTTGCCTGATCTACTTCCTATTTGTGGCATTTTGAATTCAACATTTTTTGAATTTTAATTCGCTTTATTATTGGTATCCTACACTATTCTGACATGTTATTATGCACATATGATCTCAATGTTTTTGTCCACAATTATTATGATCCTTAATACTTATATTGCTTGTTTCTAGAAGAGAAATTATTATACTCACTAGAAGTATACAGGACGAGGTGCCTTGGTGCACGTTATTTGCAGATGACATCGTTCTTATCGATGACACCAGGCAGGGGGTGAATGACAGGTTGGAGAGTTGGAGGTGCACGCTGGAGGCTAGGGGCTTTCGGTTGAGTATGTCGAAAACGGAATACCTTCACTGTGGTTTCAGCGGGAGGATAGTAGAGGGGGGAGATGTCGTTTTGGATGGGAGGGCAATACCAAAGGTTGACAAATTCAAGTATCTGGGCTCGATCATCCAGCAGGATGGGAACATTGACAAGGACATTAGCCAGCGGATTAGAGTGGGATGGAAAAAGTGGAAGGCAGCGTCAGGGGTGCTATGCGACAAGAGAGTGCCCATGGGTTTGAAAGGCAAAGTCTATAGGACGGTAGTCAGACCGGTTGTTCTCTATGGATCGGAGTGTTGGCCTGTAAAAAAGACGCAGGTCCAAAGGTTGATGGTAGCTGAGATGAGAATTGTCAAGTGGATGTGTGGCTCTACGAGATTGGACAGGATTAGGAATGAAGTGTTTAGGGGCTTAGCTGAAGTGGCCCCGATAGAGGAGAAGATGAGGGAATCAAGGCTCAGATGGTTCGGTCACGTCAAGAGGAGAAGTGCGGCCGCTCCAGTGAGAATGTGTGAGAAAATCGACCCCCCCGGTGGTAAGAGAGAGAGGGGTAGACCGAAGAAGAGTCTAGAACAAGTGGTTAGAGAGGACCTGAGAGTTGTCGGTCTCACGGAGGAGATGGCTCAGGATAGGAGGCTGTGGCGGGACAGGATTAGGGTTTCTGATTGTAAGGGTCAGGCTGTAGCTTAGGCGGTGTGGGGTGGGTAGGGTTTCGGTTTGCTTGTCTGCAGGTCGGGCTTTTCGGGGATGTGACGGCACCAAACGCTCCTGGTTTTGCTGAGGTATGTCTCTGCTCCGCTCCTTATTTATTTGCTTTGTTTCCACTCTCTCTTTATTTGCCTCTCGGAACCTTTTCTCATCCTCTCTCTCTCTCTCTTACTCAGTAAATGGTTTCAACAATCGTTTTTCCCTTCAAACCTTTTTCACAAAACTATTTTGTGGGTCTTTTGGAATCAACCTCTCTATGGGTAGGAATACCGGTAGAGGTAAGGTTGCCTACAGCTGGATCTCCCCAGACCCCGCGAAAGCGGGACCCACATTGGGAGTTTGTTGTTGTTGTTGTTGTTGATCATTTTTTGATAGCCTCAATCTACTCTTGATAAGGGGAGAATTTTGTTCAATTATTGCATCATTATGTTGTTCATAAAAATTCCAAGTCAATGAGCATTAGCGTATGTGATTAATTTTTTGTTAGTATTTTATCCCCTATATTTTTTTTTATGAGTGCCATGGATTGAGGGGGATCATCTTTATATGACATTGACTTATTAAGGGGGAGTTATATGTGTTTACCATAATAGGTTTCAATTTTTCTTTCCCCTTCTTGTGCTACCTTTTTGATGAAAAACAAAAAGGGGAAGAAATATTTGGAAAACTTTTCATGGTGTGTCATTCAAAATTGCATGAATATGTTATTTTTATTGGGTTTTGTGCTTCATCAAAAAGGGGGAGATTATTAGCTTTATTAAAGCTCACATTGAGTTTTTTAATATGTTTTGATGAAAGACAAAAAGGGTTTAATCAATTGACATATTCATCATGTTATAATTAAATGATCTTAATAATTGCTATTGTTTAAATGTGCTATATTTTTGAAGTGGATGTTGGAATATTAATATTACTTAGTTAATTTTACATTAGGCGTCATAATATCTTTTGAAATTGTTTAATATTCAAATTTGAAGGTTATCTTTATGATATTATATTGTGTGATTCAAATTTGAATATAAGATTGTGGAGCTATATTTATCAATGTCAAAGATTTGCTCTTAATATGATAATATCTTGTCATAGAATATCTTGGAAGATTATGCTGCAAATTATGAATGGTTCTAGAAGATTCTTAACCAAGATATTCAGCCTAAATCAAAGAAAGTAGCCGTTGAAGAAATCTGCAATCAGCAAAAATAGCTACTAAACATTAGAACTGAAAATGGAAGATTTTCAAGGGCCCCGAACTAAAGCCCAAGGCCTTGAACTGAAGCTGATTTTAAGGAAAGTCCAACGGCTAGTTTGCAAAAGCTCCTTCAAGACTTGGTTATAAATATAGAACTGAATGAAGAGCTAAAGTATAAGAGAGAGCAAGCACTCATTGGCATGCACATTACTCGAGAATTTATTGACATACTTTGAGCTTAAATTTGCTTCTATATAGTACATTTCATTGTATTGTTCAAGTTGTAATTTGGGTGGGATCATAGAGTTGAATTGTCAACTCTACCAACGACTTGTTGAAGGGTCAACTTGTAGCTTGGAACTTAGAGTATGTATACTCTAGAGTTGTGTAATCATCCATCATAATAAAAGTTCGGGTTAATCCTAGAGTTTGGAAACTCTAGGCAAAGACTAAGCTTGGTTGATGCTAACCTCGTAAAAAAGTAATCGTGTCTTGTCCACGTTTATCTTTCTGCTCTTTATTTGATTAATTTGCGATATTGATCATCACTCTAGTCAACCCCCTCCTCTACGGTGATTTAACTAGCCAAATCGGGCAAATATCTATAGAAAGGGAGGTACCCCCTCATTTAAGGGGCTTGTATTCCAAAAAATTTACCAAGGTTCAAGAACTCTCTCTAGAAGAAGACAACAAGTGTTTTAAACATGTGCATCTACTTTCATATATCAAACTTATATCTTGATTGAGATTAAGGCCCTGTTTGGCAAATAACTATTAGCTGTTTGTATTAGCTGTTAGCTGTTAGCTGTTTGAGTTAGCTGTTTGTATTAGCTATTTGAATTAGCTGTTTGTTGAAAAATTGTTTAGTAAAATTAGCTGTTTCTGACAAAGTTGTGAGACAAAAAGTTAATTCTTCAAAAAGCTTTTCCAAAAAGCTTATGGAATTAGCTTTTTCAAATTAACTTTTTGGACCAAAAAAGCTCTTTTTGGTCACTTGGTCACTTGGTCACTTGGTCAAAAAGCTGTTTCACTTGGTCAAAAAGCTAATTTTAGTCAAAAAAGCTAATTTTGGCCAAAAAGCTCTTCAAAAAACTCTATGCGCTTAGGGCCTTGTTCGGCAAAATTAGCGGTTCAAGTAGCGGATAACGGTTTAGGTAGCGAATAGCTGTTCAGGTAGCGGATAGCGTTTCTAATTTAGCTGTTAGCGGATAGCTGTTTAGAAGCGCAGTTGAATAAAATGTGTTCGGTAAATTTAGCTGTTGGATTAGCTGATTAATGTAAATTGACATAAAAGGATATAGATAATTTCCAAAGGGTAAATTTTGGTAAAATAATATGAAACGCTACTTTTGAATATAAAACGTTAATACTATTAGCTTTTCAAAAACGTTACTTAAAACGCTAAACGCTACTTGAAATGCTAGTCAAAACACTACGTTACCGAACACTAAAAATTATGTGATGAGTGTATTGACTTAGTCAAAACGCCAAACGCTACCCAAAACGTTGTTGCCGAACACGCCCTAGCTTTTTCACTTGGTCAAAAAGCTAATTTTAGTCAAAAAAGCTCTTTTTGGCCAAAAAGCTCTTCAAAAAGCTCTATGCCAAACAGGGCCTAAGTTAGTTAAGTCCTCTCATAAGCTCAAATCTATTTAAGACTATTTGAGGAGATCAAATTAGAAGATTTATTACACTTGTTCCTATAATAGTTAACAGCGATTATACTTATTCTTTGATATAAATACAAAAATTGAATTTATTTTTCAATTTCTTGTCTAATTTATTTTAGGCTCGAAATTAGTACATGCAGCTAGCAGTAAGGTTTTTTTCTTTTTTTCTTCGATAGTAAATTATGGTTACAAAGTATTGTTATAGATTATTACTCAACTGTGTACCCTTCTCATATTTATTATAGTATCCATTACAAGCAGATTTCTCCGCTTACGCTCTCCATCTAATATTATTTATAGTTAAAATTTTAAAATAAGTGAAAATAGCCATTAAAAGCATTTTATGTTGTTAAAAAGGATTTTTAAAAAATAAGAATATCAATAATTTTTAGGAAAATAAACATTGACAATATCATGGAATAAGAAAAATGAACTTTTTGAGAAAGTGGAAAACAAGAAGAATTGTTTTCACATTTATAATATAGAGGGTATCGTCCTTTTTTTTTCATTATTTGGTTGATGCATTAGCATGAAAAAATATTTGCAGGTCAATTTTATTCTTTTTCTAAACACATGTCCCAATGTGGGGAAAAAGGCGATATTTCCAAAATTAATCATTATATGTATAAAAAAAGCCTTATCATATCAACAACTTAATTTAGAGTAAGCCTGAGTAATTTTAATAGTAATAACTTAAAAAAGGAATATAAAAAGAGCATATGGTGTTTAACTTTTTTTTTTCCAACTTCCATGGTTGCCTTTTATACAAATTATTGATTATGGATAGAGAAATTATATATAGCCGCCCATTTTATTACTTCGTTAAGTATAAGTTATGTTCATGCGATGACAGTTCAAAAAAAAAAGGGTCAAAGGTGATGTGCCGGTGTCCAACATATAAAATAGTTTTATTCCCGTCCAATATCTCAAAAGATAAAATTATTGACATCCAATATCCCTGTACATATTAAATTATATCAATTTTTTTTCTTTTTCCTTTTGGATCACTTTTACATGATGTTTTTTCTTTGTAATTTTAATTTTGACTAAGCTTAATTATTTGGGGTATCAATCCTTTGTTTTACATGATGGAATTTTTTTATGGGAGAAATTGTCAACCTATTAGTTATAAAGATAGATGTTTTAGGTCTAAGAATGTACCTTCCTCTCATGTCTAGTGAACTAAAAATTTAAAATGATAAATATTGTTATTCTTCATCAACAAACCTTTTCATTAAAATGGTTCATGAATTTTTTTTATAGGAGTGTAAATAGCCTGCTATATGTAAGTTTCCCCTTTTACAATGACCTTGTTGTGTAATGCATACTAACTGACACCAATATATTTGTGACAAATGTAGTGAAGACTTGTTTTAAGAAACAAGCTTAGAAAATTTTGAAGGGATTTTGCTTTGATCTTTGTGTACTCTAGTAGAATTGATATGGGATATTTTCACGTAATAATAGATGTGTTAATATCTTTAAGAATTCTTTTACGCACTATATAGACCTTTAGTTTATTACATTTTTGTTGCTGAAGTTAAGCTTTTTTATGATATTTTTCCTATACAAATGTTCCTTAGTCTATTGTAAATTTTTGTTGCCAAGTCGAGACAGCCGATTAAGATAGTACATTTGCTAAAGAACAAACCAGGTCACATGACCTGATAAGGATTTGGTTTAAATTTACATTCGTTGCCTCATATTATTAGCATATTTTGTACGTTAAACAGCGTTGAACACATCTACTTTTTTTACCCTGTGTGAGAATTTGGAATTTGCTACAGATAATAAATTTTTAAATTTTTTGCTTTTATTTCTGCCTTTTTTTAATTTTTACTGTTAAAACACTCTTTATTAATTATAGCAGAGAGTTTGGATAGGTCCTCCATTGGAACTTGGAATCCTTCTCAGACTTCGATTAAAGAAGAACTAGGACTGTGCTGGGATCCCATCCAGCACCTCCAAGGGGAGCTAAAGTACACCCTCTGGCATTTTTCTTTCGTGAGTCAAAAGCACTATCCACACCAATAATTAGCGTTATTTTACTGAAATGACCTCGTTGCTTCATGAGATGGCATTACATATGCCCGTTCTGAACGAGTAGTGATAATATTCCTCTCTAGCAAATGTTTGGTTCTGCCCTTTGCCTTTCCCTGCTGTACAGTGCGCCAGTGCCCAAACAGCATTCACAAACAGTACGGCTCCATCTCAATCTTTTAGCGCTCCTTACTTATTGTAGACCATATTTAATTACTACACACTAAGCCATCTCCACAACCCAGTCATTAGTAGACAAGCTGCATAAAAGACACATGAACAAGATTCTGGAAAAAAAGGGTAAAAAAATGCACACATAAAATTAATGCATGAATTGATAAAGGTCTTGCTAAGCAAATAAACGGTTTTGTGTTAGCCTAAACTGATATAGTATATGTTATGTGGTTTAAATTTACCAAATTGCTAATATTTGTAATTAATGATGAACTATTAAGTTTAAGAAGTGCTCAGCTATATCGTTTGATACAAACGGAATCCTAATAAAATCAATCATATCAACAAAGAAGTACTTTGTGTGCAATTTTCTTATTTGAAAAGTTGTAGGTAATTTGGTGACTCTGTAGAATTTATGTGTAATAATGTTCTTCGATTACTTAGTCCTATAAGTTTTTTTTTTAATTTAATGCATGGTAGAATAATTTTTATACACTTTTTTTAACAAAAAAAATGACTCAAACAAGATTTTTTTTTAATGTCCTGTTACAAGACCTTTATAATTTTGCAATATAAAAATGTAGTTACAAGAATTCAAGACAAATAGAATATAGTACTAATTGAACAATTTCTATTAACTTTACCTTGTTAATCAGAAAGGAAGGAGTGGAAAAACCTTTTTTCTAACTGAAAAGTTTCAAATAAGTGACAAAACAATACAATAATTAGTCCAATAAATCAAATCCTTCCTTCCTTGTATTGAAGAAAAATTTGGAAAGCCCATGGTAAACTATCTACCAAATAAAACATAAGAAAAAACAAACGCGACATCACGTTAATGGAATAGGCCCAATAAAAATCACATGAGTTGTTCACTCCTTGACTCGAATCTAGGGGTGAGCAAGACCGAGTACCCGGTCCAATTTCTTGGAACCGGTCCCGGTCCCGGTTGGACCGGGTCCAATAATTTTGGAACCGGTCCTAGTCCCGGTTGAACCGGTTCCAAAATTTCTGGACCCGGTCCTAGAACCGGTCGGGACCGGTTCCGTAACCGGGTACCCGGTGCCATTTTTTGACTTTTTAATTTTTTTTTAAAATTAACTTTTATCATAATTTAAGCCATTAAGTACACCACCAACCTAACAACTACTAAGCACTAAAGACGTTAGTACTTCTATTTCTAAGCAAACATCACAAAAAAGCAAGAAAAAGGCTTCAACATTAACTAATAACTATGCATGCAAAAGATCATTGGATAATTAGACCGGGTAACCGGGTACCGGGACCGGTACCGGTTCCAAACTTTCAGGAACCAGACCTGGAACCGGTTGCCACCGGATCCTGAATTTTGGAACCGGTCCCGGTCCCGGTTGGACCGGGTCCGAATCCGGACCCGCCGGGTCCAAACCGGTTCCGAGTCTGGGTCCGGGTACCCGGTTTTTTTGCTCAGCCCTACTCGAATCTATCCAAAAATTTTCCAACCATCTTCAATGGCAACCATCACCTCTAAGTAGTAAATAGTTCACCAAAAGATCCAAGAACCATCCAAAAATCCATTATCCCCTAAACCCTCATGGCCTCAGGCCTCATAACCACCCCCCAGTTCCCCACCCGCCACAAACTGAGAGAAAACCAATGGCTTGAAGTATGCTATTCTATAGACCCAGAATTCATAATTTAGTGAGATTGATTTCAAGTAACTGAGAGAAAACCATTCTTCTATTTCACAAAAGTGTACTTTACTAATGAATCCAACTTGTTAATTAATTATTTTATCTGTCTATCTAAATTGGCAGATCTAAACATTTATGAATCAAATACGATAAGGGGCCGAAATAATTGGAGCCTTGTCTTTATGTATAACGTGTCATATTAAGCACTGGTCTCGTCTTAAAAACAAAGGATGATGGGTTGCATAAATAATTGGAGCCTTGTCTTTATGTATCGTGTGTCCTCTAATCGTTTTCGCCTCAAGAGTCACGGATGGGGGGGTGTGGAAATAATTGGAGTCCTGTCATTTTCTCTGCCTTTGTTCTAAAATGTCCTTGTCTGTTGAGATGACATTGCATATGCTCGTCCTTAAGTGATGATCCCCATCCTGTGTTGAGATCATTTGAAAGTGTCCTATCTCAATCTAGATCAATATATTATATTATTTAAAATCACCAAAATAGGTAAAATTAATCATCAATTATGAGTTTTTCACACTAGTCGATTACATCAACTGATACAAATAATGTTCACTAGTCAAACTTATTTAGGAAGATGCATTATAATTGGAAATACACTCGATTCATACTTACCTGAAATCAAAATACATTCAATTCATCTGAAATCAAAATACATTCAATTCATATTTTATCTGTCTATCTAATTGACAGATCTAAACATTTAAGAATCAAATGCGATAATGGGCCGAAATAATTGGAGCCCTGTCTTTATGTATAACGTATCATATTAAGTACTAGTCTCGTCTTAAAAATAAAGGCTGATGAGGTGCATAAATAAATAATTGGAGCCTTGTTTTTATGTATCGTGTGTCCTATAATCGTTTTCGCCTTAAGAGTCACGGATGGGGAGGTTTAGAAATAATTGGAGTCTTATCATTTTCTCTGCCTTTGCTTGTACCTACTCATAAATGTTTTTAACATACAAGCAACGTGTTCTAAAATGTCCTTGTCTGCTGAGATGACATTGCATATGCTCGTCCTGAAGTGATGATCCCCATCTTGTGTTGGGATAATTTGAAAATGTCCTATCTTAATCTAGATCAATATATTATATTCTTTAAAATCACCAAAATAGTTAAAATTAATCATCAATTATAAATGTTTCATATTAATCGACTACCTCAACTGATACAAATTATTCTCATTGGTCAGACTTATTTAGGAAGATGCATCATATGTTTTTGTTTTCTAAATTGACAAAACTTATTGTTAAAAAGGTGACTTTTTCCAATCTATGCCTATAACATTGTTCCACTATTTTATCATACAATTTTTTTTTTCAATCTCATACATGATAAAATAGTTTTAAAGCCCAAATGTGCTCTGCATCGTAACTGAAAACAAGACTTGACAAAATCATTGCCACTCTCAATCTCATCACTAAACGAAGATATTAAGTTGAAATTTACCTACAAATGAATAAGTAATCTCAGAAAATTGTTTTTGAAATCATCAACTAGAGCAAGACAATCTTCCTGTTTTACATTTGTAGAAAAATCCAATATAACAAATTGAACATAAAGATCCCAAAGCTTGATCGAAATTTCATTGAATCTCACACAAATTTTCGCTTGCTGCCTCGTTCCTCTATGTGTTTCTTAGTTCTTGTAGGGTAATGTTTAGTTGGAGGGAAAAGTTTTTCCGGAAAATGCTTTTTCAACAACAATAGATTTCGTGTCACATTTTCTATTTTTGGTGCAAGATAGATCAGTTCCTAGTGAAAAAAATAAATAAATGTCAACTAAATTGTTTAAAAGGCGAAAAATGTCATCTGAATTGTCGCACCGGAGAATAAATATTGATCAAATGAAGGAATATTGAGATTAAAATTCATATTTGAGCTTCTTTTCATAGTTTCTATCGGATAATCAGATTTTGATCTAAACTATTGAAATGGTTTAGCTGCGGAAAGCGTCGAGCAAATTGTTTAAGTGGCAAAAAATGTCGATTGAATTGTCATGGTGGAAAAAAATGTTGATCACATCAAGGAATGTCGAGCTCAAAATATAGATTTGATTTTATCTTAATCTATGCTATTTGATAATCAAGTTTCGATTCAAACTATTGAAATTGTTTTAGTGGTAGAAAAAATGTCAAACAAATTGTTTAAATAGTGAACAATGTGTACTACGTTGATGTGGCAGGAAAAAATTTTAACCAAAGAAAGGAGTGCTAACCACAAAAATCAGGAGTTGAGTTTGTTTGAATTCTTCCCGTTCGATAATCAAGTTTCGATCCAAATTGTTAAAATTGTTTAAATGGCAAAAAAGTCAACTAAATAGTTTAGGCGGCAAAAATATTGACTAAATTGTTTAGGCGGAGAAAAATATTGACCAAATTAAGGAATGTTTAGCTCAAAATATAGATTTGAACTTATTTTCACTACAAAAGAGTCCAAACAGCAACAGAACAAGCTGAAATAGGGATGGATTTTTTCTTCACCAATGGACCCAACATCGGTAATTGTCTGCATAAATATGCTCATCGCTAAAAATGTTGGTGGGACTTAAGCGACGTAATTTTTGTCTGTCACTAGCCAGCAATAGACCCAGTGACAGGATTTCGTCGCTAACTAGCGATGGACCACAGTTTCGTCGATGAAAGTTTATTTTTTATTTTTAAAATTTAACCAGTGATGGATTATCCGTCGCTACTTTTAATTGTTCTAATAATAAAAAAATATGCTTTCCCAACTTCCCTTTATTATGATACATTCTTACATACAACTACAAAGTGTATTTTCAAAAAGTGCTTTCAACCAATGCATCACATTATCTTATATTGAACATCCTTCAAGGAGTATTTTCAATTATTTCCAAGCCACATAAATATAAAAATGTCTCATAGAAAGCACATATATTGCAAGCAAGAATACACAATTGAAGTCCTAAGTTTGCACAAACATTCTTCAAAAGAAAAGTTTTCAACCAAACCAAGAGACCCTAGTTCTCAAGCACATGCACATAGATTAACGAGGAGAAGTCAAGACCTCATGAATAATCTCCAAAGGTAGTGTAATTATATTCTCGATCCTCATCCTCATTCTCGCCATTTTGTTGAGAATTGACAGGAGATTGTTAGGGTCCAAAGTCCGCGGCTTTATGCATTTGGGGAAAAAAAATTGCATTTGCTGATTCATGCTCAAGATCTGTTGGCTCAATCGTGTTGCTGGCTAAGCATTTCATCTTTAAGTTCCTTGTTGCTTAGAGTTAGCATTTGATTGGATTCCTCTGATTGCTTACATTTATCCTTAAGAATATGATAATTTTCTACTTGTGAAGTGAGCTTACCCCAAAGTTGATTACTACATTCTTTAGATCATTCAACTCAAATTGAGTTGACACATAAGCTTTACCTGTTGAAAAGCATTTTTGTCGACTGGGAATTAGTAACAATAACTAAATTCAACAGAAAGTTGGGCTCGACTGTACCTTGATTATTCAAGTTTTTTTTAAAAAAAAATTTGTTTACCTACCGCTTTTGAGGGACTAAAGTTGGAGGAAGCCTTAATATTGATGACCTCATATCTGATGTCGTAAATTCGACCTTTTTTTGGTCAAATTGGCCTTCACCCACACCTCCCTTAGATTTAGGAATCATTTACATTGATCTACAGAATTTCCATCCAAGGATCCTTGAGTGTTGATGACGTTTTGGAACTCTTGTTCAAATGATTCCTACAATACCACAACATTTGCAATAAATCAAATAGATTAACTTTGTGAGAGTCTATGAATTAGGAATGAAGACTTAGCATGAGTTTTGTGAGTGCGATTAAAGGGCTTAACCATTGTGGGATCCATCCTAAGTTGTTCTCTCTACATGTGAAGAAAATGTGGAAAACACATGAAATACTACACATGTCCATCTACTCAACCACACCTCAAAGAAAAAATTCACAGAACTTGTAAGAGTCAAAGTTATTTACCAAATACCTCTTATGCTCATGCATAGGAGTGGAGTCAGATGTATGGAGAGAAGGTCCAATACTTCTTGGTCACCAAGCCCTTGTTGATACAATTTCTTGTTTTGTTCACTAACTAAATATTGTTGTGGTGCTTTCCAATGATCAGCATGTAGCCATTGAGATCTTGGGTTCAACTTCCTTGCGTTGCTAAGGAAATCCCTTAAACATGCATTGCCTCTATTTTCAAAGTTCTTCATGATGGCTGCGACATACTGGGTCCTAAGTGAAAATTTTCACGATTCATAAGACAAAAATTACATCAAAGTGTATCAAATGGATAAGACACACAAAAATTCATAGTTAATAGTCACTTTCAGTTATCTTGAACCATAAATCTTGCTGTGATTAGATATTGTACACCAAGTAGGCCATGCTCTATCATAGTTGCTTTGGAAAATCTTACAAGTCCTTGGTCCATCATTAGGGAAAAATCTATTTACATAATGACACATCAAATTATCGATAGAATACACAAAATAATTCAAGTTACAAATAAATAACTCCGTTTGACTGACACATTACCATCTCCCACAATATATATCTTATTTTGAGTGCTTCTGTAGCTAGATTGTGCTTCACTATCTCTAGTTTTATTTTCTTGTTGGAATTGGTTAGGGATAAGGTAACCGAGGATATGGGTATTGTTACGGGTTAGGATCACATTGTTGGTCATGACTGTGTAATTTGGAATGTTATATCCAAATTGTTAAACTTCACACTATTAAAGTTCTTAATATTCGTTGACCTGGACCAATAGTCATTCGACATTTGAAGTTGCCTGACCCATTCACACAACTCTCTTCTTTAATCCATGGGAAGAATGAGCTTTCTTTTGGTTTAATTGTTTTACCACTTGGTCTAGGCATTAAATGTAGTTCTTTTCTATCACATACATTCGCGACATTTGTCCTTAATTTTACCATATCTTTTGGTTTTCCATGAACATCCATAATAGTGCTAATGATGTTCATGAAGAAGTTCTTTTCTATGTGCACCACATCTAAGTTATGGTCAACCAACTAGTCCTTATAATAAAGCAATTCCCAAAATATGTTCTTCTTCATTCGGTTATGCTCATTTTTTAAAATTATAATATTCAAAAGTTATTGTCTGTGCTTACCATTAGGTAATGCTCAACCTCAACATAAATTTGATCCCCAAAAAAGTAGTGAGAAGGACCCTTCGTAACAGTTTTGCCTTTTTAATGTGAAGTTTTGTTTCTTCTAAACGCATGATTCCTTAGCAAGAACCACCGCTGACAATCAAACTTTACAATTTACCTCTATTCTTTAGCCTTAACATTTTTTGTTTTTTTTCATACGGTAGGAAATGCCAATTGACTATGAGTGCTTCACCCCTGCAGCATTCCATGTGCTAAAAAATTATTGATAGTCCACATAAATTGAGCCTTCATTCAGGATGTCTGACCTGGAGATATATCATAAGTTTCAATTACAACATCCCATAGTTCCTTCATCTCATTAATAAGAGATTGTAAATATACATCTATTTTGTTCTTTTGATTTTTAGGGCAAGGGATTACAGAAGTTAGGAATATAAATTGGTATGTTCATATGTAATTTTGGGGGAACGTTGTAAGGTGTGACCAAGAATAAGATATGAAATCAAGTTGTAAGGATTAAATCCATTAGGACAAAAGCCAAGTCTAGGATTATGAGGTTCTATGAGGAAATGAGACTACATATTGTCCAAATGTTTTCATGTTGCCCCATCTAATGGATGACATAAAACACCATCCTTACATCGATGTTCATAATGTCATCTCATGTGCTCAGCAATTCTTCTTGACGTATACAACGTCTGAAGTTGAGGTTTCATTGGAAAATAGTGCATCTTGTATATGATAATGGATTTTGATTTCTTTGTTGTGACCTTTGCATCTTCCATCAAGCATGCCCACAAAACTTGCAAGCATTGAGGTTCGAATCCACTTTGAAGAAGAACATGCAACGTTTACGACAATGATAAATGCGTATCACATCATTGCCAAAATCTTTATAAACCTTTTTCATCTATGCATAGTTACTTGATACTCGATTGTTAGGAGGACACATCTCTTTAATTAATTGAACCACTTAATTGAAATAATTTTGTGGCACGTTATAAATAGACTTGATACTGAACAACCTAACAATTGGGGCGAGCTCACTGTGGGTAGTACATTCAACATATGAGGGTTCTTGACAAGTGTTTGTTTTTATGTCCCTTATATTTTGATTTGCTAATAAAGCATTATTAATCATGTACTCCATATGATCAATGTAGGACTCATTGTAGTCATGAATAGTGTAACTTGAATCGCCAGCTTAGGGTATGTAGAGTACCCAAATTCATCTTGTTTAGGTTCTACTTCTCCATGACATATCTAATACCAATACTCTCTCACAAATTCCTCATTCATGAGGTGCAACATTTCCTCATCGAGTTTTAACTACACTCTTTTTTTTTTGTTTTGACACACGGACATCTATGGTGCCCCATACTTTAAAACTTTGGTTGCCTATGTATAAATTTATCAAATTGATTAACTACATTTAGAAATTCTTGCATATATCCATTACGACCATATAATAATCTATTATATATCCATCAATGATGTGGAGGGCTTATTCATCTTCCGCTCAAACAACAACATTTATGTAAGTTAATGGCCTATTCGATCTTAATTTCAGTAACTATTGCATATATTTTAATTGTCAAGCATTAACAAAACTCCAAAAATATAAATAGATGTATTTCAAAATAACATTTTTATTTGCATCCTATAACACATATAAATAAATCTATAAACTTATAAACTAGTGTACATTATTTTTGTTTAATTAACATGGTTCACTAGCTACATATTTTTTCATTATTAACCTAAATATTCACATTTGTAATTACTACAAATTCTATTTCTAATTTCTCTAACTAATTATATCCCCAACATTCAAACAAAAAGTTACATCACATTTTGTTGCAACTTGCATTGTGAACAAGTTTATGCAACAAAGTCAATCAAATACATGACACAAATTCAAAAATAATAATGTTTAACTCACACTAATCTACAAAATTGTTCACTTCTACTCACACAAATTTCATGATTAAAATATAAATTGCAACATGTTTACGCATTTCTACTTGCAAACATCTATAGACATATGTTCACTTACACAAATTTCAGCCATTACTTGCATCTCAAAAATTGCCAAAACTAAACTCTGGACCATAATGATGGAGTGGAGGAGGCAAATTTGAGCAATCATTCCACATAAATTCACCAATTAACTTCAATGTGAACTAAAAATTGAGATTGAGCACTTTAATTTCATGAATCGTAACAATTGAAACCTAAACAAAGTGGGGAACTAATTTGACAAACCTAAAACCGATAGCGGAGGCATGGTGATGGCGTCTAATGGCACAATGATAGCGGCAATTAACTGGCAATGGTGACCAGGGGGATAGTTCTTTAAAAACACGTGACAACGTAATGTTCCGCCGCTAAATTAAAAAATAATTACTCAGCGATGGACCTATCCATTAGACCTGGCAAAACTGACCCGAGACCCGAAACCCGAACCGAATGACCCGAACCCATACCCGACCCGACACCCGAAGTATGCTCACCCGAAAGTTGATCCGAAACCCGAATTGACCCGACCCGAACCATACCCGACCCGAAATTTTCAACAAAGTTGCTTGTTTTGGCATGACAAGTGTATTTCACCAAAAATTGGTTGACCCGAAATCGACCCGACCCAAACCATACCCGACCCAAACCGAAATGACCCGAAATGTCACTTAACCCGAACATGACCCGACCCGAACTTAAACTGACCCGTACCCGAACCGAATGACCCATTTGCCAGGTCTGCTATCCATCGTTGTGCATTAAAAAAAAACCTATTTCAACAGAACAAGCCATCATTAACTATTAAAAATGGTGAGAGACGGATTATCTGTTGTTGATTACGTCGTTGATTTTGACAAAATTTAATCTTAGTAATTTTGTTGCAATATGTGACACTAATAGATATGGATGTGGGCAAATTGGTTAGATTCTTATCATTTACAACATTACCGTTCTATGATAGCAACTTTATTTACATGCATCTAGAAATAAAATAAAATTAACAAAGAACTATCGCTATGGTGGAATTTGCTTTGTTAGCACATTACTTTTACTTGACGAAAAATTTGCCCCATCTATGTTATATTGCTTTCACACGTTAAAGGTTACAGTCCTGTATTCATTAAAAAATAATGTCATCCAATTTTATGGTAAGCGATATGGTATAGAAATAGTCTGAGTTGAGCTTCCTATAAATTTTTTTAATGCAGGTTAGAAATAACTAATACTAAGTCAATTCTAATGCTCCCA